>JAUMTR010000010.1:3309399-3325769 GCA_032270685.1 Microctenopoma stevenorrisi
ACACGTTAAATACGGCATTGACCAGGTCAATAAGACTGGATGGGGTTAACTGATTAATGAAATCCGTAAAATTACAAATATCCAATACCATTATTGTCACGCTATCAAAGTATTCTGGCTCCACGGAACATGTCAGCACACGTTTTACAATTTTAGCGGGAACCAGCTGCGACAGAAGTAATTCGGTCCGCTTCTGTTCCATTCCTAGGCTTTCAGCCTTTTCTTGCAATCTCTTTCTGATATCAGTCATTTTCTTCGCAATTTATCATTTCTTTGTCGCCATCTGTATTTCCGTGCGCGCGGCACAGCTCTACCCCCCCCCCCCCCCCCAAACCTAACAGCTTTATTACTCATATGGACGGCCAATTTAGTCGAGGTCTCCTGCTGCCTTAACGTTATCTCCTAAAACATGTCAGCATTATTAACATGCTGAACACAGAGCTGCAATATGTGCACAGTGTGACGCGTGGTCAGGCTTTGCACACTGAACACGTTGGTGCTAGCATCTGCATGGAAGGACGCGACGGAAATGCCCCGCTGATGCAGGGGCTTCTGAGGGGTCAGCTAGACTTAATTGCGCTGAGGGAACATGTGTGCTAGTCCAAGCTGGTAGAGTCTCTGGGTCAAAGGTTAAACTGAGTCAAAGTGCTTCGGGTTTTCTATTAATAGAAAGCAAATTTAAACCAAAATAAACTATTGGGAATATCAGAGATCCCGGTTAAAGCTACCCCACAAACAAGTTCTTTAACTTGGGCTTAAAACAATAGCCTGCAAATTGAGTGTATTGCATTAATATGTGCACATCATCATGTACATTGTCAGGTGTGTAAACCGGGTAAAAACACAGCTTCCCTTTGAATGATATTTATAGACTGACTCACTTTACTACAGTGCGATACTACTGCTGGGTGTGGTTACAGATGCCACAGTGCTCACTTCTAACCACATAGGCACACATAGGCTTCAACCACAGGGTGCAGAAAAGACTACTTTGCATCCTGTCAAGGAGAATTTCATTAACGTTCATGGTTACTCAGTCAATTATTCTTTTTAGACTTGACGCAACAAGATACAGTAGTAGTACACAAGTCTTGTGTATACAGTATATCAGTCACAGCACTTTAAGTACACGTATACATGTGCAGGATGATACATAGGGGTCATTGTGTGCTTTGTTTCACTGCACAAACAAGTCTAATCTGTCACTTACCCAAGAGACAGAAATGAACTAATGTCTAACCCTACTGCATTTAAATCACATCAGGCCTACGATGATTTGATTTACTTCTGTCTTCAGTCTTAACTTTGACACAGTCGCAAACTTTTCTCTGCACGTTCCGCATGACTGGTGGTTCTCATTCTGCATGATTACTGAAATAACTATTGACAAACTAAACATAGCATTTTCAGAACCAGCTATATGGGCTGATAATAGGAGGTGCACGTTGCCAAGTTCCAGTGCCGCCATTGCTTGTGAAAGCTGAATTTTGACTGTGTGCCTTTGTATCTATTTTTGCACTGTGCTTTATTCATTAAGGCTGATGACTGATAGGCTATTTAGTTGGCAGCCAGCATCCATCGCTTGATGCAACGACCTTGGTTCTGAACCAGGGTGACGGGGCTCTAAATAAAGAACAGTTTGCTACTGAGTCAAAGCGCCTGTTCCATAGGAAGCAACAGCTTTTATGCAGTACATGAGCAGTTTACAGGTGCTCCTGTAAAGCAGTGTTAAAAAAGGTTAAAAACTACATTGCCTCAATAACTAATTGGGATTAGTACACAAAATGTGAAACAACTGAATACATAATTAACAGTAACAAGCTACCAGCAAATGTGTTCTTTAGGTTAAAGTGAATTTGCCCTATTGAGTTATAGAGCCACAAAGTCTGCAGAGGTGGTCAAGGTGGATATGCGAACTTGACTGCGAAACAGAAGACTACTGTTGGCTTCTCCTACAAAGAGTGCACATTGTTTTCAGTTGTAACCACCCTGACATTGGAGGTCCATATTTAAGTAATTATTTTAATCTAAGCATCTCCCTAACCCTCAAAAAGAAATTACTTTTCCTCAAATGCTTAAGGAAGGAAAGGAGGGAAGGAAAGAAGGGAAACATGTGGAATGCTTTTTTTATATTGTATAAATCCATATTTCTCTTAAATTTGGTGCAGAACTGTGTGTCAAGTGTAATAGCCAAAAACATGGTACTCCAACTCCCCAAATGACAGGCTGGGGCCCAAAATTAAATCTTTTCATAGAATCATTACAAAAGGAACAGCTATAAAATGTCAAACAATTTTTTAGAGTTACAAAACGTTATAAATTCTCTAGTCTGGTATCATTTAGAAGGTCTAGAAAACCCTTTTCATAATTTTATTTTATTTTAATTGAGGGAGAGCAGTGAGCCAAAAGTTACAACTCCCCCAACTTTAAAAGCCCATGTAAGTTCTTATACAAAGGTACTTGCCTCTTTCCTCTTTTAATTATTGTTTGCATATACTGTATATCACACAAAATGTTACACACAAATAACTACAGATAAGATATTTAAATTTCACTTGCCACACCCACGCTCGTTTACTGCCAGACCTGTTGAAGCAAGAAATCACTGAAATAGAAACTGTCTGGCAAAGTGAAGCGTGCCAGAAGACGTCAAAAAGCAACACATTGTGCCACAATCTAAAATAATTCAAGAACAGATGAGAGTAGCAACAACGTAACTGACATGAATCCGCCTGGAAAGGGTTACAAAGCCATTTCAAAAGCTTTGGGACTCCAGAGAACCACGGGGACAGCCATTACCCACAAAGGAAGAAAACGTGAAACAGAGGGTATGTTCCGGTCTCTGGCTCGGCTCTCTGGTCTGTACCATATATGGTTGATTTCCTGCTCGGCTCTGTCTAAGAACTCTACTATGCTCAATCAATCAGTCATTATTCACATCTGTTTTACCTGTGTCACATTTATTATAATTGCTGTGAATTTCTACAGCAAGTTATTTTCCAGTGTATGACCCTGTTTCTAAACCTGACCCCGCTTTCGGCTTGTGAACCTCCCCTGATACAATTGTGTGATGTGATTATTGACTTGACTTGGGTTTTGGAGTGTGATATATAGATTCTGGATTGGATGACCTATTTCTGTTGTTGGACCCCTCTCTTTGTAGTGACAGCAACACAGCATTTCATGAAGAGACTGTGATATCGCTATTGAAACATGGTGGTGGTAGTGTGATGATCTGGGGCTGATATGCAGCTTCAGAAACTGGATGACTAGCCATACTTGAAGGAACCAATAATTTTGCGCTGTATCAGAAAATCCTGGTCAGTACATGACCCCTAGTGCACTAGGGTTATGCTGTTGAAACAAGTCCACCTCTGAATGACTCCAAAAAAATTAAATCTTTGAGTGGCATAGTCATCAAATTTGTATCTAGTCATTTATAATCTGGTATTACCTTGAACAGAACTGATGCTCAAAAAATAAAGCAATTTGGTTGGAATACCTGGTTAGGCTTAGGTAAAATTTCCCAGGAATTCCATCCCATCCTGTCACATGACTGGACAACAATTATGCTAACTAACAAACAATTGCATGGTTGTAATTAGGCATAATTACACTGTCGCCTCAGGTTTTCTAAATGTTTCTGTATATATTTATGTAATGTGTAAGGCCTTGTGATGTAAAGTGCCTTGAGACGACTTATGTTATGAATTGGTGCTATATAAATAAATCTGAATTGAATTGAAATAAAGGGATTATTCACTAAATGTAAATGGTAGAGATGACAAACTGTTTAGTCATGAACACAACTCTATCAAAAACACAGAAGCAGGCAATATATGCACGTAATTCTTTGGCTTGAATCTGGTGGAGTTTTATTCATATTTATTTTAGAATATTTCTTAGTCAGAAGATTGCATCAGAGTTACGTCTGTCTCTCTGTACCTCTAAGTGGTCTCACTGGTCACTCTGAATCCTGTATCTGAAATCTCCCATTCCCAGCACCTTTCTATATTCTCAAAAGGTACAGTAATGTGGAATACTCTATGTATCCTTATGACATTTTAAGCTTGTCTTTAAGTGTTCTGAATGCCACTTATACTTTCGCTTAACACATCTGTGTGAATTTTTTTTAAATTTTATTTTATGTCCAGTAATCACAGAAAAAATCTTCCACGACTGCACAGGATAGACTCAGTGAAAGGGGAGGTTTTAACCAATGGGACCGTTGGAGTTAATGTCTGTTTTGAACTGGGAGGCAAAACTGAGGAATGAAGGCCTTTACTCATATCACATCACTGCCCTCCTGCTTCTCCATTTCCACTCATATTTCCCTGACGGTCCATAAAGACACAGCCATTCGAGAGGGTGCATTGATTTCTGGGCATATTTAGTGATAAAATGCGCTTCTCCACCCGCAGCTCCTTTAACTACCCAATTTGAGGGCTCCTGATTTGGCAGGGCCATGCAGGAACTGTAAATAGAGCTGTGAATCTGGAGGGAGTAAGCAGGAAGTGAAGACAGTAGGGGTGCAGATACAGTTAAAGACGGTTTCCCTCATGGATTTTAGATTGTGCTGCTGTTGGAGGTAAGATATCCACAGAGAAGACAACGACTAGGCTGTAGACTGTCCTATAACAATCAGCTACAAGTAAGTCCTTTTATATATTTCCAAGTAGATCTGTTCCTTTACCAGTACTTAATGTATTTTTTTCAATATACTGTACTGTGAGTAAAAGTTTGCTACTTCTGTTGACAATTTGCCCTTCAGTTTTTGTGCTCATTGAAGGCCTTATTTTAATAACTTATTGAGCTGTAAATGAGAAACAGGGTGTTACCTTAGAAACACTCTTGAGCCCATGTCCCTTTTCTGGCCGTTAATGAAGCATTGTCCTGATCGCACCACTTTATCATGATCTATGAATCTCTGATTTTGATGCAATAGAAAACCAATCACTTGCAGCGAGTCTCCAGGCAAAGCATTAGTCATCATGTCTTTGACACCACCTAAGAATTGGGTCATTCTTTTAAATTAAAAGCTCTCATTTGTAAATATACACTTGGAGACAAAAAAGACACACTCTCTTCTTATTTTGATGTATGAAAGAATAAAGCAATGGTGCTCAGGTGAATTAATGCCTGCCTGCAATGTCCGGACACTCTCCTTGCACAGGTGCAGTCTGAGACTGAAGGGAAAGATGCAGATGATTGAGCACGTTTCTCTGCCATTTATACATTTGCGTCCCTTATTAGATTATTTCTCTGAACCAGTGTATCCTGTTCAACATGTCAAAGCACACATTAATGGGTGAGCGCTGTAAAATGCTGGCAAGATGTCAGCATACCCTTTCTTATATTTCATTAAGCTTTTCTCCTCAATATTATGCAGGTGTATATATCTTTGTTCTCAGCTGGAGAGGTTGAAGTCAAGAAACTTAATCTCTATTGCTTAATACAGAGCTTCTGTCATCTGATGGGGTCTGACAATTATTGAGCACCTGGGGTGTATTCAATAAAGCTAAAGTTTGTCTCTGCTTTACTTCAATAAAGAAGTCCTCTGTATCAATTTGTCCATGAGATATATGTCTTGCATAACTGGCAGTGAATTGCCACATGTTTAAGTACTGATGTCTTAGGAGACAAATGAACTTTTTTGGACTTAATTTAAAGAGATGAATTCAAGTCACCCTGGATATACTTTTTCAGTGAGTGGAATAAAAATATGAGTTAAGCACCCACATTGGTTGTGTTTTAGGAAGCAACCAAATAAACCCCAATCTTAAATAAACATTTAGCTCAATTTAGCTAAAGGCTACTTCTGCAGGTTCACTGTTATGTCATTGCTTTTTGTTGGCAACAAGAGTCAGAATGTCATCTGGCTCTCTGAGCTGTCATTTATCTTTTGATATCTGGCCAATTCATCTTGACACCCAGTTGTGCAGCTTATCCATAGTCCCAGACCCAATGAGGGACTAATCTGGTTATTTCTTCCCGATCGATGAAGCCTCTCCGCCTTGGCACACCTAGCATTAAGGGTGACTCACTGATGGAGGGGAAAAGCACCAAACTTCGGGATCCATCCACAAGGCTTTAATACCAATGAGCTTGGCAATTGTTTTAAGATGGCAACAAGTTCAGTCTGTCTGAGCTTTTTGTCCTGAAGGGTCAGCCAACAGTCTCAATAGAAAAACCTCACAGTGAGATGTGGAAAGGAAAAAGACCACTTCTCCCCTGACACTATTCCATACTGGCAAGGCACTTTGCTCAATCCATTTGTGTTTCTCTGGGCTAGCTGCGAGTTAGTGCATCAGTGATATTTGTAAGGTTCATTATTGGCATTGGGCGGCGGGAATGCCTGTCAGACTAAAAATGAGGGGGTAAGAAAGGAGTGCAGAGGTAGAGGTATACAGATGTATGGAAGCGTACGGTATGAGGGAGTTGGGGAATGCTAATCGGCCTCTGGAGTGCTGAGCCACAGCAAATCAAGTCTTCTGAGCGGATCATGGCCTGGGCTGACATTAAACCCCTTCCCCACCCTGAAACACACGAAGAGATGGGGGTGGAGAAGGAGAGAGGAAAGGATTGAGAGGAAGTGAGCAGAGAACAAGATGTGATTATGACTGTTTGAGTGTGTGACAGCAATCCAAAAGGAGACATAAGGAAAAACAAACATGAAGGAACAAAAGCACAATGCAAAGAAGGATAGGGAAGCTCTCTTTCTTTTACCACTCATAACTGATTTTCAAAAAGCAAAGGCTCCTACTGTGGCTTGATATTTTAGCTTACTTAGTACCTTAATTGTGGGAGAGCTGAAGGCTCTCCAAAGTATGAGTTCCACTATTTATTATTTCAATTTTTTTTTTAATGTGCATAAAAGTTTGCAGCGCAACTAGTCCCACACGTACAAAAAATCTCGTTCAAACTCCATAATGTAGGTCTAAATGGGGAATTGTGTATGTGTCGCACATTATTTGTCCCATTCACTTAGAATAAACAAACAAACTAGAGTGTTATGTACATGTTCGGTCACTAGATGGGGCCGATGCTCTACCACTGATTAAATAATATGCCGCGCCCCTTTATATGGGATTGTCGTAAAATACGCAATACAATGCTCAACCTATCAGGGTAATGTTGTCCACACCCACCTAATGTGATTGGTTGTGTCTGTTGCTAAATTGGCCAGGCCTCCGTTCCAAGAGACATAGAAACTGTAGCTAATAGCCTTTAGCACTTACCATGCTAAATAGCAGCTAACGAAAACATAACATTACAGCTGAAATAACCGACTGAGTGCCTGCTTTCTCAGACGCCGGTTGGGAAGGCTCTCAGTTTGGTACAGTTTTCAGTGACACGGGAGCTGGCTGGGCTGTGTTAACGCCGCTGATAACCATGATCACTGGAGTTGGCGGCGCGGCAGCAGAACGCAGCGGCCGGAGCCAAAAACTACAGTTTTTACCTGTCATTTACTTTTTCCTGTTACCTTTCTGAGTGTAGCGTGCCTATTTTACTCTTGTATAGACACCAAAGCAACTGGTGCAGCCAGAAAGGGGACATCAGAAGCGGTGCACAAGGAAGGCGAAAAACAAACCATAGACTCTCCCGTGCATCGTTTCATCCAACGTCTGTTCCCTGGAAAATAAACTGGACACCCCCCCCCCCATTCCCACTATTGACCCACGTTTAGAAGTGTTTGGACTTGGTACAAACAATCACCTGATCTCAGCTCTCCCATGCAATTGCTGCAGTAATTGCTAAATCTAGTATGCTTTGATAATGCGAATGTGTCTCAATATTAAGCTAGTTACTTTACTTTAGATACTAGAGATACTACAACAAAGAACCCCGATAAGGCTTAACTCGTCAAGACAGAGAACATGCTTAGGAATTGTTTAGCGCTAGACAATTATATGAGTGTGTGGATTTTACACAAGTGAGACACAGTCAAATGGGGCAGGGCAAGTTGTTCCACCAGCCATGGACCACAAAGGAGAAAAGACTCGATTGTGATCCAAGACCCCGTGAAGATGGGAGTTTTAGCCTAATTTCCTTCACAAACCTGACAGAGCGTGCAGGAGTGTAACTTACCAGCAGTGTGTTAGTTAGACAGTAAACACTTGCAGTCTGAGTCAGGGAAGGCAAACACATCATTCAATAAACACATTTGCATTTCTGGGCTTTTATTTTTTAGAGTTACACACCACTTGGCAAATCCAAGGCTTGACTGGCCTCCTGTGCTGGGACAATTGTTGTGCAGGTGAAGGATTTAGCTAACAGTCAATTACCTAATGGCTTTCTTCATAATTATTTTATGCCTTGTTTAATATTTTACTTGTCCCCAAAAAAGAATCGTTGGGCATACACTTACCAAAAAGCGTTTTTTCCCTCTTCTGCAGGTAGAGGGAAAGCAGGTAAAGAACTAGATGAGAGGTTTTTGTGGGTATATGTGATGCCTGTCAAAACGCCAAATTGTCGCGACGAAGGTGATTCGAGGATAATGTGGCAGCTCAATGAATCAGTAAGGTTGCAGGGATTTATGTTTTTGTCCACCACAACACTGCCCACCTATAAAGCACCTGGAAGAGGAGAGGTACAGAGGGTTGTAGTCTCAGAATACACACACACAAATGCACAAACACACAGTTGCCAACCATCAAAGACAATGACGCACAAATTACTTTTCTCTGCTCTGTTCTTTTAGGAGACATGCTGGCATCAGCATGCTGAGCCCACAGCATCCCTTCTCACCTGGGAACTGTGTTGGACCACTGAGGTGTGGTAAGATACTACACGCTCCAGGACACCCGTGACCTTTGAGTTATGGCCATCAGAAGCTGTGCATGTGTATATGTGTGGGAGAGAGACAGAGACAAAGGGGCAGAAAGATGATAGGAGGAACATAAGTTGTATGTGCTTTTGTGATTCTACTGACACTGTAATATTGCAAATGACTTTATCCTCTAGCTAGCACTAGATTCAGCTTATAGCTGCATCAACACTATGACTGAGCTTACGTGTACAAAGGCACTCTTCTCTTTCTGAACCATAATTATATTTGGAAACCATGTACTCTTCCCATTTACATGCAGGCAATTCTGGTGGCCCGACCATCTCTTTATAGCATTCAAGTACTAGTACAAGTGCGGTTGCTTTAAGAACACTGACATAAGGACAGCATTACATTCAGCATGTGTATGAAAGTCTCTTCGAACAGTTTTGTTTTCTATCATAAAATGTACTTTTCCCCCACCACTCGAATCAAAAGTATCATTGTAATGACAGTGTCCTGGAAACTAGGGAACATTGAGGGTTAAACATCAAACTGGTCACAAATCACACACAGATAATTACTCTGTGACAGTCTTTAACCCAACTAAATATCTATTTCACCTTTTTAAGATGTTTGACGCAGTTCTGTGTTGTTTTAATGTATAAAGGATGTTTTTTTTTCTTGCGCCTCAGTGACGATGTGTTCCCAGTGTGGATAGTGTTATCTTAGTAGTCAGAAATAGACAAAGATAGGTCTGCGGTGGAGTCAAGTGCCTGTCTGTTCTCAAATAACATTTTCTATTTATTTTCATGCCTTTAATGTCATGTTCCTTTGACACATACTTGCTTAAGAGAATTCACCTCAACAAGAAAACAAACCTGAATAAAATCTTTGCCAAGTCTTCAGTCTGTTGCGAGTATATGAACAAGGCAAATAAATAACAAGGCAAATAAATTCTGAACAGCATCATCAGTGCGGCTGTGACTACTCTGGAAACATGAATCTATCTTACTCCTTTGATTTTTCTGTTTGGTGTTAAGAGGCAGTGTAGTAAGGCTCCTCAGGCTCCCTGAAAATAGTTTATGTTTTGTTACTCCCACACACACAAGCGGCGACGATCTCCCATAAGATGGAGAGCAATCTGATATCTCTGCAAGCCAGCTTCATTTAAAATATGGTAAAGCCGTCTGCTTTGCTTCTGAGAGATGCTCTCCGTCTTGTGTCTGTCTGTTGGTGTGTGTGTGTGCGTGTGTGTGTGTGTGTGTGTATGCGTGTGCATGTTCATGAGATTCACGGATGATGCATAGACTCTGACACTTTGACAGATGAACAGATTTAGAGTGCTCGAAGGACCCAGCCTGTTCAATATAGGCAGGAGCGAATATGTAAGTGTGTGTGTATGTGTGACTGCTTGTTTATACGCCACTACCAAGATTTGCTAAATGTACAATTCATGCTGCTTTTATTTCTGTTCATTGATACATAAAGTTGTGTAATGGGTGAAAATATACTGGCGTGTCAGTCATGCTTAATGCCACGATTGAGCCAAAGGAAATGTGTTTGTTGTGAACAGCAAGGCTGTCTGCAAGCTGATGGGGCAAGTGTAGCTAATAACTTCCCGCCATTACTACCGGGAAGCTCAAACTCACACCCACTCATTACCGCTGTTGTCCTGATATTCCAGGCATCGCTTCCTTCTACTAAGTCACAGTTGTCACAGCCATTTACAGCCTTTTCCACAAGAACAAAAGTGTTAATTTCAGCGTGTTCCATATTTTTCTTGGTATCTATTAGGTATGGATCTCTAAGGTATTGTCTGTAATGTGAGCATCTCCAGGGTCCACAGGCTGAAAGAATCAAGAAGAATATCCACAGGTTAAGGGGCTAACAAGCTCTGACTGGTGGATGAACACAAAGCCCCCCAGTGCTCTCAAGCGGTCTGCTCATAATTTTTTCAGGATACAGGCTACAGTCCAGCATGTATGGGAGTGTCAAGAGACAGGATGTACTTTTGATAGCTAATATCAGCGGGAACCTCGTCACGTTTGCACATGCTTGTAGTACTGAAGAATCTCAGGATGAGATGAGGTTAGATTTTTTGGGGGATAAAAACTTGTCTGTTTTTTTGTTTTCATATATATATTTTCTCTGTGTCGGTGTCACACATTTGAATATGTCATGTGCATATTTTACTTTGTCTTGCGTTCTTGTTTTCATTCCAATTATTCGAGGTGCAAGATGCAACATAGATTATTAAAACTACCAATTAATCTTCTCTTGCCATAGTCACGCTGCAAAAAAAAAAAAACACCTAAGGTCATCATAAGCTCTCCGTCTCCTATTGTCTCAAAGGGTTTGACTGGCTGCAATCAGACATAGTTAAATATTGTCTGCACAGGGACCTTAGGACTGTCAGGCAGTCATTTCTAACAAAGGTGGCCCAGCACACACACACCAAAAGATGAAACGTAAAAAAGCTTTTGCTTCAATGAATTGTCATCCCTATTTTTCTCCCCTGGCTATGGTGCTCCGTTCCCTGTGCCCCTCATCCGGACACAATGTTCTCCTGTTGAAAATTTGCCAAACACAGACAAAACGCTCACTTTGTCTGCCTATGCAAATAATTACTTCAATTAATTAGCCATGCCGTGAATAGCTGGAGGCAAATATTCCATTAAAAACAGCTGCAACACAGCAGAAAATGGCTGTAACCACACCACTAGAGGGCGCTACTCCAGTGACCTTTGACGAGGCTGAATATTCTTTGCTGAGTAAAGTATATGATATGTACACTGAGCTGTGTCGACGCACAAGGCACTTTACATCCTTTTCCCATTTGTGCTGCTGAACAGGGCTTATTTCAACTGGATAAGTTGTATTTTTTTCCCATTTTAAGCCACGTGAGCAAAGCATATGTTAGAACCTGAGTTTGAATTATTCTTAGGTTGCCAAATTGTTTTTTATGGCAAACAACTACAGTTTTTGTTAATGTGTTGCTCAATGGATCAATCCTAATATCATTTTGAAAGCTGCTTCAATCAGTATTGTCATATCAATGCTGGATCTAGGTCTACTATGTGGAAACCGTAATGACAAACCTTCAGAATCGCCAGCCTTGCTCCTCCAATCCACACATACACACGACATACACACTGGTTACGTTTTGGTTAATTGGCCTTCAAAGCTACCTATCTATCACCGCTATCTCATTAGCTATCACAATGCACAGCTGTTTCTGGCTAAAGAGCTACACTATCACTTTACTACAAAACAACAGACAGCGTCAACCAACATTCGAAGCAATCAGACGCAGAAGACACAGACAGTGTGTAGTTATTATTCGTAACCAGACTTGTAATCATTTACCAAGACCGATTTATTTAATGGAAATACAATTTCCATCCTTCAAGCTTGCTGTTTGTCTGGTCCTGCTGTGCATAAGGCTGCTAGTAACTGCGTATGTGTAGTATCTGCAAGTTCGCTTGTGTTTCTGTAAAAAGTTGAGGCTCTAAACTCTCCCAGCGCTTTTTACCTGCCCTTGTGGTTTTTCCGGCACCGTCTGGCACCATTACCCGCTGAGTGACTAATGACTCTTACAACTGTGTATTATTTGCATCAAAAGTCGGGGACAGATTTCAGAGGCGCGCACACCAGTACCTGAACAATGAGAGGCAGTTACAGGTAGAGCCTGTTAATCGGCCAACAGAGGGAAGAAGGAAATAAGGAAAGGAAGAATGCTGATGTCTACTAAACCAGAACCAAACATAACCATAACTGTCATCTGTACACATTATCTGCAAACTGACTCCCCTACTTGATTTGTAGTAGCACTTTTTACAGTGTAGCAGAATATTCTGTACTATACTCAAAATATAGTTTAATCGACCTTTTGCATCTGTGTGCTGAGACATTTAACTTACGTTTTCATCTCTCCTTTCCTTCTTCCTTTCTACTTCTATTTTTGTTTTAGAGATTTATTAAAGATCTGGATTCGGATTGACCCATGTGCTGGATCTTAATACCATACTATGTCTGTTTTTCTATAGCTGCCCCGTGATTGGAATCAGGGCCTTTACAACACCATCAACACAAGAAGAAGATGGAGTTTGACTAGACTGGCTTTTTGGAACTGAAAACAACCACTACCCCTAGTGGGAGCTACAGGACCATCAGCCAATTTCACCTACCTGTGATGTCTGTCTGCGCCCCTATGCATGCACGCTTTGCAACATTAGACACTCAGTGTACGTGTACACGTGTGCCACAGAGAGATAACGAGGTCGAAACACTGCCTGCAACTTTTGTCCCTGCTCATTCAATTCAGCAAGTTCTTACTTTCAGCGCGCCTCTGTGTGCATGCGCTCGTTACTCTTTGCACTTCAGAATGAGTCTGCTGCCATTCCGCCACAGAAATTCCTCACAAATTATATTTGCTGCCTTTGTGTGACCAGAAGAGGAAAATTGTCCCATTTGAGCAAGTGACTGCCGTAATTTCATTTCTATTTTCAAATGAGCTTCCTCTTGTCTCATTTCTAAGTGCTTTGTTGCTGCATCATTTTCTTATTATTGTTCACTAAAATGGCTTAGGCATTTCCACATTCAATATGTTGCATTCTGTACCCTCAATTTCACTTTTGCACAATAACCGATTGTCCTGGAGCAATGAGAATTCCATCTGTATCTTCTGGTGAAGTGCTGATATTTCAGACTTCCCATATACAGCATTCAGTAGATAGTAATGAACTTTACTAGTAATGGCATTTATATGTCAATTATTCTAAAGACGGCCACACATGGCTGGAGCCGTGCTCGCATGGGGGTCAGTGTATTTGAAATCAAATATCTGGAGTCCAGTGGGACAGCATCATCTCGCAGACACACTGCGGGTGGTTGAGTAATGTAACCAAATATATTCGTTACAGCGAGGTGCTTTGCAACACTCGCTATGGTTGTGGTACAGGTAATTTAGTGCTCCAACAGGTATGACAAGGCTGAATGCATGCGTGTGTGTGTGTGTGTGTGTGTGTGTGTGTTTGCCTTTATTATCTATGGATAGGTAAACAACAAGGCATGGGGAATGTATATGGTCACCAGTTGTGTATTACTGTACAGAGGTCCATCTCTCATATTTTGCTTCAAATCTGTGGTTGAAAAAACGACATGCTGGACTAAAAAGGCCCTCATCGCTGGCTCTCTAGGCTCAGGCTGTTCCAGAGAGGCAAACCATGAAAAGAACTGGTAGAAATAGACTCTCTCAGCCCAAGCAAAGGGACGACGCAGAAAAGTAGATAGGCCCAACACAACGCCTATCCCTGTCTCCTCTCCCTTTCCTTTCGCTCTCCTTGCAATCCATTAGATCGAGCACTTCTTACACCCGCAGGAAGCCGCAGAGGCCGCCTCGATAGCATCCACCATCTATTTTATTTTTTCTTATTCTTATTTTTCAATTTGGTGGCTGGGGAAAGGTCAGGATTAGTTATCGACGTTGCTGTGTCTAAGCCAGAGACGGGGAACCACAGCCGCTGCCATGGGTTCCCTAAAGCCATTTTCCTCAGTCCCAGCAGTAGCCTAATCTGTGTGTCGGTGTGTGAGGGCACATGACTGTGAAAGCACCTGTGTATGTGTGTGCTCCGAATGCATCGGCGTGTATGTACTTAAGGAGGGCAGATACTAGATGCATGTGGATTCAGGTGTACTTGCGTGTGTGTTTTTGCTCTGCGTTGTGTTTGTTGGAGTCGTGTTTGCATGTATTTGCACAGAAATCGAGAAAAGCCACCCGAGCATTCCAGAGGCATTTCCATTCAAGTGGTTCTCAAACGCTGTTCAGTTCAGAAACTGTGTTCAGTTTCAATCAGTCTGTCAACTCCCTCACTGGCTTTAGTCAGTGGATGCTTAAGTGCCAGACTCTCCTCCACTAAACTCGTTGTATTCTACCTTCCACCCTCCTGTAGTATCCCGCTTCTCTCCTTTCGCTATTTCTCATACATTCCCAAACCAGCAGTGATTCCCACTGTGAGAGGCTGCTGTCCCACAGCCCCAGACCTGTGAAATGATGATAGAGGAGCATGAGCCCCTTGCCCATTAGTCTTTATGAACGACCCCCACCACACACACACACACACACACACACACACCTTCCACCACCATCTCCATAACTGTCTCCCATATGCTACATTGAGCTATGGTTGTGGTCACTCTGACGGTGACAGATGTTTCTGGTCAGACAGTGCTCAAGACCCCCACCACCACCACCACCAAAAGTCATCACAGCCCTGGCCTCAACCTGCTGACTGGGTCCCCCTGCAAGGCTTCTATGCGTTAGAGGTCAAATAGTGATGGAGGGAACTGTTACTCTGAGTCTGAAAGGTAAAACAGAAGGAGATGGAAGAGGAGTCGAGTGAGAGAAGAAAGTTTACCCAAACTTGTTCCAGTGCTCTCAATGGGCTTTGTTTCCTCTAGATTTCTCTCCTTCTATAGTAGAGTTTAAGCTGCTGGAGTGGGGTGATTTGTTTCATGTCAGGAATTTATTTTGAGTAGTGCATTGCATTATTTAGATGATGCTTATCTCACCCTCAAAATCACTATCTTGTCGAGACTGGCACAGAATAGCATCCGTATCTCTTGAGCTCATCGCGGCATCTCATTTATTAACCAAAAGGAATTCCGAGGAGAGGAAGATATGCAAGGATGATTAGACGCTCAAAGATTTGATGCTATCTGTCAGCAATTGGTTTCCCTTCATTTTCTGTAGCCGCTAGATCTTTAAAAGACATTAGCCACATACTGTAAGAAATAAATCAAACAAATGGATTAGCAGAGCTAAATAGTTGTCAGGAGCCTCACAAGGCCTTATGAAGACAGATCTGCCTCTTATGGAGGCAATCAGGTATGGAACTTATCATAACAAAAATTAGGAGTGAGACCCATTTTTTATTCCCCAACCCAAGGCTATATTTCCATAAAAACTAATGGCCAAGTATATTATTCAACTACAGTGACTTATGTGCCGGCTCTCTTGTATTTTAAATATACATATATGTATAATGTTAAAATTGCCAGGATTAATGTGCTGCTGCATTTTGAGATAAGGTAGAGCAGAGTAATGTGGAGAGTGTGTCATTAACGCGCGATGCCTTCTGCTGCCCCCCCCCAGGCGCAGGAGGAGGGAAAGCGTTGGTCAGTGTTTGTGCTCATATGACACATTACTGTATGGACAGATACAGGTTTCATAAAAGCTCTCGGGCCTCGGATCGTCTGAGAGATGTGCACACTGTGATGTGTCCGCGCTAGTCTGAAATATAGGGCGCGTGTTTCCACTTTAGCCTGTCATCCCTCGCTGACACTTTGGTCCGGTGACCATCTGCTGTTTTAAATTAAGGGTAAGAGCTCACCTAGGGTGAGAAACACTCAGATAGCACTCTTTCGTTACTTAAGGCAAGATATTGATTTAAAAGCGATTGTCAGTGTCATGTCTCCTCCAGCCCTCATGTGTCTTTTGTTCCTCCCTCACTTTAACCACTCCCCACTCCCTCATTATTTCCAGGTGTTCCTTATTAGCAATCACTCCTCTCCGTATTTAAGCCTCTGCACTTCCTCAGTT
>JAUMTR010000010.1:3325869-3375603 GCA_032270685.1 Microctenopoma stevenorrisi
GACCCTCTTCCTAGCGGGGTCCGCTTCCAGGACGTCGCCGCCGCCCCTCCAGTTCATCCTCCAAGGTGTCGCTGCATTGCCTCCATTCTGGGCCCTCTTCCAAGCGGGGTCCACGACGAGGTTGTTGTCGCCGCTTCTCCCTTCCCTCTTCCAAGGCGTGGCCACGTCTTCTCCTCTCCGGGCCCTCTTCCAAGCGGGGTTCACTTTGATGACGTCGTGGCCGCCTCTCCAGTTCCTCCTCCAAGGTGTGGCTGCATCTCCTCCTCTCTGGGCCCTCTTTCAAGCGGGGTTCACGTCGAGGAAGGTGTCGCCGTCCCTCCTCCAGGGCGGGACTGCATCTCCTCCTCTCTGGGCCCTCTTCCAAGCGGGGTCCACGTCGAGGAAGGTGTCGCTGCCCCTCTTCCAAGGCGGGACTGCATCTCCTCCTCTCCGGGCCCTCTTCCTAGCGGGGTCCACGTCAAGGACGTCGCCGCCGCCTTTCCGGTCCCTCTTCCAAGGCGGGGCCACGTCGAGGACGTCGCCGCCCGCCCGACGCTCTGTAGGGTCCACCCCTGCCTCCCTCGGGCCGCCCGCCCGACGCTCTACAGGGTCCACGCCTGCCTGCCTCGGGCCGCCCGCCCAACGCTCTCCACCCGCCTGGCTTAGTCCAGGTTCCTCTTCTTTTTGTGTTCTGGTTTTGGGCCGTCTGGGATCCAGCCCTTAGGGGGGGGGTCCTGTCAGTGTCATGTCTCCTCGTGCCCTCATGTGTCTTTTGTTCCTCCCTCACTTTAACTACTCCCCACTCCCTCATTATTTCCAGGTGTTCCTTATTAGTAATCACTCCTCTCCGTATTTAAGCCTCTGCACTTCCTCAGTTCCTTTGTCAGTTCATACTCTTCATGCCGCCAGACACTATGCTCCTCTTCTATGTAAGTTGGTTTTTGGGTTCAGATCCTACTTTCTCCCTTCTTTCTTTCATCCTCTCTTTTCTCTCTGTCTATTCAATCCCCTCGTCTCTTGTTATTGTCAGTAATGCCGTTTTCCCTCTTAGAGTGATTTTCTGTTGCATAGTGCTTTCTGTTATGTTAATTTGTAATAAAGTCCCTTGGTTTGAACCCTCTCTTGTCACTGGTTTGCATTTGGGTCCTCCATTTCGTGCATGTTAATGACAGCGATAGCATTATGAAGTTTATGAATTTGTTGTTGTTGTGTTTACAAAGTTAATGTTGTGATGGAAGCAGGAGTTAACAAATCACCCATACAGGCCATAAACATTAGAATTAGCGCGGTTAGCTACCTGAGAGTGGAAGAAACTGGGAGAATGTGTGTACACACACGTGATCTGCCTCTTCAGTTGCTAAATGCTCCACCACGTTCACCACAGGCCGCGAACATATATGAGCAGTCACGCTGCTTCAGACAAACGCCAGAGAAGCTGAATTTATCTCGGTGAGAAATCAAATGATCTACCTGCTTACGTTTCCTGTAAGGCCCAGTCAGCCAGTGCAGAAGAGAGTAAGTCTTAGACTCCTCTCACACTTTATAAAGACCTCTGGGTGGAAGGAGGAAGCAGTGGGTCACCCATACTACTTGTAACTCTAGCTCAGGTGTCTGTTTCCTTTATCTCACAGTGCATCTCTAACGGGAAGACAAACACGCTTCTTCCGCGTTCCTCTGAACCCGTGCGCTGATACCCGAACCCGGCGACGATTGTCTGAGAGTTAAAATGCAGAAAGCAGACAGTTGGCATGTGAAAATGTCATCGCCGTAAAACTCCCCCTACGCGGAAATAGGAATCGGCGGAGGAAGGGAGGGCGCAGCAAGCCAAAAGGCCATTAAAATCTGCGATCATTTATTTCCACTCGCTCGTCTAATCCATCTCTCTGGGGAATGGTTCTGTCCTTATCCACCCAAGGCTACCAATCTATTCTCCTGTCTGTCTCCATGCATCAGAATGAACCTGCGAAACAGTCAGACATGTTCTCTTTCTCCCTTACTTCTCTTACTACTTCTGTCTCCGGCTGGCTCCAACCCTCTTTTCTGATTGTTTCTTTTTATCGCTACCCTTACTCTTTTCCTCCCTCTGTCTGAGATTGCCCCCGTGTCTTTCTGTTCTCACCTGTGCTCTCCCTCACTGGCTGTTCCTTCCTGCCTCCCTCTCTCTCTCTCTCTCCCTCTCTCTCTCTCTCTCTCTCTCTCTCTCTCCATTTCATTGTCACAAACGTCCAAATGAATCCAATTCAAATCATATCCAGAGAATAGGGAGCAACAACAGGACTTTGTCAATGGCAATTTAATCCGCGGTGAGCAAGGTGTATGTAATGCTGTGCATGTTCCAGGAAGCTGTCTGATTACATTTGGATTTGTGCAGATCTGGTGGCTGCTCACTTGCGCAGAGAGGGAAAATTACACGGAAAGCGACAGCTGACTCATTTTTCACAGCGTACTTTAATTTTTCATCTTTGATTTTTTTCTGTGCGTGCATATTTGTTATTCAGAGAGGTCTGTTTATTTAGGTTTTGATGGATTTGTTTTGCTAAAATAAAAGGAGCTGATGCATTTGTGTGCATGGGAATGGTTTATGTATGTGTATATATGACCCCTCTTTCTTATCATCCAAAAAATTCCTTTTATTAAGTTAAGAATAAAGTGTCTGGAGCACACAGCTCATCATTCAATACCCTACCAGTCATGAAAAGTCAGAGAATAAAAATTGTCCCTCAAACCAAGGTCCAATTACCCATACGGCCAGATCCTCAAGGTTAGCCGCACCATTTTGCTGTCACGTCAAGAAATAAAAATCTCCCGTCTGCCTCCCTACTCTCACAGACGTCTTTTCCTAATGGCTGCCACAAAGTCCCACTAAACATCAAGTGAATATTTATAGGCCTTTAATATCCTATGTGTAAACTGCTATTGTCACCAACCAGGTGAAGCAGATGATGGGGAATAATGGTCAGGGCGTTATTATTGGTTCAGACTTCCCCAAAGGTAGACAAATGGCCTTTAGTATTGCAGACTCATGCTCACATGGGAATGGCTGCCAGGAATCCCAGACGGAGAGGTCTGTGATCAGAGCCTGTCCAAATTTCAGCGACGTAATTGGGGTAATCGTGTGATGAATTGCAGCCATTTAGCCTTTTTTCATTATCTGCAAGCTTCAGCAATTTTCCATATAAAGGTGTATATACAGCTGAGTTCATCGGGCATCGGATTCTGGTTGAGTTGAGACAGAACCAGGGTGACGTCACATATGTACATCTGAGCAAGTAATTAGATTAATAAGGTCTAAATGAGCAGCGGGCCAGGAACTGAAACCTAAAATCCCTCATCCTTTGAGAATCTGGACTGCAACACATTACGGTGTCTATTTAAACTTTAAATGGGCCCTGGAAAAAAAAATAGTTTCTACGCTGTGCTTGCTGCGCTTGTTTCTCCCCCTGGCTGACTTGAATTCCCCACTGCTCATCTCTCTGTTCAGCAGACTAAAAAAGAGATGTTCAGCGGAAGTAATAATGAAGCAAAACTTGTGAAGCTCTGCGAGGAGGGGAAAAAAGGAACGAGATAAGAAAGGGCCCTTTAGGATTATTTAAGTCTATTCTGTCTCCGGCTCCACATGTTGTACGTCAGATTTTCTCTGATTCAGGTAGTTACAATATGATAAAGACTTCTTTCATATCTGAGGCTTTTATTGATTAAAATGTATGGGCCTCCTATGCCGAATGCACAAACTCCACCTAACGAGAAATGAAAGTCCATGGTTGCTCCAGACTCATCGTCTTTGAACAGCGCTTATGAGAACAAGTTATGAATAAGACACCTCACTCAGAACCACGAATTACAATCCATTAGGTAGACGGCGAGATAATTCACAAGATAAATGACTGTTTGACTTGGTGGCAGCACTACAGGAAAGGTAAGGACATCTCCAGGGTCTTTAGGATTCACTCTCTCTAGACCAGGAATGTTTGTACAGGACATTACTATTGATCAGACTGTTTTTTTTCTTTCCTTATACTCATGACAGTTATTTTAATAGTCATGTTTTGTCACAAACTAAACTAAGGGGTCAACATGTAATTTTGTGAAGCAAGTCCATGAGTTGCCATCTGGTTTTGGGCTTCTACACCCACTAAGTCCTGCACACTCAGGTTAGCTCTCACCTCTCTGGACATAGCCAGTGCTAGTCTGAGTATTTTCGTACTTGTCTATATGTCTCGCAGACAACTTTCTCATAACCAGCCCCAGTATGCAGTCGCAGCAGTTACTCATTCTTGCAATGGGAGAGCTTTGTGTGTCTAAGATATAACACCAAGGCACTGCCGTAATAGATATATATTTAAATATTTGTCCTTCATCTCCACTGTCAGATTCTAGATCATATTCCCCACATTGAGCATGTGTGGCTGGAATAGGAATGAAAATCAGTATTTGTGCGGTTTATCCAGACAGCTACCGGAGCTGGTGAAAGATAGATGTGGTGGCGACAATGTTTCTGCCTTAGTTTGGCCCACAGAAATACTTCTACGAGCTGGCCAATCAGGAGCGAGTGAGATGAGGCGAAGGCAGGGCTTAAAGATGTAGCAAAACGGTCTTTTCTAGCGTAGGTCGTCCACCTAAACATCAGCGTGTCTTCTAACCTCATATTCAAGTGTTTGTCAACATGATTGACAGCAAATTCAGAAAGCTTGCTGTTGAATTAGGTGAACTATGATTATATCACCAAAGATGGGAGCGTAATGAACCTTTTCACCTCCATTAAACCTGAAAATTGGTTATGGAGGCTTTTATAATTTGCTGGAACTTTTTGTAGCAGGGGAGAGGATTTTATAGCGCTTTATATATTTTATATGAAGTGCTCATTTTTTTATTTTAGTTATTTTTTCTACACTCCTGATTTGATGGCGCAAGTTGGGATTGGGTTTTTATCTTGTGGTCACGTGCTGTATATGAGGCCAGTGTGAATTGTCTTTTAAAGATATACGCATTATGTTCCGCCCCCGCTAGAAGGCTGCCTCTGTCACATAGTGAAGAAAGAGGACAAATAGGGCTTTAGCAGGCTTTAGAAACATGAAAGTACTGTAGGAGGGCCCCAACTCCCCGGGGGCTCTAGTTTTCCTTCATGAATGCAAAGCAATACAGCACAGGAGTGGGGTGAGGGTGCTATCATCAAAGGCCTCATAGACCTCGCGCTCCAGCTCGTTTTCCTCTGTTTTTCCTCCTTCCCTACATTTTACCTCCTTCTTCTCTGACCTGACATGGATTAATTACAGCCCGGCACAATTTACACCCTGCTGGAACTGTGGCAGAGACAGGGCGTTAGAATGCTGAATTGCTCTGCGCTGCACATGCAGCGCCTCTATTGCCTTCGCAGGAAGCATGTTTACGAGGCTCGACTCAGAGGTGAACTCCCAGGCCTTAAAATGACAAAATGCCCTCACTTAGATCAAGACAGCTGCAATGTTTTATGGACTACACAGGGTGTGTTCCATTTTTTTTCTCGCAAGCTCTAACTTGATAATACCAGCTTCTCATGAACGCACATCTCTGAGGATCTGTCACTTCTGTAATACTGTATAATACTGATATAATATTTGTTCTTGAAATCCACCAGGGGAGCACCATGACATAGATTACATACGCAGCGGATAGCATTAAAAATCTCTCAGCATAAAACATGCACTATAAGTCGTGCTCATTGGGATGGGAGAATTAGCAGACACCTCAGCCAGAGCGGGCCTGGTGCTGCCAAGGAGGTGTCAGCACCAACTGGCAAAATGGGCGCCCTGCCAGCCCGCCTGGCCGCCCTGCCTATGAATGGTGCTTTTGTCAAAGGTGGCAGTGAGGACACTTGAGAGGGCCGCAATTAACACCACCTAAAATTAGAAAGCATGACCCCGTGCACCTGGCCAGGACAAAGAGGCTCCCACTCCTTTTTCTGAACACATTAATATTTAAGACGTTCGCACAAGCATTTTGACGGGTTCATGCACATCACCGGATACATCGGGGCAACCACCTATCAGAGGCCACAGGCCTGGGGTCCTAACAGTCGCCAAACCCAAGGGAAATAATTCTGTTTCAAAGTGATCAACGGATCAATCTGCTAAGAGCCAAAGCCAAAGGTCAGCGTTTTCGCTGCGACAGCCAGCAGGACGGGACTCTCTGCTGCGCAGTTAGAGGACAGACATCCATCTGAACTTGTTTCAACATATAACACATAATTTATTTGCCAAACAGGACATATACTGTTGACCTCTTAACCCAGATAGGATGCAGGAGAAGCGAGAGCATCGTCTCTCTCTTTTCCATAATCATCAAGTCACAAAGGCTACGCTGGCCCGAGGACAGAGCCTCTGATATATTGGTCCGGACACCTGCTTTGAATACCACTTCTGCTGAGTGGCATATTTGGCAGACAACGCACAAAACTGTAGCTTGTTCAGTGGGAAGACGGACAAAAAGAACATCCTGTTCGCTGGACTTCAAATGGAACTTTTCAATGGAGTTGGCCAAATTTAGCTTTAATCTTATAATGCAAACAATCTGTATTTTGCTTTAACCTCTTTAGACGCGACTTTCTGTCATAATTTTCACTTTCATCCGCTCGTCGCTTTCATTTTACCCGTTTTATTTGCCTCCCCTTATTTTCACCCTTTTGTAGGCTATGATATTAAACTGTCTCACAAATCCAACACCATTACAGATTTTCTGAGGGGTATGTTGGTATGTTTGGCAGCAAGATACATTCGTGGCAGAAAATAAACAAGATGCCCACCAATTTGAAAAGAGGGGGGGAGTCTCCCCCCCCGCTGTGCATTCAAATTGGATGGCACAATTTTGACAGGCCACTGTCGAGCACGTCTGTGGGATTAGAAGGCCCTGAGATGCTGTTTATTTGTGTCCGCTCATTCGCTTCACTTTTGTCCACAGCTTATCATCCTCTTCCTCAACTGCTGCTGTCACCCAGCTACACTATTAGTGGCTACAGAACTTCTGTCAGAAAGCGCCGACCCTCGAGTCATTCTCTCTTTTGAAGTGTTTCTTCGCCATAATTGTTGCTCCAAACAATCACGTTTGTGGATTGATCTCGTGGATTATCCATATTGGTTGACGGTCGCAATGTAAAGTTGGATAATGTTGAAATCTTTAACGTGGAGCTGTGGCCTTGAAGGGTAAATTTGTAAATGCTTAACTTCGTTTGCATTGTCCTCAGAGATACGGTGTCTTCAGTGATCAGTATTGTAATAAGTGCTGTGTTTGTTTTGTTGTTGTTGTTATTTCTGGGTTTTTTTTTCTTCCCCACAACCAGTTAAGTGTGCTGGAAAATATCAAAAAGCATTACTCACATGCAATTTTCTGCTCATTCCTCTAGTTGTGAACCGTGCTGCACAAACACAGAATCGCCTCACTCCATGCAGCCTCTATTTTTCCTGAGATTGCTGGACGCCAAGCAGGCAAGAAAAATGACCAGCATGTTCTCCTTAGTCCCCTGAGAAGTGAGTCCTATACACAGGGATGTGGCTATTACTTATCATCATCAAAAAGTGCTTGTTTGGTGATAATAAGGCCCTGGGATAGAAATCTCAGCTAAAGGGAGGGAGGGGACTACCTGAAGTAGCAACAGAGGAATCCTGCCTCTGCTTACCCAAGCATTTTCCTCATCTCTGTAAAACGGAGGACCAGCTCAAATACCCAGCTTAGCCCAGAAATAGAGCAAGATAGGAAAAAACTGCTATTAACTACGGTGAAAAGGACAAAATGAGATAAAGAATAACAGACAACAACTTTAAATGTGCTCAGAGAGACGAGAGACAATCACCCGGGAATGCTGTGAGGGGAGAGGGTCTAATGTAGCATTAGGCTTTAGCGTCTTGTTTTTATCTAATATTCTTGTGTCTGCCACAGTAAACAGGTAGCTAATGATGCTTTAGACACAAACGCTGTCACTCGGCTTGAAGGACTTGGAGCAAGAAGCTTTTGAGCGAACATGCTTTATTGTGTATTCCGCTCCAATAATATTCAACCGGAAGCATGATCTTATTGCTAATGGCAGCATTAAGCCCGAAGGGAAGGTCCCACATAAATTCCCATCCAGCCTTTCTTTTGCATTGGGTCAGGAGGACTGCGCACCTTGGGGGGAAAGCAGGACAGCTCACAACTCAACATGAAACATAACTCATGTCAGGCTATGTGGGAAGTTCATGCAATACATAAATATGTTATAGTATAGATAATAAGCTCAATTGTGATGCAGGGCCAGCGGGCCTTATCTGTGAAAGTTCTCGATAGCGCGGCACGCCGCTCCGCGCCTCTCCCTTTGCAATCAGTTCACGTTCCTTGTTTGTTTTATCTATCGCCATTCAGCTATTTGAGTTTGACACCAGGTTCATGACCACTTCAGTTCACCTCCTGGTATCTGATGATTCTGTCTCTCACACTCCTCTAATGTATTCTGAGAGAGAGAGAGAGAGAGAGAGAGAGAGAGAGGGGGCATAAGTGTTTGGGGAAAAGGCGCACGTCCCATCTGATTGCGAGGGCTTCTCTGATAAATCATGTCACAATCGGAGTCTCAGCGTGATCAAATATATAAATATATACATTCATCTCAGGGGTATGACTAATCAAAAAACAATGTTGTTAACTGCAGATTATTAGAAGCTTCGCTGAGCCGTCGGTGGATGGAACAGACGAAAGGGAGGATTTCTTCATCATCAGTATCTTTTTTATATTATTTAGTAGATTACAGGTGGAAGGATATATATATATATCCTTTAAGAACTGAATGGAAGAGGAAATTGAAGGCAAAACATTCGGTCTGACAGAAATGTCTGCCTCGCCACAAGCATTCCTCCGTTTTGTGCAGATTTCTCCACTGGTCAAAAGCAGTAAAGCTATACCTCTAGGACAGAAGGGGGGGGGAGACAAATTGAGAGAATGAAATAAATATCTATTTAAAAATAGCCTCTCAGCATGGTGAGGAGAGATTTGAAGATATTATCCTCAAAGGCAGCTGTGAGTGAGGCCGGGAGAAGGGAATGCTGTCTACAGTGAAATATGAAAGGCACATACTGCCTGACAGCCTATGGCTTTTCCTGATACTGCCAACACCAGCCCACTGGAGTGATCCATAGACTCTTTGTGGAGACTTGTGATATAAATGCTGAGGGCTAGATGTTGAAGATCCTTAGCTCGCTGCCGCACCGCCCTCCCTTCGCCGTCGCCTTGCCTGCCGCATGGGGGGAATTTGTTATGTTCCCACTCGGACGCCTGCCTCGGAAGTATCGGGACGACAGACAGGGGGCAAGTCGACTGACTTGTCCTTGTCCCTTTTCAATTTGACAAGGCAAGCAGCCTTGGGGACCTTCCAGTCTATTTTCAAATTGACCATTTATAATCAGTTTTCTAAAGGAGAAGGAGAAGGGGTGGAGGAGTCAAGCCGGCCCTGTGTTATTGTGGAAGGTATAGAACTGGGCGGTAGGAGAGGATAATACAGCAGCGTGTTGTCAGATATGTCAGCAGGTAAGATGAATGAAGAATAGGGTCTTGGTGCATAAAAAGAACGCACAGTGGGGAATTGACCTCTATTCAAAAAAAGAAGGGGAAAAGGGAAAGAAATCTATATCCTCAAGCAAATAAACATATACAGCCTTGCTTTGAAATATGCATTACCTTCCCGTGAACCCGGATCAGAGGAAACAAGTTGCGCTGGAAGTGGCTACAACCTTCCAGAAAGAGGAGGCACGCGCTGTCCATTTTTTGACGCCAGTGTGGCTGCATATATCAGCACCTGCAAGGTCAGGACGACTCGGGCGTGGCGAGCGTGGCGAGGGCCCCAGCCCGGGAGGCGTTACAGCATTCTGTCACACTGCTTGCTCCACCGCCACCACGCGATGACATTTCCACAAGATGGCTCTTCTGAATTATGCAGCCCAGCGGAAGGGTAAAAAGGGAAAAGGGGGGGTGAAAAAGCTCATTTTCTGGGTGTCTGCTTCCGACCTGAAACCGCCACTTGTTTTCATCAGCTCCTTTTGCTGCTTATGCAAAACGATGTGCAGGGTAATAGGGGAACAATCCAGCCCGGCCCACTGCTCCTGTTCTCCACGCCACAGCCGCCTCTCTCTCTCTTCGGGGTGGAACGGCGCGGTGTCACCTCTACACTGGCCCCCATCCTCTCCAAATTAATCCCAATTTGGCCATCAAGCACGGGGCAGTCCAATGGGGCAGGCGGCAAGTAATTGACATTCTCAGGTGCATGAGTTTTGTTTATTTAGTAATGCTGAGCCAGGGCCTTTCACTGTGGATGACAGCGGGCCTGGTTTGCATACACCACTTGATTCAGGAGCAATGCACGAGTGACTGCTCAGCAGCCTGTGGCTCTGTGGCATTTCAGCAGAGGACATTTCAGTAAAGATCGCCTCAGGTGTCAAGTGGTTCTGGAAGGTGCGGGCGGCAGCTGGAGGTCGTTTGTCCAGTGCATTGATTCCACCATGACCCCACTGCGCTCTCTAACTATTGATCCATCCCCTAAGACCCTTACACAATGCCCACTACGCACAGGGGAATTACAGCTCAGGCGTCAATGTGGCCTAGCCTTAAATGAAAGAATGGCAAATTTTCAATAGGACATCACACATCACTATATGAAATAGGCATTCTGCCGGCCACTCACCTTTGAGGTCATTCCAACAATGCGTGGAGTCCATTTTGGTTATTGGAATTCCATGAAGGTGGGGAGAGGGAAGTTTATAAACACGGGAGAGCATGCTCAGAGTAAGGAATGACTGTAAGTCATTACAAGTGGGGGTTCTTGTGTGTGTGTGTGTGTGTGTGTGTGTGTGTGTGTGTGTGTGCGCTGATGTGGGGGTGCTGGCACTCATACGTGGAATACTTTCCTAAATGCTTTCCTAGGCAGATCTCCCGTGCCTTTTAGCATGTCACAAAGAGCCATGAATCACCATTACAGCACCTACATTTTTACCTGGCCCCTCTAAGGCTTTTTCATTAGGGTAAAAGGGCCCCCAGGCAGGCACAGACAGGCTCGTTGAGGGGGCTGCTGGTGGTTGTGAAAGGGAGGTTCAGGGATTTGGGTTGGGTGGGTTAATTACAATAACAATGGGGGCGGCCAAAAAAAATACGCCATGGCAGGGTTGAGCTGCTCTCATTTGTTTCAATAAGGTAAATTGATTCCTATGTCCTCTGGTGCCATTTGCATCGCATCCATTTAGTGTGCACCTCTCGCCCCGCACGCCTCCCACTGCTGCAACCTCCTCCTCCCTCTCCATTCACTTCACGTGTGGAGGGCAAGACGACATCGATGGAGAGGCATTGATCTCCTCATACAGATGGATTAGAACACTTGCACGTAAGTCCAAATGCACATGGAAGCAGTGTGTTCTGTCTGCAGCAGCCCGCTGCTTCAAATGTGTTTGTTTTTTGTGTAAAGACATAATAAAAATGATCCAATTGTAGCAGGTCTTAATATTAGACAACTACAACATCAGGCAAACTGGTGTCCTTATTTATTTACCAAAAACATGTGGACATTAAGTGTTTGAGTCAAAGTTAATAATATTTAATAGTAAAATTTGTGAAATGAACAATGACGTCCCCAAAAATAAGTTTTAATCCATTACGGCTTTACGAGTGCACACAACTGTAACATTTTTAAGAGATGTGTTTGCTCGATGAGAAATACATTTCAATTAACTTTTTGAAAAAAATAATATCTCATTAACCTTGCTAGCATGAAAGAACTCATTTGTTGCTCCAAAATTATTAATGATTGTGATTAATTCAACATTATTTCTACTTCTTTGCAACAACTGTATTCCCTTCAGTGTTATTTTAGTCTCGTAGGCGGCATGATGGCCATTGTGACGTAGTTCACCCCCCAAAACTTTTTTGCAACTCCTGCCATAATCAGAGGGAGGCAGCGACTTGCCTTCAGCACTATAACCAACCAAAAATGAGACTGAAATAAATTATTAACATTCTAAACAATAAAACAACATTGAAAAATCATGTAAATTTTATGGTGTTTTCATATTTTTGTCTGGTAGCCATTTATTATTTCAGAATAAATAAAGTAAATAAATAATAAATAAAATAAATAATATAAATATAAAATAATAATAAAATAAAACAAATATAACAGTCTTCTGTGCAATCAACTCGTGCCAACCTACTGACTGCAAGTTTCTTTTCCTTGTCATGCTTTTATCCATGTGACAACTGATCTGTCACACTTGTCGTTGCTGTGCCCCTGTATTTCTCACAGACATGGGCAGCGAGTTGGGCCCCATCCCACCGGCCTCTGACTCTGCCCTCAGTTAGGGTAGTATCCATCTCACATCTCCTACCACCAGTGTGCCTGCCGCAGACCCCTCTCCTGGTAAAACGCACTGTCTGGTGCCATACACACGCGCACCCTTCACGTTCATTATCAGTCAGCGTCAGGGCAGATAGCAGTGGCCATGAGACAGATGAGTGGCAGTGGGGGCTGAGATTGAGAGACGAAACACGGCAACTCGGCCACACACCAGCTAATCTGTAATGTCTGTCGTCCAATTAGTGGACAGGAAGGGCACGTGTAAAGACAACACAGCGCACCCAGGAATGTTCACTGAGTAATCAAATATTACGTGTACGTGGATCTACGCAAGTCGTCACTACAAACTTATTAACTTGCCATAATTAGAACATTTTGACACTTGCAGTACAGTCAAAATACTGTCTGCAATAATCCAAACTACACAAAAATCAGGGTACAGTATATTCATGGGACAAAAGGGGGCGGCAAAGTGATTCTATGCAGATGCACACCAGTCATTACATTTTCAGCATAATGTCTTTCAGCACTTCCTTTAAGATGACAACGCTCCCCAGCTTATTCTCCAGTTAATACTAAACTATATAGTGCAGAGCGAAACTGCTACCAAAGGTATCGCAACCGCCTCCTTGAATCAGCAATAAGCAGATCCTATTAAATCCCTTCTAATTGGGCCTCATTCGGCCAAATCCTGACAGCTTGTGAACAGTATAAAAGTATAGATTCTGATGACTTCAGGGAGGTGGAGTGACCCTGCATATTAGAGACAATATGTTTCTCCTCACATTGCTGCATGCAGCCAGCGTGGAATGGTTGCAGGCTGGGAAGGTGCACTTGGCTTCTAGAGCTCCATTCGCAGGTTTACACAAGCAGATGTGGTACCCAAGCTTGCGTTTGACTCCCTGGCACAAAAAAAAAATCACATACACATTCCCATGTAGTATGCCACAAGATTTATTACAAGAAAAGTCTCCCCAAACTGTACCGAATGGCACCAAATATTACACGCGCAGCCTTGAACTCTGGCGGATGTGTTATTTGTTACCTCGAGCACTTGGCAAAACAAAAAACAGCTATAGTCCCAACACTTAAGAGGGCTTATTGTTCACGTTGCGCACAAGTTCAGTGCTTTGTTACCGAGACAAAACCACCACAGTCAGACTTGCTCCGCAGCAAGCTAAAACACCTTCATCCAATTAGAAACACAGGCTTATTTGCTCGGTATACATGCTTAAATTGGTAATTATTCGACTCCCCCATCCAGCCCCTCGCAGAACATTTGTACTGCAACCGGAAACACTGCGAGCACAATCGAGTCACAGGTTCGGGCGCCAAAGGATGATGATTATGGTAATCCAACAATGCCAAAGCTCTGTTGTATGTCACCAACTTTTGTTGCAAACCTGTGACCTTATTAACCTTATTAATCCTCGACTGGCCTCTCGCGATAAGGGGCTTACACACTCATGCGAGCACAAGCAATCCAAACACTTTCACTTTGATGCCCGGCACACACTTCAGAAGCCATATCCACCTGTTTCATCCCGCACATGTGAGGTTCTCTGCACAGTATCAACGGAGACTCTTGAGTCATCCAAGACAATTAACGTTCTCCCTTAGATCAACAGTGGGGAGGGGAAAAAAAAGGGAGGGAGTGGCTGCATGTGGAGCAGAGGGGCCCTCACAGTGTGGGCACATGAGAAAGCAGGTCTGACTGGTATTAAGTGGTGAGATTAAAAAGCCATCTCATAGGTCAGGTCAGCTGGTGTTCATTTGAATGCATGACCAGGGTCCGAGGCTAGATAATTCTCTCATTAGCACCACCCTGAGTGACAACACGGGTGAGAAGGGAGCATGTCGTACAACACTTAAGAGTTAATTAGTCCGCGCGCGCTGTTGCTCTGCGCCCCGTGCGTCTATTCTCTTCATCTTCGTCTTGAAATCGCCTGACCAAAAAAAAAGCCTCTGCAGTCAATCAAAGATGAGCTACAGCACGTTGCAAAGGGCCCACTAGCTAGTTTCAGGAAACACGTGCTGATGGGCAGCATTTTAAGTCTGAGAGAAAGGTGCATTCTCCAAACTATTCACTACTAGTGATTGTTTAATGTTTGCTGAGCCAGAAAACTTTAGTTTTGGTTAAATGTACTTAAGTGATCACCAGAATCTGGGAACATGTCAGAATAGGAACAATATAATTTGTATATAGACAGATTACCTAGAAACAAGAATCAGAAACTCTGTAAGCCAGAGCTAAATGTCTTTACAGATATTCTGTTTCCTGTTGTTTCCCACAACAAGCTCTCTCTAGTTCTGACAAGCTCTGAATGATTTGCTTTTTCAATCGCTGTAGCTAGCTTGTTGCAGCACAGAGGGTGGGGGTGACGGTGGACACGCTGCCCCTCGTGTAGAGGATCTGCTTCACTAAAAAAATCTGTAGCGGCCCATTTCAGTTGGCATGACAAGAAATAATGAGGAGAAATGTTGCCTAGACTGAACATGACAGTAACTACCACACAAACGGCCGGGAGAATTATTTCTTTATTTAATTACTGCTCTACTGTTGTGTTTTGGACCAGATACCTTTTCGTGTCCTAAGGGTTGGAACAAATGAAGGCAACAAGCCCTTGTTGCACGAAAACTGCATGTGCGTCAACGCAGTGGATCCACGTTGATGCTACTCTGGGTCATGATCGTGATCTTACCCAGTCTGATTCTGTTTATTAGTGTTGCCAGTAAGTGGTTAAAAATCATAAGGTCCCTAACTACAAAGATACTACTTTGCCCAAGTGTGGAATAAGGCTTACGTCGTCCCATAATTATCTCCAGACAGATAAGACCCACAGGTAACCGTTTGCTTTCTCCAAAGTTCCGGGGGAGATTTAGAGAAGATGAGCTTCTCACTCGTTCTTTGTTGACATTGTGTTTGCATATTGGGAGCACGAGGTTATATCCACGTCATTAGTCTCTCAGCTTGGATCCGGGCCTGATAACCACAAAGCCACCAGAGTTCCCTACGCTTCCGTTCCATAGGTTCTATAAATTGCCTCCTTCCCTTTCTCACTTATTTTCACCTGCGTTCGTACCACTGATCCCATGAGAAACAGCGCTTGGCTCATTGGCCACCGCACGCACACGCGCACACTGAGGGGGGTTCTCTCGTGCCATTGCTGCTGGGCTTACCCACCACACACACACACACACACTGAGACACCCAGAATACCAATCACTGCACGTGGCCACCCCTCCATCGCCACCCCCAGCCGAGCACACAGGGTTAGCTGAATATTCTACGAGCCTTCAATTTTTCAGGCAGGTCTGCGAACCCCCTCCCATCACGCAGCGCCATCACACTCAAGGGAGTTAGACTTTCGACAGTCGTTAGCGGGGTCATCTGCACTCCCACAGGGAAGGACTCAGAAGAAAAGATTTGAATTGCCTTTCTCTCTCTTTTTACTCGCTTTTCATCTACCCGCTTTAGTCCTTTGTGTGGCTCTGTCATAACTCCACTTCCTGTCTTCAAGGCCCAAGCAATATTCATGCCCCTCAAACATGTCTCCGCCGCCAAACTCATTAATCAAAGACGAGGCCCTCCAAAGCACGTTTTATAACTCAGATGTCACGATTCTTATGCCACTGTCAAAAGTGGTGACAGAGCTCCGAACCGCCGGTTATGCCACAGCAAGGCCTTTATCCACTTGTGTAACGTACTGTCGTGCTCACATGAGGATGAAATACAGGATGTGAGGAAAATGGTTTCCAACTAAAGGAGAAAAAGGGGGGGGGGGCTGAGGGGGAAAAGAAATGAGAAAACATTTCTCCTTCCAACTCTTTTGCACTAATATGAATTCCCAGTGAAATGTCTGGTGAAGTAGGTCAATGGGATTTAGAAAGTTTGTGCGTTTTTTTTTTCTTCCCTCCTTCTTTCAACATACTCTCTTGTCAATGGAAAATGAGCAATGCGATTAGGAGAGGGGAAGATGATGAGCTAGAGAGAGTGAGTGGGAAAAGAGCAAGAGAAGGAAAGAAAAAGACAGAAGACAGGCTGCTGAGTGGTGGTTTGGGCCTCTCACAGGTCCCCTACCAGCTGACTGAAAGACCCAGACAAAGAGAATGAGAGGGAAGGGGAGAGAGAGAGATTTGTATCTGTGCTCAGAGGGAGGGAGTGGCGGAGGTCTCTTCATCTTCACATGCAAGCAACAGTGGAATCATTTCTCCAGTGAAGACACATACGAGGGTGATTCGTCGCTTCCCATGAACGAACCTTTGTACCTGTAAGCTTTTGATTTTCTAATAAAGTACAATGAACATAGTTATCAGTTATGTATCTAAAGACACTGAAAGGACTCAACTTAAACCAGCGTGAGATGCCGTGGCATCACCCTAAAAATGAAGGAAGGAAGAAGGGGACAAATACTTTTTCACTGCACTGTAAATGAATTTCCCGGTTATTGAATATTTCACAGTGCCTATCAAAATATAATGAGTTAGGTTTGCTTAAATACAAATGGGCCTCTCTTGGTAATTTGCCAGAACGTTGCTAGGGGCAAATCTCTGCCACTGAATGTGATTGAATGTTACAATTAAATGTATTAATTCATTGTCAGAAGCAACTTATCTATACACATGATATATTTGGTGCCTAATTGGAAAGCACATGAAGAAATGGTTTCTTTGGTGACTTTCTCCATCACGGCCTAATCAGAATAAATTCTGCCTGTTGTAATGAATTAAAGCTGAATATTAGTAGTTGGGCTATTAAAGAGACTGGAGGAGTGAATTATTTAAATGCTAATTAATGTTTTAAGCTTCCCAGCCTCCAATAGGCACATGTTCTTTCTCACTTCCCCCAAAAATGGCTGATTTCAACATTCACTAAGTGCAGCGCAACTCCTCGCTCATATTTCATTCAATCAATTCAGCAGCGCCGGTGCTTCTTTTACAGGTGCAGCTACCTCGAGCCAGCGATGGAGAAAGATGGAATCCATCAATACTGGAAGACAGCTGGTGGAATTACTAATCAACTCTTAGCTGGGAATGAATCATGGGAATGCTAACCTGCTTTACTCGTGACTTCTGTCTCTGCCACAGGTGAAATACCTTTAAGTTGTCTCTTTTTTTGCCATAAAATAAAGAATTTAAATCACGTTTGCTTTCTCCACCTCAGGTTGCTGTCTTTTTTGTGCTCCGTAACTCTGTTTGAGACGAGCAGCTGCCTCAGACAGAGCGGCAGACATTAGATGAACTTCATTAGCGCTGAAATAGTGCGAGATGTGCGACAACTTTGTGTTCAAAGCAGGCTGCGAAGAAGTTCTAATGTGAGCGGCAGCAGCGGCATTATTCATGCTTTCACAATAGCTTGTTATTCATCATAAGACAAAGGAGAATCTCACTCGGCTTGACATAGATGGAGGAGGGCCACGAGGGTATTATTCACATCTGTTGAAAACAGTATGCACAGCCAACTGGATGTCATGATACACCATGCTTATTAATGCAAACAAAGTCTCTCAACACAGAATATAAATGACATTTTCCTTCACATCAGAGCATAAATATTAATTGTGTTAAATCTATGATGTATTGTGGTTAGGGAGCTGCTTTAGTTGTTTATTGTTACAGCAAACGGGGCACATTTTATTAATCAAAGCAGCACATCCTGTGACACCACAGTGTGCAGTGAGTGTAATTCCACTTCATACCACAAGGTGACACTGTAGGCTCACAAACAGATGTGGGCAGACTTCTTGTTTCTGCTTCTCATTTTGTTTATTGATGTTTAACTGGCATTTGAACTTCCACCTGAGATATTATGAACTATTAAACCAATATACGTATTTCTATTGGTCACGCGTTCACACACCACGGCCAGCTATTTAATGTGGCACTCTCAGCGTTGAATTACAGCACTTAGTTCAGCACCTCATAAATATAAGTCTACCTTGACCACAGCATGCACAGAGAATCAGCAAAGCGACTTTGGGAAGCTTATCGCCTTGTTCCCTTTTTCCTTTGTCGGAGAGTTTGCACAGCTGTCTGGGGAACACAAATGGCATCACTCGCTCTCCCTGTTGCAGGACATCTGTTGCTTTCAGCTGGCATCCCGTCTGAGTCCGCTGTAGCATGCGTTATGCAGTCTGACAGCATCATTTTAACTGAGTTGACAAATGAATTATGTTTTCTCGTTGGGTTTTTTTTTCCCCTGTGATGGCCATGGTTCCCTTGGACTTAAAACGACATCAGAATTTATGGCAGCAGTCACCTTAAGCTTTTTTTTCGTCTCTGCATTTTTAATAAATCAACATCTTGTATATTTTTGTAGTAACTAACTTTATATTCCAAACTAATAACTGTAAACCCAGTTGCCTTCTGCCCTGCATCCCTACATGCAGACTGTAAACCTCCAGCACACAATGCCAGCTATTATACTGTGTATATCAGAGACACTCACACTGGTAGATTAAGGTAAAGATAAGATCTTAGATATGCAGACAGCGCGCCAAAGCGTGTCACCCTATCCTTACATACATGGAAGGTGCATGAATGTGCCGAGGCACACAACAAAGCTGCTATTCAAGACACTGCCGGTATCAGGCGTGTTTCCTCTGCAGCCCTGCTTGGTCCCACAGCCTCATTGTCCCTCTGGTGGAGGAATTCCTCTCCAAACCTTTGTACGCAGACTGACTGACATGCACTCTGCCCGCGTCCTTCCATCCACTACTAAAGTGATGTGTCTCTTAAAAGTGTCGACCTGTTGAACCTTTATTTTACTATTTTGTAAACGGGAAACATTCAAAGATACAGCTGTGCTAAAGTCAGGATCTACAATGCAAAGAATCAGGTGCCTGTTTAGGTTTATCTGAATTTGTGAGTCTAACATAAACATGGTATCTATGAGAGGTGCTTTCTTAAATCACTAAATCACCTGAACTGCTCTCTTGTATTTTTTGATCGTCTTTGCATACTCTTGTCCAGACTGGTATATGGTTCGACTCCGCTCAGCGTCAGAGAAGTCCACGTGGAACAATCCAAAGCGAACACTGAAGCCTTCAGCCCATTCAAAGTTGTCCAGCAGCGACCACGCAAAGTAACCACGGACATTGACCCCATCTTCATTAACAGCTGTGCAGAAAACACAGAAATGAATGCGTCAACCTGGAAGCATTGGGCTTGTATCAGAATTATTGAGATGGTCCAATCCACAACTGTTAAAATAAACATGGCTACATGGCTGACACATGACAAGATTAGAATTATAATGCTTATATTAAACTGCAATATTAAAGTTCCCATTATAATTTCTTGAACAATAAAATGCTACCTTAGATTAGGATGGTTAATGTTTTTCATGTTTTAAAGTGATGTTGACAGACACTGAGCTTGTGAGAGGCTGAATGGGCCGTTTTCACTGAAAACACAGTTCATAATGGACAAAGTCCATTTAGCTGCTGTAGCTGCAGCACTCTGGTGCTGTACTGGCTGGCTCAGTATCACAGCTCTATTTTGTCATGGTCTATTTAGTGATCAACTTTCCTGAATCCCTGGTAATTAAATTCACACTCTGTCCAGATGATGGCACCAAAACAACTTTGTTTTTTGGTGACTCATAACTAAACTTAGAATTAATAATAATAAGTCTGTTGTGTTTTCTTAGATTAAAACTGTTAAGTGATATATATGTATACAGGTTTATTATGGTGTGGTATTTTATCTTTTTTATATATATATATAGATTTTTCTTTTCCAGACACTGAAGTATATAGTCTGAAAAGTGGCTCATAGAGTGTTAATAATATAATATATATATATATAAACACAGCTCTGTTATTGAAAGTGATGAATAATCAAATGTGCTTGATGCTACACAAACATTACATTTCAAATGATGCCAGACCACTAAACCTGACATCGCTGATTGCCCAAGGATAAGAGCAAGCGGTTTTTTCTATCATATTTATCCACAAAGGATTGAGTCAGTACCTTTACCCACTTCCACGATGGTGTCTTTGTAAAACTCACAGCGCTGGACATCCTCAAGCTGCAGTGGCCCCACCTGAGAGAACCCATTCTCTGTAATGTAGACCGCTGGGTTATTGAAAGTGTCCTGCAACAGTCACAGGGGCAAATCCTATTGTCAAACAAGGCATCATGGTTGTCAGACATTCTGGGGAGAGACAGATTGGTCTGGAGTGTACCATTTAGCCGCATTTTAGCGAGGCCGCTCTCAAACTAATGGCCTGTGACAAGTCACAACAGCAGGAAATTGCTCGTTTGCAAACACTTTTCAGCAAAGTAACTGTTTCATTCAATCTGACAGCACTAATGAAGCATCAATGTGTTTCTGGAGGTGTTAAAAGGAGATTACCGCATACAAAATCAATAGCAAGACACCAAACAAATGTCAGTGTGTTCTTGTTTGGTTGAAGGCAATTTGTCTCGTTGGTCAATTCAGTTTTATGCTGCGAGAGGGAAGAAAAATGACTTCACATTTCAACTGGAAGCACCTTCACCCTGAGGTGGGGTGTCTTTTATCAACACGCGCACCAGCAGATGAGGCGTAGAGATGATGTTTGAGTTAGTTGAGCCTGGTAGCTCAGTGGGTTAGGCGTCAGACTGGGAAGCAGGAGGTTGTGGGTTCGAATCCTGTCTGACTCCTAATCCATCTCCTACCAGGTGTGTCCCTGAGCCAGACACCCAGCGCTAGCTCCTTGTAAGTCACTTTGGATAAAAGCGTCTGCCAAGTAAAGTAAAGTAAAGTAGTTTACCTTAATGTACTTAAGAAGTTTCCTTAAGCCACGAGGCACCACAGCCAGCCAAGAAACCCCACAGATGGGCCAGGAAACATCCAAAACCTCCTCTGCGTTACGGTCACCTTTTATACACAGCGTCTGTCCACACTCCCCTCCTGGCTTGACTTTCCGAGACGTATAGTAATTTAAGGCAAAGAAGTCCGCCGTGCCTAAAACTGCAGGCTCTTCCTTTGAGAAGCTGGGAAGCCTTGAGCTGCCACTGTATCCGAGCTTCCCACTTTGAGAGTCGATGGCAGATCTCATAGTTTCTGGATAGTCTCCGGTAACGAACACAGGCCAGGCAAACCATCCTAATGTGAATGCCAGATCCCGTTCAGTAGCAGCAACGTCCTCACTGCAATCTGGGTGTAACGGTTCAAGCCAGTCACTGTTGAGGGCCAGAGACACTGCACCCTTCTGCGTCAGCCTATAGAAGGAGTTGTAGCTGTGCCAGGTCACCGCGTGGGCGCGCAGCATGTTATGGCCCACCAGGTAGGCAGCTATCCCCGGTTCCTTCAACCCCGGGGCGTGGATGCCGTCTTCGTGGCCCAGTTTGGCGCACACATACGGCTCGTTGATAGTGAGCCAAAGTTTGACGCGGTCACCAAATGTTTGGAAGCAGAACCGGGCGTAGCTGTCGAAGGCGCTCGCTATTTCTGGTGATTTCCAACCACCCTGGTCTTGGAGCGCTTGAGGCAGGTCAAAGTGGTAGAGTGTAACCATAGGTGAGACATTGCAGGCCAGCAAATCATCAATGACTTTGTTGTAGTACTGTACACCTGTTGGACAGATATGGTGATAAACTTAAAACAGCACTTGAACCATAAAATAATCTTGTCCTATTGTTCTGTTATCAACTCAGCACGGGGCCGATAGGGATATGGAAATACCTTTTTGATTGACATGGCGCGTGGTCCCATCAGGCAGGAGGCGCGCCCAGGAGAGAGACAGGCGGTAGTGCGTCAGTCCCAGTTTCTGGATGCACTGCAGGTCTTTCTCCCACAGCTCGTAGCTGTTACACGACACATCGCCGTCCTGCTCGCCAAACACCCTGCCACCCTCCTGGTGACAAAACGTGTCCCAGATACTTGGTCCTTTGCCGTCTGCCTGCCAGCCACCTCAACGAGCACATTAAGGTTGTTCCATTTGATAAAAGCAGGGAAGGGTGTTGACATAATTAAAGGCACTGTAATGTTTCTACTGGGAGTTTGAGTGTGTCTGCAGCTTTGACAGACTCAATGTGGCTACAGCAGTATTTATTGTAATTGTGCTGCAGTGGTTCCTCTACTATAAAAGTATGTGTGGTCAGGTATGTGAGGTAGTTTAAGTCGAGGTGAAAAGGTGAAGGTCTGCATGACTTATGACTAAACTCCACGCGGAATCCATGCAGACAACAGATAGAACAGCTCTGTGTGCTGTATATCTGTGTGTTGTGTCTTACAGTGTGACAGGAGAGCGCAGACGTCTACAATAAATGCATGCTTATCAACTGCACCAATGGGTGTTAAGAAGCTCTGAAACTGTACACAGAGAAAGTTGTGTTTCACGTGAGTTGGTGACAGTGTATCTAGCTCGTCATCTCATCGAGATGTTTACCTTCTACTTGATACGCAGCAGTTCCCGCTCCCCAGGCGAAGTCCGGCGGAAACATGTTTCTGAGCGGGAGAAAGTGAAACCACACAGGTCCAGTATCTCTCGCGATATGGTGTTCACCTTTAGTCGCCTTCAACTCGGTGAAAGCACGCGGCCGGGTCATCAGAGCCTTGGAGAAGAGACGTTTACGGTGCGTGAAGACACGACCGACATCTGAGCTGCTGACACGTTAATTATATTTCTCTGCGTTTATCTTGTTGTTCGCTGCAGCCTACGTAACGGTGTCACTATCTTTGTTTTTTCTATCTCAAGTTGTTTTTTTATTTTAAGCCTGTTTTTCAATTTGAATTCAAAACACATTGGCAAGATATGCTCTGTTTTTAACATAATAGATTGATTTAGATTCTGAATAATAACTTTACGAACTGTGGTTCAATGAAGTGTAATAAATGCGAATTTTTGTACATGGCTAAACTTAAGTGTTTGACCTTCTCTAGAAACTTAACTCGCGATTTTTAGTCACCGAATATTTCGAGGATGGCCTGAACGCACCAGCCGACGCTACTGTCGTGCGTAGTGACGTCGCATTGGTGGCGTCGACGTCTAATTTGCACCGTGATCGTACAGGTTATTTAGTGAGTCTTTTTTATGTGGATTATTATTAAGTTAAGTTAAGTTGTGTGAACGTGTACAGTCATTTAGGTTTGACATAACAGGCACATTTTATATTTGATCCTGCTCTCGTAAATAAATGAATTAACTAACAGTAATAGCAAACCAAATAAACTTATAGAGTTAAAGCAAACTTCTGTGTCCTGTTTTTTTATTATCTTTTAGGCTTTTAGGTTCAAGTATCAAATGTAACGATGTGTTGAAAGAATAAAAATGGTAAACGTGTGCTCACCCGTCACGTTTCCTGGAATTCAAATAAGACCAGTGGATGTCAAAGCATTTAGCTTGCAGGCACAAGTTCCCTGGCTTGTGATGACTTCGGTATGATCCTTTAGTCCACTTTTCTGTAGATTAGAATGAAGTGAGTCACTCCACCTGATCCTAACAAAGAAAATATATAGGTTTGCCAAAGGGCAAATGAGTTAAAAGTCTTACTCGCACACACACACACAGCTACAAGGTACAAGGACGTTTACTCCATATTCCATTGCTATCATTTGTACAGCAAAATAGACCTAAGGCATCTAGATTACGTCCAAGTACTTTAGTAAAAAAGGCTGAAGCAGAATCTGGGTGTGAGTACTTTGATCTATAAAAGTGTATTGTTGTTTATGAGCTTATTTGTCTTATTCTGTGAAATTAGTAAAGTATAGTAAAAAGTAAAGTACAGGGAATAATTTGTTATTATTTTTATTATTACATGGCATAGAAACTGATTTCCAGCTCGTTTTATTTTAAGGTGAAAGACGTGGCAAAGAATTAAAAAAGGGAGATATAGGTTACTACCAAGACTCAGCAACAAACAGCAACAGGTAAAATAGAGCGGATTTGAATCACTTTAGTTTGTGGCAGTGAATCAATAATATTACACAATAATTTATCAGTTATATTTTGATATACAGTTTATCTGCTAAATGATACGTTTGCCTGAAGCAGATAGATTAATCTATGCAAAAAGTGCAACATTTCCCTCAAAATCGCAAGTTTTTGAGTAAACGAGCTCAGAAAAACTGCATGACTGGAGCCTTTCCAACACTCCCACACAGCAGCTCACTGAATGACAAAGAAAAACCTGAGCTGGGGGTTTTATTGTGAAAGGCGGACCGGATATGGGTTGACTGGACTTGACAATAGCGGAGCCCGGGGCTGGATCATGGGAAGAGATTTATCTCAATGGACACACAACTGGCGTTGAATACTTTCCAAAGACACTTTGGGAGCTAGAAGAGACGCGGCAGCGAGCTCGTGCGCTCCTCCTCGCGCGCTGTCGAACTTTTTACCTTGAACGCTCGAGCTTTTGCGGCACACTTTGCGCCTACACAAAGGTGCGGAGTAATTTCCTGTTGGTGCCTGTGGGGAAAGAGAAGGGGGAAAGTTTCCTCGCTCGTTTAGTTCCGCAGCCTTCGTCTACAGCTCAGCAGTGAGGAGTAAGGAGGGGACTTTTCCGAAGCCTGGACGCGTTGGGCGAAGTTAGGCGGCGTTAAGCTGGGATGCGGCTGGAAAACACGCGCAGCGTGCAACAAAGAAAAGCCTCTCAACTAATGGGCGAGTTATTCAGTAACCAGCGAGCACTGTGTGCGTCTCTACACTTTGGGGATCAGCAGGCTTGGAGGAAGTGAAGCGCAGCGCCGAGATGGAGACGGCACCATAAATGAGTCGTCTGGCAAACAAAGGGGGGCACCTCTGTCCGACGGAAAACCGCCGAGCGAAGAGAAATGGAGGAGGAAGGCTCGCCTGAGCCGAGGAAGAGACTGGCCAAAGTGAATAAGAACATGGGTTTGGATTTGTTGCTGCTTTTGCTGCTGACTGGCGCCTCGGCGGCATTGCCTTCATCGTCGTCATCGCCATCACCATCACCATCATCTGATTGCAAATCATATGACGAGCGGCCGAAAGGCGCCGGGAGAAGCGCGCAGACCGACAGGAAGGTGGTGTGCAGCAACATGGAGCTCCATCAGGTGTTACCCCCGCACTCCATCCCCAACAGGACGGTCACACTGTGAGTACGCACGAGGCGCGACGCGCTCTGCACGTTGTCCGAATACCAGATACCAGATTTGAAGCATATGTGTGAGCTTATTTGGTGTCGCCAACTAAAACTTCCAGTGCGTTATCCCCCTCCAGTGATATATATAGCGTGGCAAGCGGTGAACTTGAGAGCTGCTTGTGTCTGCTCCATGTCAGCCACACATCAGGCCTCCACAGCTGCACACGGTGCTGGTGGAAATGTATCTCCTGTGTAACTGTGGCCACCTGTCTCCCTGGTGGTGATTCACTACACGAGGAGGTGATTTGGCTTCTAAATCAGTGCTCAGGCAGGACGCTTGTGTCCCCATGTCTCCCGAGGCACTTTTAATAGATGGAAGGAGCACATTCGCTTGTGTTGTTTGCCTCCTGACTGAAAAAGAAACTCTGCAATGAGGCAGAAACAAAGATTTTAGTGACTATCAAATGAAAGTGATTATTTCTTAAATCCAGAAGCAGCATATGTGACCCCCCCCCCCCCACACACACACACACAAATCAACTCATGAAGTCATGAAGATGTTTCTGTGAAAGAAATAACGCCACCAAAACTTGCCAAACGAAATGCGAGGTGGTGTTGAGAGATTGGGGGGGGGGGGGGTAATATGAGAACATCAGGACAAGGTGCAAGTGGAAAGCAAATAATCTCCAGGGAGGGAAAGAAGGGGAGATGAGTTAGAAGTTAGAAAACCGCAGCAGTCAGTTTGCGTGTTTTAACCTGTTCACCACAGATCACAATCACAGCTTAATGAGTTTTTTTTCCTAGGCATATTGGTATGTAGCCATGCAGTTTTAGACATTTGAGTTCGGTAAACTTGCTGTAAACAAGTGAGGAAAATCTTGCCGTTGCAGCACAGAAACACCCAAACACACCGATTTGGAAGGAAACGTGGAACAGCACGGATGAAAAGTGTGGACGTAATGTCTGTGATCTCAGCCTTGAGTCTGCATTTACTTCAAAAGACATTTTATCAGTTCTTGGAGGTTGTCATTAGAGCAGGCTGGTGTAGAGTGGAGCTGAACACCCCTGACAGTCGTTCAACCGAGTGCTTATCACCTTAGAAAACAAAACATGCTGCTCTCTGCCAGTGAATATCCTATGAGCACCTATCTCCTCCCTACTGACCCCTATGTGGACAGTCAACAACAATATAAATGGATCACAGCATATAAAACACACTCCATCATCAGTCCATCGTTGATTTTACTTCACACAGATTAATATAATCATACAATAAGTGAGCACCAGTGGCAGGCTTGAGACTCTTCAGTAGACCCCTTTACTCACATCCCTATGATCTCGCTCTTCATGTCTTCAAATGGCACCAATGTCCCGTGAGATCTTCTCTTCGAACTATTCTTTCTTCAGAGTTGTTTCAGGAGATTTCCCTGCAGTCTCGGTTTCTGCTGTGTCCGTGTGTCTTCGGTGAGCGTGGAGTCTCTCATCTTGTTCTGACAATGCCTGCGTGGAGGTTGAGTCAGGTTTCTCGTGATTTAGCGTGGAGCTTAAGTGCTGTAACATGGAGCATGACCCCGAAAGAGCAAGGAAGATGTAATTAGAGCGCACAAACTGCTACTCTCATGCATTCCTTCCACCCCCCGCTTTAGGATTTCTGGACATTTGCTGTTATTGACCCAGATCAACAGAAGTGTCTTCGACTAGCTGTTCGTAGTTGTTCATTATTTCCTGTAGAGATGAGTGACGATGAAACGACACGGAACAGTTGACTGCACAGTTACGGGGCGTTAATTTACGGCCTGTAAAATCAGCAAGTCCTCTTAGGAGGTTTACGACTTTCCCGCTGCTCTTGTTGGGGGGGTTCAGACCATGGGCTGACGAGAATTGTGTCCGGTATGCATTTGAGATGTTGGTGTCAGCCAACAGACCTCTGTATTTCTGTTTTTGTCTGACTTCTCAGCTACTTGTAGGGCTGTGCGGATTATGCTGGCCTTTTGATTCACGAAATACTAGGAGCTCTTTGCATTTTACATGTTTATTGTCTGTAGTTTTAATTCTAGATGTGTCAGTTAATGTAATGACGAGATATGCACTTGTATTCAGAACCATTTAGGTCTGCCCGGGTAGATCTACACACCTGGATTTTACCCTGTTTTTCCTGATGAATCTTGCCCTATTACATTCTAAGGAAAGAGTCTGTGAGCCCTCATCTTTCCACACAAAGATCTCGAGATTAGGGTTAAAAAGACGGGGTTAAAGTCTGGGTTTCGTCTGAATCACTTGGGTGGTAGTCTGTTGTTGGCATGTCACTTGTCTGTTGAAAGGTGAACTGTCACCACTCGCCCCACAGTCACAGTGGAGGAGCGTTTTTGCTGTCATTCTTCTCGCAACTCTGACAAACTCTAAGCTTTCCTATTTGTTATTATAGGTTACTGAGCGTACGTTAAAACGACAATTTTGTTCATGTAGCCCTGCAACAACTGGTGAATGGGTCTAGATACTTTCTACGAGCATGCCATTTTCTTCATGAGTATTAGTCGTAGTATTAGTTTCGCATTAGATCCAGTGCCGTGCTTCTCTGTAAAGGGAAATTAGCGATGCATTCACAGCATTGGTGCTCTCCAAGTGATACTACATGCCTAAGTAATCCGATAGGAAATGACACAAGTGTGTTTACAGCTGGCCCGCCTTCCCATGTCAGTGTAGGCCTGGCGTTAAATACGAGCAGTGGCTCACAGGGAAGGAGACATAGATAGGAATGTGTGAGTAGTCTGGCCGTGTTTTTAAAGTTTTAGCCTACATAGCCACACAGACGGGAACTGACTATATTTATTCTTTCTGTACTCACCCAGCTCATATTTCTTTACAGAGCTTTTTTTTCTGCGTAATCAGGGCCTATTTGCTGGAGCACCTGGGTTGGACAGTGCAAATAACACACCTGGTTTTGCCCTGTACAGAGCAGCGCAGGATTAATGTTAAAAAGAAAGGGGGGATTTTCTTCCTCACAGGAGGAAAAGCAAGCTCCGTTTGATGACTCATTAGTGTGCAGTAAAGTGCCTTTATTCACAGTGATGCATGCTGGGAGTTGCATGCCTGTGGGTTTTCCTTACAGTCAACTACCTTCAGGTCTGGCTCGACCTGGAAACTTCAGATACGCGAGGATGGAATTTGTGGAATCAGTCGTTCTGTCAATCATCCCTTTTGTTTATTCTTCCCTGCCTTTAAAGGCTGCCATGCCCTGCTGGGAGCCTCTGAGGTGCTTGTGTAACTAGCGCACAGGTGCCTGCTGTCATACACGTTCCTTTTCGTAGTTGTTCCGCAGTGTTTGCATAAAGAAGAGGAATCCCAAAGGCCCGGAACTGACAGCTGCACATTGAGTTAGTTTGCGGGTTGTCACGAGTCACTCTATCGTGTGCATCGTATGACTTAACTGCTCTTTCAGGTGTTCATCTGGTAAGGAGTGTTTTGGGTTTAAGGGTTTGGCCTGTGTTGATTAAAAGGTGGGTCACATGTGCAAGGGACTTCATGTTGCAACAACTCGGTACATGTAAAGCAGAGATCCAGTTCGCATTGTTGTCTAAATAAATCCCAAATTAACTGGAAGGAAAGCAAACATAGTCTTTGTTATAGTTAGTTATAAGAAAGCGCTGGATAACAGGGAGAATTACCTTGGCGAGCTGCTGCACCTCAGCTATTGGATCGGTTCCCTTTTCCACCTGAGCTGAGGCCTACTTTTCCACCCATTATATTCCGCAGAAGTCACTCTCTAGAAGGGCTTTTATGAGCTCAACTGCAGGCCGAAATGTATTTGAAAACCTGTTGAAGAGCCCTGTGCGCCTGGGAGTTCTTTGTCTAAAAGCTTAAAGAAAGTGTTGGGAGAGCAGCGGGTGGCTTTGTCCTTCAAACAAAATGTGCCCGTGAGGGTAGCGTGTAGTGGCTGACCATTTTCTTCCTGGATTTTGTGCCTGTGGCCAGAAGCATTTGTTGTGAAGTTGTATTCTCTTAAGTGAAAAAGAGCTCAGGTCTACCTACCTCGTGTCATGGAATCTAGGCCAGTGTTTTTTTATAATGCTGTGATTCAGAGTAGAATTTCTGGTTTCAAATGTCTTCTGAGATTTATAGCATTTGTTCAGAATATGAGACTTGGTGCGATCCCCCCGCAGCTAGTTCCTGGCTTGAAATCAAGAAGCCCTTATCTATGCATCAAGATAAGGGAGACTCCCATCCTGCATCATTTGGGGCCTAGCCTGAAGAAATGCCATAAATGTTTCTTTAGTCTGGAGACCTGGGGCCGACGTCCAAACATACAGACGGCACACAGACCGTCTAGCTACAGGCACCCCGAGGGTCTTGGAGATTCTGGTGTTATGATCTCCAGCGCACCAGTGCAAGCGAGTAAGGAGACGGTGTGTTGCAGATGAAGCAGCTTGCGTGTAGCCGCCTTAATAAACTGCATTTTGTAAGCATTCCAATAATAGGGTCACATTTGGGTAGCATCAAGTGAACGCTGCACGTAAAACGTCACGTAGACTTAATTATTTTTCGCGTTTGTTGTTTTTACTCTCGCTTTTACGGCTTCTGCAGCTCGAGACCGATTTAATGAATGCCAGCGCAGTGATAAAATATGCGATGAAAGCCGGTGCAGCAGAAAGTTCATGATTTCGTTTTGATAGTTTATATTAGTGAGTCAGTGTCATGCTTGTCTGGTTATTGGTTTCTGAATCCCAAGATAAATGACCAATTATGCGTTGCGAAAGGCTGTGTTCGTAAATAATGCGGGAAAGCGATGTGCTTTGTAACATAATACGGTTTGGTGTTTGGCACTGTGTGCTAAACTAGAAGGAATTCACATAGGATGGAATTCTATGAACGGCGCGATCACACTCCTGTCATCAGGAGCAGAGAGAGAACGGCCCGGTGAGGGAGGGTAAAATATGCATAAGAACGAATGAAGGAAGGCGTGTAAAGCAAAATAATTTTTATGACCCGAAGAATGCGAGAAATGTGTATTAACGACTCCCAAGATCAGTTTTATGTTCATAATCCACTCTGTATGCCTTATTATAAAACCTTTCTGTCACAGTATTAGGTCTTGCGCCACATCTTAACTGCATTGCTGTTGTATTTTAACACCTGTATCAGTTGACAACTACAGTCCTGGATTCACTCAGCCCTCACGATAAATGAGTCTGTTCAGTATTCCAAATATTCTTCGATATAAAGGAGACCATTGTGACCACGGATGTCGGAGGACCAGCATTTCTGCCGAGGCCGTCAGCTCATGTGTAAACAGACAGTGGCAGAATTTGCAGTCTTGTGCATCACCCTGTTTTAACGTCTGCCGTCTCAGCATTCGGGCGGCTGCCGAACACAAGCGGTCAAACGCAGGAACGTTTTGTGTGCGCTCCCTCTCTGAGTGGCAGTGGGCCAAGCAGCAAATCTCCAATGAGTCTCCACTGTCCAACCCTGTAATAAAACACCCCATAATGACTCCAATCTGGCCCGGGTTTGTGGGTGCCACTAGCTTGTATGTCACCCACCACATCCCCTCCCTGCTGGCCAGAAACATACGCTAACCACAAGTCTCTACTTGTGTCTCTGGCATTGATTAAACGGGGAGTAGCGTAGGAGAAAGACAGAAACGTTACGGCACGCTGACGTGCAGGAATAATACATGTTGATTGTTTGTTGAGCAAAGAAGAAGAAGTTGGACTAGGACTTGACTTTGCTCTCCGTAAGAATTGAACTTCCTGTACTGGTAGTGCTCAGATGCTGCTGATATAACAGCTGAGCTGTAGTATTGTTTCTTTTTCCCCCGTTTCTTTGCATTCATCCACATTTATCTCTCCACAGAATTTTAAACAACAACAAGATTCAAGAACTCAGAAATGGATCCTTCCTTGGACTGTCCACTCTGGAAAAACTGTAAGTACGATAAGTATTTGTAGGAGTCACGTCTTAACATTTCCTTCCCCCCGGGTTCCCGTTCCAATTCCTAACTCTCAGAGTACAGTGTACATCAAATACCATGACAACGTTCAACGTTGTATCTACCAGTGCATTAGCAGGAGCTATCCATCATTGCACATGTGAAGCTTTGGCTTGTAGAGCAGGGGATCTGTGAAACGTACACTGGCCTCGTGCCAGTAGAACATCCAGGCCAGAGAAAGTGAGCACAGCATTTCGCCCTCAGTCATTCATGTTTATCAGTGTATGGTGCAAGACAGGAGGTGGTGCTAGAAACGGCTAATTATAGGTGCAGCCTTCAGGGTTGGTTCCCGTCTGCCTGGTTACGTACTCTCGACATGCAGCACAGTTGCTTGGGTATTCTGGGAATAGAGCCCACTCTCCATTGCCATAGGCATCCACTCACTAAATATAGTTAGAGCTTTATTAATAATGTATGAAAACCCTCGGCATTTTATTTCGGACGCTCTTTCCAGGAAAGAAACTGGCGAAGAAGATATTTATTGATTTGTCTGTTTGTGTTCTCTGGCGTTCCCAGAGATGTGGAGCGATGCCGCTCACGACTCGTTCCTCTACCTTTGCACAACGCTCCTTTCCTACAGAGAAGTGAATGAAGTCGCTCTGGGCCGTAGATGATTTATCACTGTGGAATGGCTTTGTGCAGATAAAATAACCAGACCGTTAATGACCGTGCTTTTACCCAAGACTACAATAACACATGACTGCATTGATATGGAATTCCAAGGGCATGTTACGCCTGTCGTTCTTTCCGGTCTGGTTAGAAAGACCTGGGATAAATAAGGCCTCATATACCTTATATGAGGCCATATTTGGCTTCGTTGTCTGAACTTGCAGTAACTTGGGGTCAGAAACATGAACGAGGACAAAATATGCGCCACTTATTACTGATGGCTGGTAATTATGTTCTTCGCGTCTAAAAGGCTTTTTCATTGTTAAATGTGCATGAGAAATGTCCCGTACCAATATCCAGTTGTTGCGCTACATTCTTCCCTTCGTTAATCTGCGTCTACATTGTTTGAGTCTGCAGACGAATGACCCGCGGGTCTGTGGATTTGGTCTCTCTGGACTGTGCTCAGTCAACAAATCTCAAAGCCAGTTGCATGCTTTTGCTCCGTCTGTCGCTGCATCAATCCACAGGCAAGTTTACCTCCAAAAAGCAGCTTCCATTGTGCCTCACAGACCCCACCCCTCTCCCACCCACCGTAAACTAGTGCAACAAGTTTGGTAGATGGCTTACTTGCTTTTGTGATTGTAAGCCAAGACCAGAGGTGCCATCAGTACAAAACACACACACTCCTAAAGTTTCTGCATGCCGAATCCTCTCCCCTCTAAAATGTTCCTGTACTCGCACTCCCACTTTCTATTACACTCCCCCTTTCTTCTCCTGAAACTCTCGAAGAGGGAAAAAAAACATCCTGCGTGAGTCTGTTTGAATGCACTGAAGTACTCCATCTTCAACCCCTCCTTCCTTCTGCCTAGGCACCTTTTATTTTTAGTCCACAAAGAAACTCTCCCTCATTTGGACTGCCAGTACGCAGCCGTGCAGACTGAGACAGCAGCTGGCTGTGAGTGCCAGGGAGGGGTAGAGAATCGCTAATGCCTCTCCGGCACTCTGCATGAAATTGCAAAGTAACTGTGGAGACCGCTGTGTTTTTGTCTGGGTCAAAGGTGTCCCTGCTTGGAAATAAGCCACACAGAATCCCTATTATCACTCTTCCCTCGCAGAAATAGAAGCCAAGTTAGGCGTCTGTCACATGCTAATTCTTTACTCGACCGGTCGCTGTGGTGGAATGCTTATTGTGGAGAAGTCAGCAAGGATAACAGCCCCGATGTGCAGCGTTTCCTCAAGTATTCACGCATTGTGCAAATCCGCTTTGGAAGAAAGTTGAGCATAAACATGAAGTTATTTTGAAATGGACTTTGCATATATATTACGCTCAGTGGTTTTAGTTTATGCAGCCCTAAATAACCTGGTATGACTAGAAGCTCGTGTTGTGTAAGTTTACGGAGTGGGTGTTTTTAAAGGGCAATTCTCCGCAAACGGTTGTGAACAAAGGTTTATTTACGCTCATCGGGAGCGGTTTCAATAATGGCTTTCATACATAAAGCATTCACCATAAACACACATCCCAGGATTTCTCTGCAGCAGGGTCAATTAATTTCTGATATCCATTCTGAAATATGAAGTAAACATACAAAACTATGCATTCACTCTCTGGTGATCTCTGATCAAGTATTCAGTGATGCCATGAGGTCTAAAATCTCTTTTCATTTGCTTAGATCTTCATCATCTAATGTTTTTTTAATGAATAATTTAATTTAATTACTATCACTAAACTTCCCGTGTGTCACACGTGTCTTAGAAAAATATGAGTAACACCGTTTTAGAAGCTGGGCTGTGTGCCCATTTAAAAAAACCAGAACCCTTTCGTTCCTGGCTAGAACAGTCCTAGACCACAGTTAGAACGAATCGGCCAGTTATTCCAGCATGAGCATGCTCAGTAAGCCCTAATGTTTCACTGCTAATAGATTTAAAAGGTGCCAGGTCATGTGTGGTTGGCGGTCTGTGGAAGCTGACGAGCAGCTGGATGGTGAAGCATGAAGTGGTTCTCTCCGACTCCCCATATTTTAATATGTAAGCCGCACAGTGTTGTTTTCTTTTGGTTTTTATTAGTAGAGGATTCTTAGTTTGGTTAATTTCCTAGTAAGACCACATCCAGACACCATCATATGGAAATTGTAACGTTTGGTGAACCCAAACCAACCAGCGAGTGAAACTCGTCTTTGCAGCAGCTCTACAGCTTTACATTAAAAAAGGTTTCCCTAAGCAACAAGAAAAGTAGTAGCCTCAACATGTCTGTGTAGCAATACACTCTTTTCTCTCGCTGGCTGTGAGGGACATGGTGCCTTCTCACTTTTCTTTCAGCACATGGGAGCCAGCCCCGCTTGCTCACATCAAAAGCTTTTGCGAGTACTAGATTTCTTTCTATCTGACTTATCTGTGGCCACCTACCTGCCCTCAGATGACGGCTCCTCGACATCAAGCAGACAGAGTTACCCAGAGGCCCTTTGTGTGTGTTCAGGTGGTGACTGGAAAGCCTCCTGAACCTCCGCTCTAATGAGTGACTAGGCGGCGGCGGTGCAGGTGAGCACTGCAGGCGTTCTGTGACCACAAGCCTTTGAGTCTCGGAAGAGTGCGTGCCGGTGGAGGTATGAGGGCTGCAGATCATCTTTTAAGGGTACAGGTTGGCAACGACTGCAGCTATGTTGTAGTGTTGAAGTGTGTCAGGTCTGGTTATTGTCATTGGACATAAGACTGCATCGTAACGGTTCACGGTAGATGTCTGTGATTGTGTAGCGTCACGTTACAGATGGTAATGCGGGTCCTTGACTGCTTTTATCCTGCGTGGCATGCCGATGCGTGTATGATAAAGTGGTTACAGTGGCTATCGTGAAGCAGAAAGATTCAACGAGCAGTTTGCAGGACAGTGAGTTGCTGCTGACGGCGAGTGGAGCGTTACTATCACCGCTAGAAGGAGCTGCATGTTTGCCTATTCCTTTATATCGATCTGCAAAGCTGCTGCAACTCTACTGTTTGCTGATGTTGTCTTTAAATTGCTCCTGACCTTTCTTTTTTTATTTTTTTTCCTGCAGGGACCTGCGGAGTAACATGATCAGTCACATTGAACCAGGAGCTTTTCTTGGATTGTCTGCACTCAAAAAGCTGTGAGTAGTGCTGGAGCTTCCACAGCCTGGCTGTCTCTTTTTAATGTGGTTTCTACACACACACATTCACACTTTTAAGTATTCTGTTTATGTTGCTTTTCGCTGAGCACGTGCTTTTATTATTTATCATGTGAGAATAGTTGTGGATGAATACTACAAGCGAGCGTTCGGTGCGACTTCCATCAAACACGACCGTTTCCCTGTTCATTCTGCATGTTGCCAAATACGTCACAGTTTCAAAGCTTTTACTAACCCGCATTTCACAGCGCGTTGTTTGTCAGTTTGGTCAGAACCCAGTTTACTGGTTTCAGCGTGGACTCTCGAATTGCCTACATTGTGTTTAAAGCAGCCATTGGGTGGTATCTATCCATGTGCCATGCTCTGTGTGTGTGTGTGTGTGTGTGTGTGTTCGTGTGTGTGTGTGTGTTCGTGTGTGTGTGTGTGTTCGTGTGTTCGTGTGTTCGTGTGTTCGTGTGTTCGTGTGTTCGTTCTAGCACGTCTGGAGTGTATCCAGTGTCCATAAGGGAGCATGGTCTATTTCGACTGCCTTGTTATGTCTGGCCCTCTGCCAGAGACCAGACAGCATGAGGCCTTATACATGTTCACACGCTCGGGGGGGTGGAGGGGGACGGTCGTGTGTGTGTGTGTGTGTGTATGTGTGTGCGTGCGCGCGTGTGCGTGTTGTCTATGAATATCTTGTGAGGATCAGTTCGATGTGCACAGTGTACATAAAGCTGGAGTCCATCTGGAATACGTGTTGTGTGAGTGTGGGTGGTCAGAGGCTGTGTGCGCAACTGTATGTTACATGTTTCCCTTTGTGTGTGTGTGTGTGTGCACGTGCGCAGGAAAGTGCACAGCGAGAACACAGCGTGAACTGGAATCATCCGACAGCGCCCAGTCACTGCCAACACAAACTTGAGCTTGGCTGCTGCTGCAGAGCAGTAAGAGCGAGACAAAAAGGCTGTCGGCTCTCTGGCTCAGACCCTCGCTCCCACCCCCAGCTCGTCCATGCATATTCATGCAACACCGAGTTGGATGTGTGGCTGCCTGTATGTCTCCTGCGTGGTAATGTGTTGACCCCGCACTTGGGCACTTTGTACAGATTAGAGTGAGCCACGACGTCTCGCGGTAATACAGTTAGATTTTTGCCCAAGACTAACAAACTGTAATCGTCCGCGCCAACCGCGTCTGTTAATTCCAAAGGTTAGCTGTCGCTCACTCAACTGCGTAAGGGAGCAAGCACAGAACGGAGAAGACGAGTGAGCGAGAGTGTGGACCCTGGGAATGTAAACACAGAAGCTCTACATCAAGGTTTGGCATGTGCAGCTGCACATGCACCAAACTTTTTTTTCTCCTGTTTTTTGGAAAATTGAAGTGGAGTTAATTTGGCAGCGAGGAGTTCATCCGTACATACGCCGGCTCTGCCCACCCAGCGTTCCATCTACCTCCACTGCTTCATCAGATTCCCCTTTATTTCAGGACACACGGAGGGCCCCTTTATCTTAGAAGTGAGAGAGGCACATTTAAAGAGAGGGCTGCACAAGGTCGAGACAACATGACCCCTGCATGTCGCGCATCATTGTTTTTCCATCAGCACACATCATGGGGGAAGACGCATTCCGAGAGTGTGGAAGCAAGTTTGTAATTCAGATTCCTCGCCCTCGCTGGACCAGCTGCAGAGCATGAACACATTATTCCAATTAGCTGTTCGGGGAATGCAATTTACAACTTGCATATTACGTTTACACCAGGTTCACAGATGACAAAACCTGTGTGCGCTGTGTACGCTTCACTTTAGTTTACACACAGCTCAAACTCTGTGAATTCAATCAGCCTTTGTCCCGTTTCGCCCTGACAGCCGAAGCACTGCCTTTGAACAGTAACTGATTGGAGGAAGCAGACGGAGAGTAGCCATGCAGGAAAGCACGTAGAACGCATAGCGCTGGTAAATAATGACGAATAAAGGTTCCTGCTGAGTGCAGGTAAAGAACGGCTTTCACCGTCGCGTCTATGAGGCTAGTGTTTAAAACCAGGCAATAAAATGAGATGAAAGCATCCCTTGAGCTAGTGGAGCCTCCACCCTCCATCCTTTCAGGTCCCTCTTATCCTTCCCCTGACAAACGGCGCTCACCCAAACTGGCACGCCTGCAAAAAAGGGCCTTTTTACCTTTTTCTTCTCCTCCAAGTGGAACTAATAACCTCACACAGTAAATTCCCCAGCTGGTACCTTAAGGCCGAACACCAATGATTACACAAATGCTTGGATGTTAGCATATGCCTGACAGCCATTTTCCAGGTATCACTTTGTGTCGGTATCAAATTCCTCGGGCACCCCAGGATACAGTTTAGCTGGTGGGTTGAGGTAATGATCTGTCTTTTCTCTCTGACTCTCGTTTCCTTTTTTTTTGGGGGGGGGGGGGGTGATTTAATAGTTCCCAGAATGTGTGCCACAGCGACTACGCCTTTGAACCTTAGCTTATTTGCGGTTTGCTTAGGTGTTAACTCTGCGGGAATTAAAATCTATTCTCTCTCATACAATTGATCGCTGTAAAAGCTCTGATGAACCCACTACTCACGCCCAGCAGACCATAACGGAGACACTTGGCAACCAGCGATTAGGACAGTGAGTTAACATTGATACGGTTTTGTGTTGGTTAGAAGTCAGCCTGACATGGAGCTGGCTTTCCAAACTCAACCTCTTTGCTCCATTTCTTATGAACAAAACAATGTGCCAGCAGTCAAACCGGGGATGTTCCCTGTGCAGGTTGTTGCCTTTCAATTACAACTTATTAAAAGACAAACCGCAATAATAAAGACACAAGTCGTGTAGCTGAAATGCTTGTGTTTCTGATAATAACTTAATTATTGTAACTGTGGCAGCCGTAGGAGATCGAACCTCGCGGGGCGCGGTGTGGAGGTTGAGACTCCACAAGTGGCTTCTTTATGCAGCCCCTTCTGCGTGTTTGCACATTAGATACCTCTGTAAGGCGTCGGGAGTCTCGGAGACATCCGTCTGATGTTTGCCAGAGACATCGTGTCAGATCACATCCACAGGAGAAACGCACACGCTTGACGTGTTTTGACATTAATCATAGTTGATCAGTCACCTCCCAGAGTGTTTCTCTGCCTTTTGATGTGAAGCGTCCCCTGGAGGCTTTAGCTCAGATCACCCCGAACGCTGGAAGTCTGTTAAACTTCTACACTCAATACACACAATTTTGTGGCTTCTGATTCCTCGCCCTGTTGCAGCCGACCAGCCGGTAGAACTGTGGAAGAAGTAACCCAGAAATGTCCTTTTCTTTGTCCGTCTTTCAGGGACTTGTCCAACAACAGCATCGGCTGTCTGAACGAAGACATCTTCAGGGGCCTCACCAGTCTGATCAGACTGTAAGTCACCAACGTATTGTGGAATATAAAAGAACAGTTTTTTTGTAGGAGACTTTAATAAAATGAGATTTTGAATTATTTCTTTCCAGAAACCTTTCAGGGAACCAGTTCTCCTCATTGTCTCAGGGGACCTTTGACAGCTTGGTGTCTCTGAAGGCGCTGTGAGTATTGAGAGGAGCCACACTAAACTTGACGTGTCCATCCACCATTATCGCTGCTCACCCCGTGTGTCTCTACGTCCGCAGGGAGTTTCAGACGCCTTACCTGCTGTGTGACTGCAACCTCCTGTGGCTGCTGCGTTGGATCAAGGAGAAGAGCATTGTGGTGAAGAACACGAAATGCTCCTACCCTCAGTCTCTGCAGGGTCAGCCCGTTACCTCCAGCAACCTGGAGCACCTCACCTGCGGTAGGTGTTCGCTCTTGGGTGCTTTCGAGGGTTGAAACGATGTGAACCGTTGCACTGCCTCTTTAACGCCACTGTTTTGGTGTTGGCCCGTGTTTGGACTTGCTTGTGTCTTATCTGTTGCACTCATCACAAAGAGGGATTATGACAAACGTGGCATAGTTTTAACGGGGAGCCGGTAGTCTGACATGAATGATGAACCACACTGAACTACTCAGAGTTTAAAGGACTCTTTCAGCTTTTTGTGTCCAAAAACTGTCCAGACTAAATGGATACAAACTTGAACTTTGTCCCTGGTTCCTTCAGATGCCCCGCTCGAGCTGCCCTCGTTCCAGCTCACGCCGTCCCAGCGTCAGGTCGTCTTTCAGGGCGACAGCCTCCCGTTCCAGTGTCAGGCCTCCTTCGTCGCGGAAGACATGCAGGTGCTGTGGTACCAGAACGGCCGCATGGTCAAAGCCGACGCCGCCCAGGGCATCTTCATTGAGAAGCGCATGGTGCAGAACTGCTCCTTGATTGCCAGGTAAGATGATGGACAATAAATTTGTTCCAGGTCACTGGAATTTAGGGTTTAATTTGACTCAGTAGACACGATGAAGCCATCTCTCCTCTGTCTGGTGCTTTCAGCGCGTTGACCATCTCGAACATCCAGCCCGGGTTTACCGGGAACTGGGAGTGCCGCGTCCGCACGAGCAGAGGCAACACCACCAGGACTGTCCACATCGTGGTGCTGGAGAGTTCTGCCAAGTACTGTGCTCCTGAGCGCGTCTCCAACAACAAGGGGGAGTTCAGGTCAGTTCACACACGGACCTTGAAATCGCTGTCTGTGTGAGGAAGTGTTTTCTCGTTGGGATGTTGCAGCCGTGTTGCTGTGCAGGCAGCACCTCCTTGTGGTTACATATAGAACATCTAGTAGTGTCTGAATCATTCTCTTGTTATTGATGTTTTCCGGCTCGTGTGACACGAGGTTGGCAGAAACTGAGCAGGACTGTGACTTGTTCGGCTCCTTCCAGGTGGCCGCGCACCCTGGCAGGAATCAGAGCCTACCTCCCCTGCAACAGACTGCCATCGAGCGCGGGCACCTACTCGGGCGGCCCGGGCGAGGAGCAGCGGGCGTGGCGGTACTGTGATCGCGACGGGCTGTGGGCAGAGGAAGACTACTCCCGCTGCCAGTTCCAGAAGGACGTCACTAGATTTCTCTACGTAATTAATCAGGTCTGTATCTAGAGGGTTCAGTTTGTAATTTACCGCCCTGGAACATCCTTGTCGTCTCTCCTTTCGTTTTTTTTCCTCATTTCACCAGTGAGGTGGTCATTAGCTGCACGTCTGACTGCCGGAGACTGATCATCTCTCTGTGTCCTTCTGCTAGATGCCTCTGAATGAGAGCAACGTGGTGCCCAGGGCTCGGCGCCTGCTGGTCTGCACAAACGACGCTGTCAACTTCTCAGACAAGATGGACATCATCTTTGTGGCCGAGATGATCGAGAAGTTTGGCAAGTTTGTGGAGAAGTTTAAAGATGTGAGTGCTCTTTTTGTTCACAGCTCAGAACACAAACTAGAAATCAGTCACTTAACTATGAAACACGTTCACATCTTACACGTCTCCGTTCACGTGGCTTGAAGCATGTGGAGTCTAGCGCCTGTGTTGACCCCCCCCCCCCCACCTGTCTCCCAGCTGGGCGAGGTGATGCTAAGCATGGCCAGTAACTTGATGCTGGCGGACGAGCGGGTGCTGTGGATGGCTCAGCGCGAAGCCATGGCCTGCTCCCGCGTCATCGCCTGCCTCCAGAGGATCGCAGTGTACCGCCTGGCGACGGCGCAGGCCTTCTCCCTGGTCAGTCCCATCAGCGACATAACGGCACGAACTAGAATCGATTCATTTCTTTCTTGTAAAGAACGATGTCGAATTGAACTATTGTGCCCTCCAGACGTCCCCCAATATTGCGGTAGAGGCTCACGCCGTGAAGGCCAGTGACTGGAACGGCATGTCCTGCATGCTGTTCCAGAGACCCAGCCCCGAGCGCACTCCAGGACAGGACCGCCAGCTCACCTTCAAGTGCAACACCACCAGTTCCCTCTCCAGCATCCTCCACAAGGTCAGCTCCTCAACTACCTAACCAGATGTATTTTATATTATATTTATATTTATATTTGGCTGTGTGCTTTTCTGCTCACAGAACACCATTATAGAAGCTTCCCTGCAGCTTCCCCAGTCTCTCTTCCACCAGGCCGCGCCCCCTGGGCAGACGGAGGACACAGAGGTCTACAAGCTCCACCTACTGGGCTTCCGCAATGGCAAGTTCTTCCCCTCCACTGGTAATTCCTCCCAACTGGCGGATGGAGGGAAGAGAAGGAGCGTGGCCACCCCCGTCATCATGGCCAAGATAGGTGAGTTTGTTTGTTACACGCTTTATGTTTAAACAATGTTCAAGTTCAACGTTAACAGTACGACGTTGAAAACCTGTGCTTCCCCTCGCTTGACCACCAGACGGCATGTCTCTCCGTGTGCTGCGGACCCCGGTCAACATCACCCTGCGGCGCTTCGCCCGCGGCTCGGACGCCGTGTCCGCCTGCTGGAACCTGAGCCTGGTGGGAGGCCACGGGGGATGGCAGAGCGAGGGCTGCCGCATCCTGAGCCACCACGACAACTTCACAACCATATCCTGCAGCTCTCTTGGCAACTACGGCCTGCTCATGGTAGGACGTTTTAATTGATTGACTCGTTCTCGATTCATTCAATTCCTAACGCCCCCTAGTGGTCGTAAAGTCCGTGCACTTTGAACGTGGTGATTTGTAGCATTACATAAACTATGGCCTACACTGCATCTGTCCTACAGGATATCAGCACTGTGGAGTATTTCTCTCCAAGCATCCAACCCCTGCACCCGGTCATCTACGCAGCCAGCGTTGTAGTCCTCCTCTGTCTGCTCACCATTATCGTTAGCTACATCTACCATCACAAGTAAGACGAAGGTGGATGTAGGAATGGAAAATCTGTCGCTGTGTGACATCGCCGCTGACATCTTTCTGTGTCCGTTACTCCCAGGTCTGTCCGCGTGAGCTGCAAGTTCTGGCACATGCTGATCAACCTCTGCTTCCACGTATCTCTCACCTGTGGGGTCTTCGTAGGCGGCATCAATCAGACCCGCCATGCAAGCGCCTGCCAAGCAGTGAGTGTACACCACCTATGCGCCTCCACACTTCCTGCCGTATCGGCCTCCATCTCCCAAACTTAATTGTCAGAAGTGAACAAGTGCTTTGGTGGTGTTCTAGGGAAGAAAAACCTTGACGTTGAGTTGCCTTTGGCAACGTGTCAGAAACACGGTGAAACATCCATAGAAAGAGACAGTCGGTTGTTTGCTGGGCTTGAGGTAATCTTACAGCTCTGCTCATGCTGTGTCGTACTGAGACACGTCCATTCATTTTTCACAGCTCCACGTACCCGTGTGAAAACTTGCTGTTTACTTATTCAATCTCTCTCTGACATAAGACTATTTCTCAAGAGTGGAGTTTTCAACATACACAACACGCTTCAAGTTTAAAATGTTCATTGGTGAACAAACTAAATGTCTAAATACAAACAATGGAGTAACGTCCTCTGTCGCAGGTGGGCATCTTGCTGCACTATTCCACTCTGGCTACAGCCCTGTGGGTGGGCGTGACCGCACGCAACATCTACAAACAGGTGACGCGCAAGGCCAAGCGCTACGAGGAGCTGGACGAACCTCCGCCACCACCGCGGCCCATGCTGAGGTAGGAGGAGAGCGAGGGCTCTCGTGTTTCTTGGTCAAACAGCCACATGGTGTCAGTGTAGACGTCTGATTAACTGTGGGGCTGCTGTGTCCACATTCACTGTCGCCTTCCTGTGTTTCCTCCAAAAGGTTCTACTTAATTGGCGGAGGGATACCCATCATTGTCTGTGGGATCACTGCCGCAGCTAACATCAAAAACTATGGCAGCCGGACCAATGCCCCATAGTAAGTTCCTATTCTTCACTTTGTGCTTATGTAAATGTCACTTTCTCTGGACAACGTTGTATAATAAGGTGGCACCCCCCCACCACACCCGTAGGATCTTTTATATCGTGTCCTCAGGAGAACTCAGCTTAGTTATCGACCGGCCAGACTTGCTTTAGTAAATAATGGATATTTTTATGAGGGTAGGAAAAGTTTATTCCCTGAAGTTGTGATTATGGAGGCCTATTAATGGTGTGTGCATCCAAGCAACGAGCAACCGCTGCCAGTTTCCAGCAACCTCCCCCCCCCACCACCACCACCACCAGCCCCCTCTTCACAGTGGCAGCTGTTTAGATTGTGCAGCGCGGCTGACTAATTGAGAAATCTGGACCCGTTTCCTGCTAGCAAGACGGATCCAGCCTCTGTTATTAGATGTAATGGGACAGTTACTGTAAGTATTAGTGCTAAAGTCTTTCAAAGAGTCGCTGTAAGTTTGTGAAATGAATAATGACAGCGTTGTATTGCTTTAATGAGCCCTTTTGGTAGTTTTACTGTGTGCAAAAGGATGATAGTCACATCTTCTTTTTTCATCTTGCTGTATATAAAATGTTTGACTGTTCTTCTTTGCCTCTCGTCTCCTAGTTGCTGGATGGCATGGGAGCCGAGCATCGGCGCCTTTTACGGCCCTGTGGGCTTCATCATCTTTGTGGACTGCATGTACTTCCTGAGCATACTGCTTCAGCTGCGACGCCACCCTGAGCGCCGTTATGAGCTGAAGGAGCCGACGGAGGAGCAGCAGCATCTGGCTGACGCGGGGCCAGATGGTCCCAGCAGCCAGTGCCATCCCCTCACTCTGCAGCTCCAGCCGCATGACGCATCCTCCTCCATAGTGTCTGCGGCGCACGCCGTGCCCCTGTCGGCCTTGGAGAACGAGCACACCTTCGCCGCACAGCTCATGGGTGCAGCGGGGGCATTAGGGCTGTATGCAGCCCTCTGGGTGTTCGGGGCCATGGCTGTATCACAGGACCACCCCTATGACTTGGCTTTCACCTGCCTGTACGGGGTGGCTGCACTGGCACTCGGTGCCTTCATGGTGGCACACCACTGCGTCAACAGGCAGGATATGAGGCGCTACTGGTCACAGGCGTGTTGCTCTGGGAGACGAGCCTACTCTGCCCAGGAGGACGTCCTTCTGCCTCAGTCGGGGGTTGCGCTGACATCCACGACAGGACCCGCTAACAAGGCTGACGGAGAGTCGACCAAGTGTGGCCACAGCAGTGCGGACTCCTCCTACACAAATAAGAGCGCCCCAAGCGTGCGCCACTCCACCCATGGCAGCAAGCTGACCAATCTGCATGCGGAGGCGGCTCAGTGCAAGTCCGCCTCGGCGCCGGCGACGGCCAACGGTGCAGCTGTTTTGGACAACAGCCTGACGGAGCATTCACTAGACAATGAAATTAAAATGCACGTAGCACCTGTCGAGGTCCAGTTCCACCCGATGAACAACATCAACAACCCGACAGCTGTTCCTAACGGACACACGGGCAGGCATCACAAGAACAGAGCGAGAGCGCACAGGGCGAGCCGCCTGACCGTGCTGCGGGAGTACGCCTACGACGTTCCAACCAGCGTGGACAGCAGCGTGCAGAGCGCCCCCCATAGCCGGCGGCACCACCACTATGACGTAGCGGCACGCAATAGCCGACGGGCAGCGTACATGGCCTACAGGGAGCGGCATCAGAGCCAGATGCAGCAGGACAGCAGCGACAGCATGAGCCTCCCGCGCCGCTCTCGCTACTCGGACAAAGGAGGCGCCGACACCCTGGGGAACGGGTCTGTGGTGACGCTAGAGACGGGGCAAGTGACCGCTACGACAATGTCCAGCTCCAGTAAAGACTCTGGTCCTGTGAAGCAGAGCAGCAGCACAGAACTAGATGACCTGCCCAAGTCGTACGGGCTCAACCTCGTCACCCAGAACGGCGGCACGGTTAAGGAAAATGGACAAGCGGTGCCTTTAATTGATGCGGAGAGTGTGAAGACCGGTTTGTGGAAACATGAAACTACTGTGTAGCATCAGTTTCTCTCACAGAAAGACTGTGTAGTCAGATGCCTTTAAACTGTGAAATGTTGTCTTTTTTTGTTGGGCTGTACATTTTTTTTTTTTTTTGTCTTTGCAAAAGAGTGCTTTGAAAATAATTATTAGGAAAAAAAAACTATCTGCGTCACTGCCATTGAACTGTCTTTGTAGATATATTTTTGTAAATGGTTTATTTTTATAACTCTCTTATTTTGAAAATTCTGTACATGAGTCTGCATGGTCTAGGCTGTGGCCCTGTGCATAACTTCACCCCCCCCTCCCCATTTTCTAGTTTGTCCCAATAATAATAAAACAAATGTTTCATTTACCCACTTGAGCATTTTTATTCTTGTTTGTCTGTGCAGCTGGTGCAAAGGTGAGTCACGGCTGTTACGATTCCAAGAATTACTCTTCCTGACAATATATGACAAGCTGGTAATTGGGTTTCTCACTGACCTTCAGGCGGCCTCGTGTTCCTTTCTGTGCACTGGAGCTGCACTTTAATTGCAACGGACTGTGGCTTTAGGCTCTATAGGAGTTTTCTCCCTGCCTGCTGGCAGATTTGATGAGTCCGCTGTACGTTGTGGCCACCGGCCGACATGAAGTCCAGGCTGTAATTGACAGCTGACGCACGAGACAAGTGAAGTCTCTATGAAGACGTCGGAATAATGAGGAGAGTTTCCTCTCCTTCCGCTTGCTTCCATTCTGTCTCCTCAACAGCCAGCAGCTGAAGTGGAGTCCGACTCGCAGCCTGACGTCACTGCCGGAGAGAAGGCGTGTCGCAGTCACAAAGGTTTGACTGCAGAGTATTTGGGAGATGGATCATTATGCAAATGACATAATGACTGAGAATGAGCACTTAGACATCCACTACTATATCTAAGAAGTATCGGATGAAAACATAATGTATACAAGTGAAACAGTATACATTCAAAGTATAAGTACCTCATGACTGCAATGGTTACGTTTGTACATGCAAACACAGTTTAATAGCGCGTTTGATCTGAGAGTGGATATTCAACATCGCTGGCCTGTCATGTTCACTTCCTGAATAAGAATAGTTATTTTAGCTTCAGAGATTCATTAAATAAAGCAAGCACTGTCTACTTTAAGAGGTGCCACAACAATATCCTCCTTAGAGCATGCCAGTAACTGACTGACTATTAAATTCCTAAGGTCATGCTGGAAAAATATCTAAAATATTCCATCCATTTTGCTCACTTAAGAAATGATCTGTAATCATTGTCTCCTGATGATCCCAGCCAGACACAGCAGAGCTCCGCTGGCACCAATTTTTCATTAATGGCATATTAATAAAACGCATATTTCACGCAGGCAGAGATTTATTGCCAAGACGTCTTGGATGTGACAAATTGTAATAAGACTTGTGAATTATGTAGAGAGCGGTTACGCCTTGATTAGTGGCAGCCTCTCTGATTTCCTTGGGGCATAAAAGAGTGATCTTCAAATAATCACCAAAGTTCTTCGGCTCTGCCATCTGCTCAGAAGTTCCTCTAAGGTTGTCAGAGAGGCAGAAATTACAATCAGGGGATGTTTGTGCTGTGGGGGAAAGAGCCAGTCGAGACAAATGAACCCATTAAGACCATACACTAGTTTAGAAATGGATAAACTACTACTACCACTACTACGGGAAGTCGATGTCTTGTCCATAGACACTGACAACTGATCGGAGAGATGGAGATCAAGAGATTTAATGCATCAGTAGAAGGAAGCGTGGTTGCTGAAATAAAGATGATCCTGCGTTATCTCCACTTAATGCACTCTGTGGAGCGGCTCTAAACACCACTCCTAACCAGGAGGCCTGAGAATGACTAACGTCTGAAAAGTGATGAGTTGTTTTTGTTTGCCAAGCGTTGCTCGTGATGCCCGGAGGAAGCATCTGGCTCCGTTGTGGAAACATGCCACCGGAATGAAGATGGATACTTACTAGAAAGTGACTGTGCTGATTGTAATTAGACGGGCTCTGACTGTCCATGGAAAGCGATATATATATATTTACATGCAGTGTGCTAATCACCCAGAAGCCTCCTAGGCCTGGCATGTGGATGAAAGCATTAATTAGCATCCAGTGTTTCTGGTGATATAGTCCCCGTCATGCCGCTGTCTACGGAGATAATTGCAGCATTTGCAGAGTTTATTACGTTTAAGTGAGCCGCGCTCAGACATTTGCATGTGATGTGGCCCCTATAGGGTGCGACCCCTTTTTAGCCCGAGCTAGAGCTAGGGCTTTAGCAAATATTTGCATCCAAGTATTAAGACAGGAAGCAATCCATAGAACATCTTAAAGAGACATTGTTCTAAATATTTCAGAGACATTCATATAGGTTTCTGTTTAGGGGTTTAGTCATATCTTAACAAAAACTCAAATTTATGTTGATGCCGCTAAAGAGCATGTTTGGTGAAACTAAACAAAGCATTAAAAATATTTCTTTTCCAAACAATCGAGCTGAAGGAACTTAACTTAACTTGAATTATGACTAGTTGAAATTCAATTGTAGATATCTGAAATGAGAGTTTTGACTGGTCAAAATGTAATAGTAGACATTTTTAATTCGACTTTTGACTAGTCGAAATGACATTGCAGATATCTGAAATTACGCTTTTTACTAGCAGGAAAGACACTGCAGATATCTTGATCGTGTATCCTGTATACTTGTTAAATGTTGAAAGCACCTGCCATAACACATGAGCACGCTCTGATGTTGCCTTTGTGACGTTCAGCCTCGAGTCAGAATTAGAAGATTTCAGTGATGCTGGACGTTCAGCAGCCCTTAAACAATGGCATCGTAAACTAAGAAGCGGCCTGTCACTGGAGATTACAACTCTGCACCTCCTCAAATCACCATGGATTGCACTTATGCAGTTCCACAATTGGCTGTTGCCACAACTTCAGCCTCCGGCCTGCTGTAGTGTTCACGGAGCTGGAATGTGTTACATGATGGAATTCTAATATCAGCGCAGTTGCCTCATTAAACACTGTGCCGAAAACTTGTGCAAGCCAAAATATATTATGATTAAACTTTGGACGCCATCAGAGGGGAGGACAGAAATAGATGCTCATTTGGGTGTTCTTGGAGGCGGGGAGGGACTCTGCTGCTGGAATCACAATCGACTGTGTGTGTGTGTGTCCAATAGCTCTTCCAAAGTGAGACATGAAGAAATTTAACCTTTCTACCATGTCGAACGCCTGCATTTCAATTACATATCAAAGTAACGCATGTATTTATTGTAAGACCAAAGTCACGATTCTAAGTTGACCTACGTTCGTGAATACTTTGTTTTTAATATTAATATTTAATATTATTTACGCAACGCCACTAATGCAATTTTAAATTTTTTTCACAAAGTCACACCTGCACGCACACACACACAGCCATGTAATGATGACATCAAGCCATCTGCAGAGCTCTCCTCCCCGTGTGTTGGCGGACCTGTGCTCTCGTTAATGCCCTCACATTGCCATCCATCTACCTGTGCCAGTCTGTCTGAGCGGATCTTGGCTGCATCTTTCTGCCCAGGTGCTCTGTTATTTATAGCTACCTCAAAATCAGTATCAGTCATTGTTCGCGGTGACAGCTGCAGGCCGATGCCCTCTCTCTTATGTGTACGCGTGCGCACACACACACACACACACACACACACACACACACACACACATCTGGAAAGGTGAAGGTTATCACACAGTAAGGATGTTGTCAACTTGTGCGTATGTCACAAGTGACATCATTGATGACTTGACGCAATGATTCCTTTATATTTTTCTCAAATCTGTGGAACAACATAAGGTGAAACATGTAACATTCATTTACATCAGCTGCATACTAATTACGTTCATTTTAAAAATAGATATGTCTAAATATATTAATAACACCATGGTCTTCAGTTGCTTTACTCGTAGGAATTTTTTATGTGTGAAGCCTCTGTTTTGCAGAAGTGTCAGCAATTTCCCACTGAGTAAAATTGACTTTTTCATGATTTGTCTAAAGCTGTCTATTGTATTTAAGTGAACTGCGTGTGTGTTCTGCAGTGTCCTTTATGGTATTCTTGGGAGACTGGAACAATCATTTGCAAACTCTCTTTGTCTTTCTGGTGCTGGATGGAAACAACAGATGTGCTCTTGTGTTAAAAAAAAAAGTTCTAATCTTCAAAATAGCTGACAGTTGTCCTGACTTCCGAAGAAGCAGTCTAGCTTATTCTGGGTTTATCTTTTCATCTTGTGCTTTATTGTTGGCTGCGGTGGACTTGTTTCATTGTGTAGCTACAGTATGTGTAGATATGTGCAAACTCACTTGATTTCTTGCTGGTCTGTTTACAGCAAGAGGCTGTTCTATCTAACAATTCAACTGTGTACTGCAGTAGGTGGAGGACACTGTGCACTGAATCATGTTATTCCCACCCAGTATTTTACTCAGTATTAGTGTTTATGCGTCTATTTGTTTTGACTTGGTGCAGAATTACGCAGTTGTCTAAAGTATCACAGTTGTTCACACTCTGGCCCAGGTGGTCACATTAACATACGTGAAAGCCCGAGGGGAGGACAACCCACAGGTGACCACCAATCACCAACCTGAGGGTCACACAGGGTTTATAAACATGCTACTCAGGAAGGGTGAAACGTCATCAAGAAACCAAACAAGTCTAGCTGCTTTGGATAAAACCTTTTTGGAGATAACCATGACCAAGCATGAGGCTGCCTTCGAAATCGGTCACATTAAGTGTATATTTTTCAAGCAATGTCCCCCGCCTCCTTCGGGATGAGCTCGAAGTTCTGCCGGAGGTGGTGGTTGAAGATCCTTCTGACCGGTTCCTCCGCCAGACGTTCCCAGCAGACCCT
>JAUMTR010000010.1:3375703-3399191 GCA_032270685.1 Microctenopoma stevenorrisi
CCCGACAACATAGCTCTGAGGATCACTAGACCACGCAAGCCCTTCTGCCACGTCAAGGCCTCGATCCCAGAAGGGTCCTGAAATGATTTTGCGCTATACAAATAAAGATGAAATGAATTGGCTTGAAAAAGGCAAAATACCTCAATTTTGTTGCGGTGTACACAACACATATGATGCACCATTTATTTATATACAAAAGTGTTTGGTTCCTAAAAATAGCCGTAATAAAAAACGAATATGTGGAGGCGTGAACAACATGACTTGTAATTTACGCACGAACACCACAGCATCATCAACCTCAACCACTTGTGCGCGCTCCCTCCAGGAAGCGCGTGCCCGAGCGCACTTCGTCTCAGCGTCTCGCTGTCAAACTTGGGAGTTTGAGTGAGCAGCAACTAGTACCAGCGAGTGGAACGAGGCTCTTCCCACTAATAAAAGGCACATTTCGGAGACAGCAATGGACGCAAAGAGAGTGGAGACGGTTTCTGCTCGGGTGGACGCTGCAGTTTCTTTACCCGGTAGGAAAGTGGTCGCATGTTTTTTTTTTCGCGTTCACCGATAATTTGGTGATTTGGGTGTGCTCGGTTTGGCATGAAAAGGGGGACGAATTTCAATTTAACGCTGCCTCCATTAGTGGTCAAACACTCACCTGGCACAGTGTAGTCTATCATATGTCGCGACAAACACTTTGTGTTGGTAAAGAAAAAAAGAAAGCAACTTGTAAGGTCCACGAGGCTTTGTAAGATTCAGTTTAGGCTGATAAAAGTTGACATTTATGTTTTTTTCTTATATTATTTTATATTTAATTTCCCTCTAGACGAATTGATTTACATTAGACGTGTAACCTAGCCAAGTTACATTGAGGCATCATTAAATTGAAATATTTTAAATGGAGTTTTCTTGATTTTTTTTTTATTACAAAACATAATTTGCATGTTTCTGCAACCTGAAGTCTGGACTTTTGCCTTCTCTTGAAAGGGTATTATATAAAGGGCATATATATTAAGTCAGTCAGCAACAGTAATTTCTGCTTTTCATTATTGATGTTTTATGACTTGTTTTGGTAGTATAGTGATTTTTATACCTTTGGTGTGCACAAAACCCGCGTTCACCTTGTGATAAGGAGAAAAATCAGTATATGGTCCTGGCTACAGTAGAAAAAACTGGCGTAATGGATTCAGCAGCACAAATCCTCTCCTGGGTTCACCCTCCACAGTACTTGGCTGGCATCCAGAATAATGATCACTCAGTTAGAGTCCATAGGTTTCCCCTCAGGCTCCTCTCTGACTCTCTCCGAGCCAGGAGAGCAGTGAACTGCTCATCATTCCTGGCTCAGGTTAAGGTTTGTTAGCACAGCTAATTGACTTCTAATTATCCATTGTTAAGGCGGTGAGTCATCCCCTCAACATTTTAAACAGATTTGACCTGGTGAGATGTGTTCCTCTCGCACTTAATACACTTAACACACATTTGCCATGAATATAAAATATTGTAATCAGCTGTCAAAATAACTGAGCGTTTGTTAAAATGTTGACAAATGCTTCTTAATGTGCTAAAAGAAAAAGTCAGCATTTGTAATATACAGAGGACAAAATGTTAGAATAAGACGATAAGTGAGGTAAAGGTATACCTTGTGGACTCGGCTGTCTTATATTTCTCTGAGGGGATGCTGAGTGTGAAATCTTCCATGTTAATTTATTGAAGCATATCGATTCCCTTCCCAAAGAAAACATGGATGCCTGTTATATTATTCTGAAATGTTTGTGATTTTCTCTTGCAGCAGTCTCTTCCTTATTTGCTGTAATTAAAACTACATTATTCAGTTGGCTTATAAGTGGTCCGCTTGTAGGATAGGAAACATACAGCATTTGTTGCGAGCTAGTATTGCTAAGCAATTACAATTTCTAGAAGGGGGGAACAAATGCAGTCTATTGTGATTTGTTATTGTTGTTTTTCACCCCCAATGCTTATTTTCCCCCGGTTCAACATTTCCTAGCTCCCTGCTCTCTTAAGCTTCCGTTTTTGTCCATGGTGAGCTACCACATCATGCTTCCTCCTCAGGGAGGCCACAAAATGCTACATCCACCGAGCCTTGAGTTGATCCTCCCAAGAGCTGCTTCCTTAGTGCGCTGAGTCTTTGCACCGGTGCCTCGGAGCTCTCTCAGATCACCATTGCAACTTCTGTCAGTGCCTGCCAGTGGCTCCCCTAGACATTTGTCTTCTTTGGTATCCCTGAAAGACGATATATGAAATGCAGCCCCCTACGGTTTGTTGTTCCGACTGAACTACTTTCAGCACCACGGCTAGCTCCAGCTTTTGCACTTCAGTAGTTAAGTACAACCTGTGTCCGTCTTGGGTTTGTGATGATGAATACCCTCATTTCCTTTGTGTCAAGAATGATCATAATTATATTGCATGTTGTATATCCAGTGCTTCGAGCAACATTAAGTAAAGAAACAAACAGTACCATTGTTACCGTGAGGCATTCCCTTATTGCTGTTGAATCAGTATCAGGATTTTACATTTAATTACTTTGGCTCATATTTAGTTCAGTAAACATAATATTTCCCAACAGAACTACTTAATAAACCAAAAATGGATTACTGCCAACCAAGGGAGAATTCAAATGCAACGATGCACCGGAGACAGACAAGTGCGAGCATGAAGTGGAGAGTATAGACGATGCAGTGCAGTTCAAGTCTGCATACGCACATCGCAACAAATTACCCTGAGAATAAACACGCCTTTATGAAATAATCAATAATCTCGACACCAGTTTGGAACTTAATGTGCGCTGAGAAAGCCCTGCTGTACTTTGGCCTCAATGCCTCCAAGTACAACAACCCGTTAGCAGAGTTTGTTTGTGCTATCGCTGAATCATGTAGATCTTTTGGCATATTAATAACTTAAGCATGCTGTAACAAACAACCTAGTTTCTTTGTAGGCTGACTAAATAAAAATTGTTATTTGTTATTTGTGTGTGGGATGTTTCAGTGGTGTTTCAGTGTTTCACTGTGGGGAGAAAAACCCTGTTTTGTGTTCTTAGACGTCAACTCTGAGCTTTTACAGCATCTAGAACTGACCCCATGCAGCATGTGTGTTTTCTCAGCATCTGACAGCGCGGTGGGCCGAGCGAACGCACTGAGGAAACTGCTCCAAATCTGTCAGACGGCGGAGCAGCGTGTTTTAGCTGTTCAGAGGAGAGATTTTGACAGGACGCAGCGCAGGATCATCAATCTCATCTTTGATGTGGTGTTTGATTTGTTTTTAGGCCAATTCAAAGTGCGATCGAAAAACAATGCTATTACTCTTATTTACTGACAAAGTAAGACGAGATGGACACACTATCGTCTGTGCGGGCTGACATTTCTAGCATACTTAGGCCTCCACTGAGACTCTTGTCTTTTTTGACTCCATGCTCCGGTGTTGTTGTTTTTTACCTGTGAAAACTGTTGAGTAATAATGATATAATAATTATTGCTTGCTTAATAAAGGGAGCTATTTCAAGGCTTTAGAAGGAAGAAATCAGGAAGCCTTAGTGGTATGTGTGACATGTTTGCCTACTTGTGTGTTCACTCCATAAATAGATTCACAATTGGACAGTTTGACTTATTAAACAGTCAGATCTGGCGCATCAGATGGTCCTAATGACATACCAACTGCTGCGAAGTTAATTTAACACCCCGGCATCCAGTTGGTGTCTCACAAAGTCTTTGTTAGAGGTAGTTTTGTTTTTCTCCTTTTGCCACCTGTGTACTACCTCTCTACCTGTCAATAAAAAGCTGGTCTTTGATCAAAATGGGATTAATTGCGCCACAAACGTCCCCGCTCGTCTCCAGCAGATTTTGTTTGCTTTGGATGCAGACTTTGTTTTTCCTTGGACTGGGTGGGGAGCATCTGGTTGCGTGGACCATCTGCCTTGGGACTCAGGCCAGGGAAGAATGAGGCAAGGAGACATGGTGAGAAAAGAGGGCGAGGCGAGGAGACGGGACAGGGAGTGAGAGGTGGAGCGGGACAGTGATGTATAAACAGAAGGTGGCTGATTGGGATGTAGAAAGGCGAACTCGTGGAAGGAGGGTCACAGCACCGTTAATGTGGCTGTAACTCTAGACAGAACAGAACATACGGTACTTGAGTGCGATTGCTCATGGGAAAAAAGCGTCCTGGCTTCTTGTTTATATTCCACCCTCAGGCTTGTTTATACCACAGATTCACTCCATTTGTCTTCCTTCCAAACAGCCCATGCCAACTGGGTGGCAACGTTTTGGCCCGAACTTGCAAAATCTTTCTTTCTTTGCGCCAAGGTTATATTGAGGGTGCACCTCGTTCTCAAGAAAACAAAAACACATTGGTGATCTGTCATTTCTTACCTTTATGTCCAGAATTTAAAGTCAAAATGTGTTTGTAAAAGTTGGTATCAGATTTGACCTGGAGCTATGGTATAACCATGAAGGGGCCACTGCAAAGTGCACCTCCAAGTTCAGCCGTGCCATATGAGATCTGTTGACCAAAATCTACTCGTACATACTGTACATATAAACACCTCAGCTTGTGATGACCAGCTTTAATTAGATTCCTTCCATTTTTAAATGTTATTTTCTCATCATTATGCAGATCCAGGCGTTTAAAGTTTGGTCCTTTTGGCTGAATCTCTGCATTCAGATCGTGCAGTTTGGCCTAGGTCCTATTCAGCTTGTCATCTATTTCTGCTTTGTTTGAGATAAGGGGTTCAAAATCTCACCTGTGCAAATTAGTAATCACTGATTTGTCTGTGCAGCTGCCTGAATTGTCGTCAATGTTCAAATAAGTACAAACAATGCATCGTAATGTGCTTTTGGGTTCGGTTCCAGCTTGTGAGCTTGATCACTCCCCCAGCAATACTCTATACTGTGAGATGTCCTTTAAAACCTAAATTAAAATAAATGATTAAACAACATTGAAATATCCACCGTGTGTCTAGTAGGATGAGTCCTTGCAAGACCTCGGAGATATAATGGTGTCAGAGCTGAACATCACACAGGCCATATGTGGAGGCAGGCCTGGCATGAGCGGCCAACTGGAGGGTCCGTCTGTCTTTCTTCTTGTCCCAGTGGGTGGGCTCAGAAGCCTATTCTGGGCTTTAGTCACTACAGAAGTCCATGTCCTACTGGGCACTGCCAGCACGTAATATAGACTCCACCACAACACAGAATTAAACATATCTGTCTTTTCCGACGGGAGATGACGGCATGCAGAGCACATAAACATGAGCCATATGCCAGTCTATCTTATTAATTAGGACAGACCGGAAAAGAGAGTGGAGGAATAGAAGCAGTTTGCATAGAATAACTATGTTAAACACGTCTACAGAGGCTTGGGTCATCATTTTCTGTGTTCTGTAAACCAGCACTTTACTTTGGCAACCGTGGAAAGATTTTGCCTTCTGTAGTTGTAGCTTTCATGTGATGTACAAGGCTGACACCAAGTGGTTGGGCAGAGGAAATGGTGTTTCGGTTAAAGACTGACGGTCGAGCTATAAACCTGAATAAGACCTTTTTATTTGAATTCGCTTAAATATCTGGCTCAGTACGCCCTCCTGCGAAGACATTTCATATGCTGTTACCAAGTTAGATGTCATTGTGTATTTATCCATTAAACCATAGATAGACTGTGCAATGACCTACTAGGCACAGGTTCAGGGCCCCCCAGACGCTAGAGCCCCTGTATGAGGTGACTATTAATACATCTCGTGTGGTGCAGTGCAGTACCACTGTTGCCTCTCAGCTAGAAGCGGATGGGTTTGAATCCACCAGTCGGCCCGGTGTGTTTTCCCCCATGTACTTTGGCTTCCTCATACAGTCCAAATTGTCGTTGTTTAGGTAGATAGTGTAATGTAGATAATTATTAAAACTGCTTTTGATTGGTTTCTTGCTCTCACAGCTTTGTCTCACAGGTCTGACGACTCTTAATCTTTTAGGTTATTTTTTAGTTTTTACAAAATTCAGTGCAGATAAGTTAATCGTTTTGGGTCAATGTTGCATTAACAGATGTTGAGGCAATATTCAAGATATAATTCAAAGATTCAAAACACTTCATTAATCCCAGAGGGAAATTGTTTTGCCTAGATACAGCTGCTCTCATTTCAAAAGGATTAGAAGACCCACAACCATAAATAGCACCAACGAATATAAATACAAATATATGAGATCAAAAAACTAAAACATGATAACATCAATCTCTAGAGTTGTTGTTCTTCCCTCTCCCCTATGGATAAATGATAAGAAATCAAATTTTAAGGGTTTCTGAGAATATTCTCGACTTTTCCATAGAACAATAAAATCTGTTGCTCATGTCTTATAATGGCCACGATGGGTATCAAATATTGATTGTCAGTAGAAGTTAGTATTAGTAGTAGTATTAGTTTATACGAGAAACTGCCTCTATCCTAAGTACAAGCACAGATAGTGGCAGACTTTCTTGATCTTTACTCTGCATTAGGTGTGCAGTGGCAAACAAAAAGCCCTTTGTTTGATGCGCTAAAAATTAGAGTATCCCCAGAGAAAGTGAAAGTGACCTTACAACATAAACCCGCCGATAGGCTATATTCTTTTGTACGCTTCACTGGCACCATGACACGCATCCTTACACAGACGGTGCCCCGGATCCCTCTAGGTGCTTGTACAGTCACCGGCTCAGCGTTTCTGTACACGCTGACCGATAAAGAGCCAGTGTTATCTTCAGATAGCAGACACTGCTGCGGCTGAATAATTTATGGAGGCATTCCAACACATTGACTCAGAAAACGACACGCACACACCCACAGAGGGCATGGAAGTGGGAAAAGGTTCGACACGTGTCTCTGGAGGTCTGTGTCAGGCTTTACTCATTTGTGCATATTGAAGGATGTCTACACATACACATTTCTCTTAGTATGATTGTGTTGTGAATTCGTCATGTTCTTTTTTTTTTTTTTTTTTTTTTTTCCTCCTATCTAAAACTGGCTGCTACATTGGCCATAGTGCCACAGTCCATTTAACAAGTGAAGGAGTGAGAGAGACCAGGCAAATGTGAACTGATGGACTGTCCGCACTGTTCATTCTCATTATGCTGAGTTGCCTTCTCTCAAGAGCTTTGTCAATTACCCACTTAAAAAGTGCTGAACCCTTATTTATGCAGTAATTAATACTGGTGCATAATTGAAGCACGATAATGAACAAATGCTGGGATTGACACATAATTGTATCAGGAGTATTAGGTGGGCGCTGGAACCACTTTTCATTACCTTTATTACTTGCGTGACCTTTCAATTAGCCGTGGATGCTGCTAATTTGAATAGAGCGTTTGCACTGTGAGGCTGCAGGACAGACCGGGAAAGCATCTTCTCTTAGTGGTAGCTTACATTAAGGAGTTATAGACACCTTCTACTGTAAATCTGACATTGATCTTTCTAATGGCCAGGATGTACTGTCTCCTATCAAATTACTCGACCACGGTTCAGGAGGCGATCGTATCGATTTCAGGAGGACTTTGCTAAATAAGTTAACGAGCACAGTTTCTGTAAGGGTGCGCTTATGAAACTCGTGTTTGAGAACGAGAACAACAACTTATCATGGCAGTGCCATGGCCTCACATCTTCCACCTTTAAATACTGCAGTGCAATTTATTTAATCCACCGGGCTGTTTCCCCTCATGCATTCTGCTAATTTTAGCAACCGCTTTGGAGGACAAGGTCACGTTGGTTGTGTGAGAAATGGGGAGGAGGCGTTGTGTTGAAGGGAGGCAGAGCGATAGCCCAGATGCACGCAACTCAATGCGTCTTCTGTCTGGCCTTGCTGTGACAACCAACTGACCTGCTAACATGGAACCACAGGGTTTCCTACCACCATGACATTGTTGATGGGAGGGGAAGATGGTGGAGAAGGCAGCTGTTCATTACAAGCTATTGCTAATATAATGAGCTTTCTGTGGTTTATGGCTCCAACCTGTGGATGCATGCTTTGCTTTTAAATGTGTGTGTGTGTGTTTAAAGTTTCAACATGCTTGGGGTAGGATGAGGTAATAGTGTGTAAAAGTTTAGCAATCCTAAAATGTAGTGTTTGGAAACCATTATTTTTACCTCCACTGCTCACTGTTTTGACAAGGCGGTGTTACAAAAGGATATAAAACCACAGACAAAGAAGATTGTACAGATAAGTGAAAGAAAAGTGAATGTTAAGCTAATGGCTAAATTGTAACAATAAATGACGTTAGCGCATCGTGAAAGTGCAAAGCCATTTATATCACAAACAAAATTGTGGTCTTGGTCTGGGAAAAATATAAACAAAACCTGAAGTAGGCGGCCAAAACATCAGAAACAAGGTGTTGTCATCGAGCAGTTTGCAAAAGTCCTCTGAGACAAGGTTGACATTTGACTTTCTGAATTGAATTAACTGTGCGTTTATGTGAATGTGAAGCACTGAAATTTTTTATACAAATCAAACTTGACTACCTTACTTTGCTTGGCAGAAGCTTTTATCAACAGGAACGTACACGTGTCTTATTCAAGGACACACCTGGTATGGGGAACGAGCCAGGAGTCTGGGCTGGGGGTCGATCCTGCCACCTTCTGCATCCCAGACTTTAAGATAAACGGAGAAAATTATAACCTTAAAAATAGAATTTAGGGTTAGGCCTGGTAGAAGAGTGGTTAAGGCAGAGGGCTGGGAAGCAGGATATCTGGTATCGATTCCCAGCTAAGTCACCCAGCCCACCCCCCATACCAGGTGTGTCCCTGAGCGAGACACTCAGCGCTAGCTCCCCGAGCGCCGCCTGTGGCTGCTCACTGCTCCCCCCAAGGGGGGATGGGTCAAATGCAGAGAATACATTTTGTTGTAACATGTGAAAAACTGTATCAATGACGATAAAATGGATTCTTCTTCTTTTTCTTATACCCCTCTTGAATATACTTTACCCTTTAGTAAATATTTAATAAAGATTTACTTTGTTTTAGCCTTTTCCTATCTCAGCTTCTGTATCAAAAGCACCAAAATAAAACAGAGTCCCATACACAGCAGATGCCATTAAACCTATAACAATCTACTTTACGTAGACCTACATTAATGTTTCATTTTCCAAAAGATTTAACTTACACAAAGCTCAACTCACTGCTGCATCGCTGTGCATTAAGATCACTTTGTGTAAAGGGGTTTAGTGAACTCTGAGTAATATGATGAGGGACATTAAAGAAACAGAAGAGCTAGTTCCTTGTTATGTTGCTGATGCTGCTGGGCAGTAACCTCCTTTGCTATGCATAATGGCCTCTTTAATGTACCACTGCATTATCCTTGCCAGGTTTTATGGAAATGCGGAGCTTTATTCAAATGAGCATGTTGTTTTGTGTGTCTCCCATCATTTTATACTGAGAAAGTGTGGTTTGTTAATATTCTTTTAGCTGCTGCAAAAAAACGACTTTGAAACAGCACATGGTAAATTTAGTGATGCAGTAAAGGGGGAGTTCGAGTTTTTTTTATGTTTTAGGCTTTAGGTGTGTGTATGCATGTAAAAATGCATAAAATGTGAAGCACATAATTTCTTTATGTGCACTGCAGTCTTTGTTAATGCTTATCTGTTCAAATAAATCTATGCTGATGTTAGCAGGTTGGTTTGCTTCATAATAGGTCTTTTCAGTAGAGAAACAATCTCTCACATTCAGTTGTGCAGCTAACTCACAAGCACTCTAAAATCAAAGGATGTCTGTATTAGGTTGTCAGTGCCCACTGTCTTACAGTTGCTCCAATGCTGCTGCTGTTCATCTAAAATTTTATAAGCCAGGTGTCCTGCCAAACGTTGAATCATCACTTCAGGAGCTTTCAGCAGGCGTATAATCTTATTGCTGCTGAGGTCTCGAATGCCACTTGAGGCGAGTGTTCCTGTCTGTGCTGGCAGCCTGGGACCACAACAAACCTAAAACTTCAAGCAGAGTTTTTACCAGCTGTTCCTCGTGTGCATAGATAACTTCTCTACTGGGTATCTGGATACTCTGAGGCATCAGTTACTTGCAAGGCTACTGTATATGTAGATGTGTGTGTCCACAGATAGGACAAATTTTACACGTGTAGGTTTACACTACAGTCAACGTTGGTGATTGCTGCTAAACGGCTCGCATGCAGACCATGACAAATTCAAAGCCTACATGCTTAATTCTTATTCTGTATCATGTAACTCTAAATCCATTTCTGTGCGAGCTGCGTCTCTCCTGTGATTTAAGAATACATTACGGCAAATTGCATTTGACATAATCGATAGCTGTCTGTATTAGAGGAAAAATTAGGATTTAAGTGTGCGAGAGATTCACCAACTCAATCATTTATTGCGCACACAAACCACATAGCACCTTACAAGTCTACATTTAGTAGCTGATGCATGTGGATTGTATTTCAGCCATTTGTCATGAATTGATCTGTGCAGGACAGATAATCATCATTAAGGATGATTACAAGAGTAATTGGCGAGAGTAATCCAGCCATCATCCTGACCACACTCGGATTTACTTTGTGTTTTCTTCTTTACTATGCTGAGTGCACTGCAGGTGGGGTTTAATAGCATTTTATCAAAACAGAGTGCAGTCATAAATACAAGTGACTTGTTGTATGAAACATTGTTTTGTTTTTGTTTTTATATATAGAGAGAAAGCGGTCTCTGTTGAGCCCCTAAGCTCAGCATTTCTCTAAGTTCTGAAGTCTTAAATACTCTCAAATGCAAACACCTGAATCTTACACCTTAAAAAGTCTTAAAGCTTTGGAACAAAGTAGATTTTTTGTACATATCCTTCATACTTTTCCTACAGTGATATAAATAAGGTGTTAAATTGAATTTAAAGGGGTCTCAAGTTTTTAAAATGTATTTGACTTTGACTAATATTTGTAAATATTTCTAACGGTGATATAAGTAAGAGAGGTTAAATGAGGGGGACTACAAAGTTTTTTGTGCGTTTATTTATTGTATCTTTGTAAATTCCACAGTACCTGTTCTTAGAGTTGATTAGTACTCCACCAAGGTGGCCTTGAATATCAATGAGCACCAATGGCTTCTTTAATATAAATGATTCATTATACTAGGGACAACTACTCCCATCCCTCTCCCCCAGGATGTGGACATGAGCTTGCTTAACAAGCGTTACCTGAGAATGCGTGTTACGCCGCGACCGATCGGTTTATTCTTTGCAATCAGGTTGGCCTGCCTCTCCCTCTAGGGCCCATTTTTGTCTTCTCAGGTACAGAAACACGTGTTGCTTATCTCTGGGCAAGCAATTAGCTTTAGCACTGAAGTCTCCCCTTAGACATAATGGCCCATCACCACATACTAATTAATTTTATGTGCATTTAAATGTAAGCTTAAGCCTGTTAGACAGCGGACCAGGGACAGATCATTTGCATATGATATAGTGCATGTAAAAATATGACCTTTACCATATATCTTAACTTAGATTTCTGTGAGCAGGGCTGGAAAAACGTCCACCACCAAACTTAAACAAGCTAAAGAATACAAAGATGTACAGCCAATGACACAGTGGCAACTAAATGCTTTTAGGCATGTAGACATTGCTAAGACGAACCACTGCAGTTAAAACCGAGCTTCAGAATGGAGAAGAAAGGTGATTTAAGTGACTTTGAACGTGGCGTGGCGTGGTTGTTGGTTATTTCAGAAACTGCTGATCTTCTGGCATTGTCACGCACAACCATCTCTAGGGTTTACAGAGAATGGTACGAAAAAGGCAAAACATCCAGTGAGCTGCAGTTCTGTGGGCGAAAATGCCTCCTTGATGCCAAAACCACTCGTTACAACCAAGGTGAGCATCTCTGAACGTGGGGGACATTTTCTTGGCACCTTAGTACAAATCGATCATCGCTGCAACACCACAGCCTACCTGAGCGTTGTTGTTGACCATATCCATCCCTTTATGAAAAAAGTGTACCCATCTTCTGATGGCTACGTCCAGCAGGATAATGCACCATGTCATAAAGCTCGAATCATCAGAGAGAATGGTTTCTTCAACATGGTAATGAGTTTATTGTACTCTAATGGCCTCCACAGTCAACAGATCTCAATCCAATAGAGCACCTTTGGGATGTGGTAGAACAGGAGATTTGCATCATTGATGTGCAGCCGACAAATCTACAGCAACTGCGTGATGCTATCATGTCAATATGAACCAATATCTCTGAGGAATGTTTCCAGTACCATGTTGAATCTATGCCAAGATTGATTAAGGCAGTTGTGAAGGCACAAGGGGGTCCAACCTAGTACCTGCAAGGTGTGCCTAATAAAGTGGCCGCTGAGTGTATCTTAAATCATTACCATTGAGGACACCTTTAGCTAGTTCTGGAGTAATATTATTTAGTAAGTAAGTAATAGGTATGAAACTATACGCCCTGGTTGCCAAATGGTTACAGCACGTACCCATGTCTTCTACCATGTTTCCTTGGTTTTCTTCTTTTTTTAATGCCCCTAACCCTAACCCTAACCCAAACAAACCAACAAAAAAAAATATCACAAAAGCTACCTTTTTGGATTAGTTGGATTTGGACCAATTAACATTGGTGATTTGACATTTTATCCAATTAAATATATACAAGAAAAACTTATTGTGTTTTGTGCTAATTAGCAGGTGTTGATTTAATGTTGCCCTTGTAGCATCTCCCAGAACTGCAGTCTTGCTTGAGATGCTGTGAGAGATACGTTTTAGTTTTTTTTTGTTTTTTGTATAAAAATATAAATAAAATTCTTTACAGAATACAAAAGGTTAGCTGAGACATTGTGATTTCAATCAACAACTAACTACTGAAAGACTATTAAACCCAGTAACTGGGTGCCAAAGTCACCATCCATGAATGCTGATAAATTGAAAGCATAGTTTTTTTAAAAGTGATCTATTACAGGACAGTGTGTGTGTGTGTGTGTTGAAGGCTGTCATGTATTGTTAGAGGCTCGCAGAAAACGGTCAGACGGATTTCAATTTGATGGTCCTCTTCACCTGGTATTTAAATAAAATCGCAAGTGTCAGCCCTTAATTTTGAAAGAAAATCCATCATGTCTTCCAGCACATCTCTCATTGACTCTCAATCCCCCGGTCTCACAAAGCAGTCCTTGCTCTCCTCTTCCTCCTCCTTTTCCCACCCCCTTTTCACACTCTGTCGATCAGCTCAGTAAAAGGAAAGTGCTTGTGTGAAACCTGAGGATCACTCGCAGTCCGATGAAGCGGAGCAAGCGCGCACTTTGTGTTTTTGCCAGCAAGGTAAGACGATGCTCAGAGGCACAATTGGTAGCAGTTAGCTGTCGTAGTGAACTTAAATTCTGGTGCATTGAAGGATAGAAATCAACACTGAGCAGACTAAAAGCCTTCGAGTCAGGGCAGCTGAATGATCTATGATCTTTTGATGTTTGAAACTTCTTCTCCTGGAATGGGACATTCAGTAATCATCAGCCTACCGCCGTGCGCTGTTTTATTTAGTTGCCTGATAAAATCTTGTTTATTTAATTCTGGTGATGATTATCTGAAGACAATCAGGATGTTTACCGGTAAAAATCGTAGCATGAGGCTGGTTTACATTTGTGGTGAATTTACTTTTACCATGTGTAGTCCTAGAATAACGTGCCTTCTTCCAACAACATCTCAAGGCGATAAGTATTTTCCAGTTGCAAAAGGGCAAATTGAAATGTCTTGCATTTCATTATGGTTATGCGTAACTTGGGGCAGAAAAAACAAACAAACCCACTCTAAATTACCATATGTTTTTGGATGTTTGTTTTGCATGCTGTAATTATTTATAGTTGAAAGTTTTCCCAGGATTTTTAGGAGGGTCATCATTCGAATTGCGAGGCAAGAAATGATCATGCCTGTGTTGTAATATAGTTGTTCTATTCCTGCAGTCATACAGCACTCAGGGAATTGCACAGACAATCAGGGCGTGTTTCTTTACAGAATAATAGCACATTATATTTCACAACAGTGAGCTTCCAGACATGTGTACACCAAGCAAAAGGAGCCAATGGAGGGAGGACCTGCAGCACTTCCGTAAAGACCGCGGCTTCTCTAGGAAAGTCCTGCTCAACTGCTGTCTTGTGCGGCGCATTATGACCTGGGCCTCTCCAAATCCAAAAGGTACACAAACCTTTCCCCTACAGATATATGGCAGTTTGCTCCATGAGGAGAACTTATTTGTTTCCCCTGATGGGATAATTGGTAACAACTCTGTCTTGTCTGACTTATTGTTTCAAGGTGTTTCTTGAAAAAATAGATCTCAGAAGACTCCCTGTGTAAATAAAGGTGAAAACAAATGAGGTTGAATTACTCTGTGTTGTGATTGTTACACCGGGTGTCTTTGAAATAATAGAAAAAAGTTGAGTAGCTTATATTTAGAGTGAAGGGCGGCTGAATATACACTAGCTGTGCGCTCCACAAATGTATTTGTTAGTAACACAATTATTATTAAACAAGCGCAGTGAAAGAACATGTTTCAAGGGAAAAGTAATGAATTTTTGTGGATATATTCTTCACTAACCGGTGGGTGCCGGGTGAATTTGGTGATTAGTGACATGGGTGTATGGCTGTGGGGAAAATACATGATTGTTGGATCAATAATGTATCGATCACATACTAATTCTTTATCCCTGAATGTGGGAAACATGCATTAAGTGCACTGAAAGTCGACTGGCAAACGAAATAGAGGGACGGCAAAAAGATGGAGATGGAGAAGTCAGTGTAATATCAGCAGTACATTGTGAACTTAAATAGAACTGCAAAATCAAACAGGTCTAAAGTAAAAACACAAAATAATAACACTTATTAATCTGACTTTTGAACGCTCTTCCATCGATCTGTCGTACTTTCACAGTCACGGTGGACATGTCCAATAAATGAATTCATTTTGGACCTACGTCAGTATTGATCACTTATGACCAGTGGTCAAAGAGCCTTACAGAGCAGGATTTATAGCTGTGTTTCTTCTCACACCGAGGCAGTAAAACGCCTCAAAACAAAACCCAGGGCCTTTCATTGCCAAAGGCTATTATACATCGAAGCATGAATTTATCCTCCTGTCTTATATTAGGATTAGACGTAATTATTTCACTGCGCATTTTTACTTTCGTTCTCATCGACATTTGCAAATCATCCTTTCTTAGATGCAGTGGTGATGAGACCTGGTGTTTTTCTTATATCTTGATGTAAAGCTACCGCTTATTCACAGTAAAACATGTTCCAATTAAGTTTATAGTTTCTCTCTGCATCGCTTTACATTGTTGTTCATTAGTCACACTTCCTTAGTTCCCACGGCTGTGTTACAGCTCCGCATCACGACAAGCATGACCATAAAACCTGGAGCTTCTCGTAATTGGCAGGTGCTTTTTCATATTGATATGGCTTGTCAGTTGTTAAGACAAATGGCTTGTGTTTGGTTATGATTTATGATGCTATTAAACAGTCATGAGTGTCACTATAGGGATTCCTAAATGACATCTGCAGTGAAGATTTTTCTGCGGGGTAAAAAACAACAGCAACAACAACAGAAGGACTCGGAAAAACAATGGCTCGGGTTGCGAATAAGAGAAAATGCCTCATGCATGTTGTCCTTATGTAATAAACAAGATACATTTATATCTAATTTTGTATATATATATATTGGTTTTAATCAAGCAGCTGCAGCTTCTAGATCATCTAATCAGTTTAGCCTGGGGGTTGTGTGTGTGTGTGTGTGTGTGTGTGTGTGTGCGTGCGCGCACATGCATGTTAACATGTAAGGGGGGTCCACAGGTGGAGGCTGACCTGGACCCAGGTGCTTCTGTCAGCTACATGTGAATTAGAGAGATCATTTGTTTAGACGTTTATTCTTTTCACTCAATTTTTATTGGAAGCTCTGCTCTCTCCCTCCCAGGGCAGCCAGCATTAGCATACTGTGAAGCTTGGTATAGGTGAAACATGCTGGTATGCCATTAAAATACATTTTTTGTACAGTAGCACTGTAGCTTTGGCTTTAATTGACCAGTGATTCAGTAATTATTTTGGATTCGACGTCTCCTCCCCGTGTCATATGCTTGTTGGGGGTATTGTCGTCATTAGGTAGCATCTCAAACTAATAATATTATCCCCCAGTGTTGCCTAGAACAACCTCCCAGCAGGTAGATGGTCACACTATAAACCTGCCAGGTGGCACTGATACCCTCCGGATCTTCTAGCAGTCTCCAGAAAATGAGCATGTTTCTCAAAGCATGCGTTTCTAGAAATACACAAACCCCATGTTGTGTCTCCGGGACATTTTACAAACCCCTGCTGTCCGCGTGACGCACTGAAATGGGTCAGCTGTTTTATCAGAGGGCTCTGTATGTCACTAAATGTTTCAGACTGATTGAATATGTATCTGAAGCATTTTGTTAATGGTAGTTGTTGTATGAACAAGATTACAGAAGGAAGAAAGTCCTTTTGATTATATGTGGGGAGATAAGATTTAGCTTCGTTTCCCAAAGTCACTCTACTATTAACAGAGTCCAACATTGTACCCCATCTTTACTGCCAGGAGAGGGCAGCAAGCTACAGAACAACCTAGTGATTCTCACGATGTGCCGTTTGCTGCATTCGGGTCTGTACAGATTCAGCAGCAAGGAATTTGACCAACTGTATACAAGTGTAGGCATCATACAGTTCAATAGGATCCAACATCACATGTCTTGTAACATTTAGGTAGCGATGGTGTCAGGATCCACATTGCAGTGCCATTGTATTCCACTTGTAGCCGTTACTCCCTCGAGCCATTTACTCTCTCCGGCTAATACATTCTTCAGCATAGCTTTTGACAGGCGATGTGGACAACCCGTTTCGTAATTTATTCTTATGCTGTATACCTGCCTGCATACCCTGCAGCTGTATGCATGTAATGGAGCTGGGAGCAACAGAATCCCACACCTGGACCAAGGAATCCTCATGGGAACGTTGTTAATAAACTAAAGAAGCGCAAAGGAAGTTGTAGAGGTATTGAAATTTAAGGTTAAATGAGTGATAACTTGTCACAAGCAAAGTAGGGAGAATAGTTGCTGTAAGTAATTATTCAGTCATTAGGACGCTCTGTTCTGAGGAACTTGTTAAATATCCTTAAGCGTGTCCTGGGTCTTCTGGCCTTCATAAGATTGATTCTGTGCAGCGATGTAGTGGAAAGAATGTTTTGAGTGAGAAATCACAAATTGGCCTGAAGCTTTAGGCCAAATGTCAGCTTTCAGTTAAGCAACTTGCTTTCTATTTTAATCTATTTTCTCACATGGTCAAGAGTGCAGGCCTCTGTAGAGCTGAAATGGAAATGGGAAAAGGCAATGATGGATTAGACGGGACACTGAAGCAGCATGCCGCCTCTCAGTTTGGAGGAGAGTGGAGGAAGAGCGATTGCCCAGGGACTGCTGGTTGGCTGAGACGCAGGCATGTCCTACTGTTGTCACTCATTTGATTCATATGTGGTGAAAACGGCTGCTTGGAGAATCAGGGGAAATGATCCAACGGTGCTACCTTTTCCCTGCCATTAATCTTATTTATAGCCTCGCTCGTGCTGGTGACAGCCAGAGAGAAAATACCACACGCTGTTTACAACTAACGGGGCTCATAGAGGATGATAGGAAATTTGTTGAAATGTAGTCAATAGCATGTTTCACATATTGCCTCTTGCCTACATTGATTTGAAGTGAAATAGCAGGCTAGTTGTATTCCGTTGGTCACTGTGTTTTTCATATTGCAACATGGCCTTTGAAGGATTTTCTCTGCATAAAAATGAATGTTCTCCGTGGACAGAGTGCAGCTTTTTATCGTTGTTTTGTTGTTCACAAGACAAAAGCTTCATGCTCGTCTCCTTACCCTCTAAAAATTGCTCAGTTATCGGCCAATGCACAAACAAACGTAGAAGCACTTTCCATTATGTCTGTTCTCTTCCTCAGACTTAACAATGCACTCCTCTGTTGATAAACAGGGATTAGCTGCTAACAGCCGGCGATTAAGTAGAGAATAAGTGACCCCGGCGAACCATGTTGTATAGTATACTGTTTCAACACCTTTGCTGGCGTTTAAGGTGCAGCTATCACACTTGAAGGCTTCCAACAGAGAAGGAAGAGGGAGGCAGAGGGAGGGAGAGAGACCATAGTCACACAGATAAGGCCAGAGTCATCGCAAGATCATGAGAAAAATGTTGGAAATCATCTTTCCCCTTATCTAAACCTCATTTCTTTTTTGCGTTTGGGTCTCACCCTATAGTCTTTACCCTTTTACTCTTACAGTTAATTCCTTTTTGTTTGCTCGTATTTTCTGTTGCCATTTTGCCCCGTGCGAATATTGATTGGGTCATGGGTTATTACACTTTCTTATTAAGAAAGAAAATTTGGCAATATGTGACCGTATGTTGTTTGCTGTAACCAATCTAACGTCCTTTTGTCCAAGCTGCACTGGGAACTCATTCTATACACTATTAAAGACGTATTTGTCGCCACATGCAGGTGTATTATTATTTTCCTGAAGGGAGACCATGTGTGAGCCTTTGCAGTCCATTAAAACAGCAAAAAAAATAATTAGGTAATTAAACAAACAGGAGTGCAACTGCTAGTTATTCTCATCGGGTACATCAAATGCTCATTTTATTTAGTTTTTATTCATCTGCTTCTTCATCTGGTTATGTTTTACACTGTTGCTCAGACAAACGATTCAAAACGAATCCGTGATCTTTATAATTTAAAGCATTATTTTAAAAAACGAACGTGATTGAAAACAGCAGCTAGTCCGTAGCAAATGCCCCGTTGATTCTCTCTTGAAAGTGAGAGGCACCGCAGAGATTCAGAGGGTCGTAATCTAGTTATAGACTGCAACATTAGTCTCTGAAAACTTTGTGCGTCATTAATTATCCACTGCTTGTGCATAACTTACCCTCAACCTGGTTACCTTTTCCCTCAGACGTCCTCCTTTCTGTTCACGTCGTTTGCTGGTACCCTACTTCACTCAAGTGTTTGTGTTCCAGCAGCGGCCTGGGCCCTCTATAAATAGGAACTTCTTTTGGTACAGTGGAACCTCGTAAACCTTTGGCTGCCAGAGGGCAGAAATGACTTTCTTGTGTTTGTGTCACTTGGCTTTAACACACCTGTCTCTGTCACGTTCTAATTTATCTCTTCTCCCTGTTTGTCAGGCCACATCCATGCAGCAGGCAGATGTTGATTGCACAGCCCAAAGGACTATACAAGTTTATTTAGATTGCCCTTTGAGATAACATTTAATAAGGTGTGAGGTATCTAATGTACAACATGATGGATGGGCATATTAGGGTCTATGCAATTATGTATTACATTGTTGAGTTATAAAGGTAAACACATTGTGTCAACGAATACAACGGATCTCCTCTGCATCCTGTGTAGAAATTCTTACTTTGCTTTTCTATATATTTAGCCATGTGTGTGTGTGTGTGTATATATTACTAAAAGAAAACTAGGATGTGTGGTTTATTACAGCTGTAGCAAAATAATAAACTTAAACGGTATTATCCAGAAATCATATGACTCCCTAGTGACAAGTCTAACAAAAGGTGTGGGTACTATCCCAGACGGCTGCAGCAATCTGTCACATAGAGAGAAACAGAAATAAGATTGAGGACCTACTGGGAGCATCCCAGTGGAGTTATCATCTGACAGTGCAGCTGTCTGCAGATTGGTCCCAAGTGACCAGCGTGCAATTTTTTGTACTTAACTGCCAGCTAGTGGGTGCTTAGTCTATGTCCTAGTTTTTCACAATAAACATCGTCGTCATTTATCTGTGGACTTGCCCTTTTGTGATAAAGTTCCAAACAGCTCGGTGATGTTAGATCTTGTTCGACGGGTACCCTTCTCCCTTTGATTAACTACAAATATCTGTACCCCAGCTGTGGGCAGCACCTGGAAACTCTAAAGTCTAATCACCTTTCATACTGACCTGGTACAAAAATTAAAACGCATAATGCTCTGTCCCAAAAAGGAAGACCAAGACTTCTGCCCTGATTGAAAGTATACATTTCAGATTCAGGTTCTGTCATCTTGGGTTAATAAATAAATAAATTCTCTGCCATCATTCCCCACTGGGCTGACTTCCTTCCAGGTAGTATTCAGTTACCAGCTACCCTCTCCAGATCCCGCTCAGATAACACCTCTCAGAACATCGGGTGGTCCCTGTTCCAAGGCTCCTCATCACCATTTCAATTACATGCTTGTCCCCACTTCTCTTGAACACAAAACACTTTAAACTTACTGTCGGTGTCCAGCCACTTCTTGGGTCCAGTAGTCTCAAATTGATTATTGTTTTACTGTGTATGCAGTTTACATTTAACCTTTCTTCAAGCTTTTAATGCAGCACTTCCTTTTTAAGTAGCATTTTTGCTGTGAGTAAAGCCCCAAATGAATAATTAAAATGATGGTACCTTTGCAACCTCATTAGGAAAACCACTGTGTCTCGCCTGTACAGTACTGTACACACTTAAACAAATGTAAAACTGTTTCCTGTTGCTGGTCTTACAGTGAATCAGTAAACAACTGCAAGTTGGTGAACTTTTAGCAAGCCTATAAACTACAGAGGACAGGGTACAGCACATGTGGAAGTCATTAAAAGTCATTAAATACAAATTACAGTCAGAGATTTTGAGACTAGTTCCTGCCTTGTGGGGGATTTTAATGCTGCTGCTGCTATCTGAATACTCCAGTTTTGCCGGTTTATGTCCTGGTGACGCCAATATCCTCCTCTTCATCCTGTGAAACTAGTGATCACGGTTAGAAGCTGTGAAAAAAGGAAGCACCCTTTTAAGTGCTGCACTGCAGACGTCTGCAGCCAGGAAGGACATCTGTGAGAAGATAAATGGCGCAAGGTGAAGAATCGAATACTATGAGAGACAATGGTTAAGACAAGAAAGAGAGGAGAGTAATTAACATGAAAAACGGTTCAAGGAATAGATAAACACAGCGCATGTACAACAATGGGCAGAGACAGATGGCTTAGGGTGGAAGCTCTGTCCTAATGACAAAGAAAAGTTACGTTTTACAGCCCGCAGCTGACGGGCTGACACAGAATGAAAAACCTGCTGCTGTGAGACAGGAGCACAGACTAGAATCTGCTGCAGCTGGACTGATAAACCTGGACATGTCTGACAGTCACTACAATACCTCTAATAATAGCCTCTACTGAAGCATTAATAACAAAACAACATTGCGGGACAAAAAGCTGTTTGTTAGTAACTTCATGGATGCAAAGGAAGGTTAGATAGTAGGTATTTAACCTATTGAAACGTGTTGTGTTGCTTGTGGTTTAACATTTAACATTTTTCTGGAAGTGCGAGAAGAGCAGTCATAGCAAGTCTGTAGGCTTCATCCTCTGGAAGCCTCTATCTGTAACAAATCACGTCATCTAATCGATCTACTAGTTGTTGACATATTTCAGCTTTGCCCCAAGCTCCATCAGCTACTCTGCAAGAAAATTAAGCTTTGAGTACAGTGCTGAAATATACATTTTTTTCATGCATCTGTGTGGAAACTATTGTACATATTAGAAATATAAAATATATATATTTTAATGGTAGCAAGCCTTACATTTTAAAGTGCACTTTTATGTCTAATAGTCAGTAGTCAGACTGTAAATCAACACAGTTTATTAATTTTCTTTTGAAATACCAACCTTTGCCTTGAACCTTGATCGACCTTGGTATTTTACTTTTGTGATTCTGTCATAGAACTTACTCTGGAAGAAAGATCACTTAGTTATCTTTTCAAAGTAAAGGTCCCCTTCTCACTATACATATAGTCACTATATCACTATACAGAGAAATTGGTGTCTTATTAGTCTCTTGTTAGCAATGGTCCAGTCCACAACATTCTTTTTAAATAGCACTTTGAGGTTTTTCTCACTTTCACAGAGAATGAGGTTGGGAATGTCTCATCCGCGCAGCACCACATTAAGGGCAGCCTCTATATCTGCTGCTGCGCTAATGGCACCAGTCCCATTTGTTCTCACTTGAGTGGAAAACAAGGGGTATCAGTGCTCCCAGTGGACAAGGCCTATTCTTCTTAAGTAACTGTTGTAGTTTGTTTATGTCGGGTCGGCAGACACACACAGTGCTGAAAATAGGTCAACAAACCGCAGCAGGCCTCCTGACGGAAACCAAACAAAATAGGGTCATGGAAAAGTGGAGGCTCTCAGCTGGCCTGCAGAGCTTTTTGAAACGGCACAATATATGCTTTGTTATGACAGTTAACTCTATCTTAACACTAACAGATCATCCTGCCAGTAGGAATCGTCCGCTTGACTTCTCGCTGCTTGTTTGATATCGTGGGACTTGCTCTTTATTACACTGACACTGGATTGATGTAAATCTTGAGCATCTTCAAATTTAAGCGACTGTTAGATCATTAAATAGATGGTTTATAATAGTAACATTCAATAGGCCATGCTAACATGACTGAGTGAGCCACAGTTGTTTACAGAGAACAGCCTTACTTCCAGGAACCTCTTGTTGGGGGAATGGCACCTTTTTGTAAAACAGAGGACATTAGCCCACCCAGTAATCCCCTTGTGATACATTTCCTTGTACTTATTGGAGTGCTTACTGGCAATTCACTTCCACTGATGAATTTCAAACATGATGGTCTCGCAGTAATTACAATGCTAATGATCATTTGTGCTGCGTGGCAGTGAGTGTAATTTCCCCCTTTCCCATGGCGGCAACAAAGTTGTTTTATTTTTCTCATCTTCAAGGATGTTTTTCAGCAAATGGCATTCTGCACATTGTAATAGTGCTGTGCCCTCCTTTGTTAAAAGGTTCAAATGAAGCCTTAAGTCACATGTAGCTGCAGAATACAGTAAGCTAATTAAAAGTTTGCTCATAGGATGCAAATGTGATATTTAAACTGCATTAAAGTTGCACAGTGATTTTACCTCTGAAATAATCGTAAAAAAGTGAAAACCTAACGTGCAATTTAATGGTTTTCATTCTTCAAACCAAAGACAGTGGAGCTCCTGCCTGTCAGGGACTTTTGAAGATGAGTCTTCCACAGTAGTGAGTCACCAAATGCTAATGTTTCATGAGGACTCCCGGTGACTGGGCCGGGGTTTATTGGGTAAACGTGATTTGAGTATTGGTTGGTGGAGCTAGGTTATTTCATGCTGAACCTAACTCTGCCTAGCTGGTCTCCTATTTTGATTGCTGTAATGATGTGGCCCACAGCAACCATAAAATACTACTACTACTACTACTGCTACTACTGATACTGCTACTGCTACTACTACTACTGATACTACCACTACTGCTGCTGCTGTTGCTGCTACTGCTACTACTACTACTACTGCTGCTACTGCTACTACTGCTACTGCTACTGCTACTCCTACTACTACTGCTACTACCACTACTGCTGCTGCTGTTGCTGCTACTGATACTACTGCTACTAATACTACTACTACTGCTGCTACTGCTACTGCTACTGCTACTACTGCTACTGCTACTGCTAC
>JAUMTR010000010.1:3399291-3526930 GCA_032270685.1 Microctenopoma stevenorrisi
GATACTACTGCTACTAATACTACTACTACTGCTGCTACTGCTACTGCTACTGCTACTACTGCTACTGCTACTGCTACTGCTACCACTACTACTGCTACTACTGCTACTGATACTGCTACTTCTGCTGCTACTGCTACTGCTACCACTACTGCTACTACAACTACTACTACTGCTACTACTGATACCACTACTGCTACTACAACTACTACTACTGCTACTACTGCTACCACTAAGGGAAATTGTTGTTTGGAAAGCTGCTAGGCCTCTGTCAGCGCTACTACTATGGGGTTCGGTGTCTTGTCCAAGGACAACTCTACATGTAGCATGGTGGAGACTGAAACTCAAAGAGTTAGTTTCCACCCCATAAACATATTTTCCTTGCAAATAATGTTAGACTGTAAAAGATTTTTCTGACTGTTGGTGGCTGTTTTTTTCTGAAAATAAATTTGTAATATTTACATTTATATCGACTAAGTACAAATATTGATAATGAAATGATTAATTAAAAAAGTCTAGTCATCCCCTCGAGGTAAATTTCTCATTACCAGAACGATCTTAAATTAAATGGGTCTCATGAGGTAACTGTGGAGAATATACACAGCAGCTAGCCTCTATCTTTCAACCCTACGCGCATGTGTTTTTATGTTGTCAGATTTCTTTTGCCACTTGAAAATACTGTACAAAATAAGTTGAGTGTGTGTGTGTGTGTGTGCGCGCAGGTTGCACCATTTGGGTCACAGGGGGTTATTAGCTAATATTGAAACAGCATTTGGATGGATAGTCAGGATGACAGACTTGGAGGCATTCAGACATTAGAGACATTCAGGATGACGCTGTTACACAAAGACAGTAAAACGACAAAATATGGTAGAAAATATTGAACACACATCAGTCATATCTAGATGATGTATCCCAGTGATGTCAGTGAGACCCTGACCTTTCAGCTAGTGCCATCAGGTGTATTTTCTTTTAACGTCTGCCTTGTCCTGTGCGACAGGGTTCAGTCTGGTTGCCAGCTTGAATTGTGCCTTCACTCCTTTTTGAAGTGCCCCCTCACTTGCTGCAGCCTCTGCGCGGTCCAAAACAATGTCAGTTACTGGGCCTTTGTGGTTTAGCCCTGAATCAGGAAATAAAAAACAGCCACGCAGCAGTAAATGCAATCTCCTGTCGTTTATATTTTCTCCCACACCATCAAAGCTCAGGGCTACTTCTTCCACGTTATTAGTGAGCCAACTAAAGGTTATCTCTGTGATTTTGCTCCAGCACAGTATAGCTCTTATCAATGATTTAGAGTGTCAGCTGCAATGTTCAAACTCTGTCCGTGCTCAGTCCGCTCTCTGGTTCAGTGATTTCAGGTTTTTTGGTTTTACAGACTTCACAAGGAGAAAAAGTCAAATAGAACAGAGGCAGCATTTTCCTGGCTGTGCTTGAGATGATCTAAATAATGTGCATAGATGGTTGTCGTTCCTGGCTTTCATCAGCGTGTTAACAAGGACTTTACCTCCTCACTGGCTCTGTTCAGTCTCAGATTATGTTCTCATAAAAGACTGACGATCGACCAGTTGGCTCCAGCTCAGAAATTTACATAACCAGCTTCCATACGCTTAACGTATACGACTGGAGTTGTGTAACTATGGTATTTGAAAATGTATTGAATGTTGGATTCAGTTTCCTAAACACGCTGATTTGTATGCAGAGCGCCTGGCCAGCACATTAAGATCGATGCCCTAGAAAATGTGTGATTCTATTCAGAAACCTAAGATTTTCATCTAATTCCACACTATTAACATCCGAGCTAGGTATGAAAACTTGAAGATAAAACCGTGACCTCATGTATCACTGTCAAACTCCAGCAAAACGAATGCATTGTTTTATGTCTGTATCGTGTAAATCTCAAGTGAGAATCAGGTGTCAGCCCAGACATGCTGCATTTCAGTTTGGTTCAGCATTGTGCTCGATTTTAGAGAAATACATTTGGTGCTCAAGATCCATCATTGAAATTACTTTCATTCACCAAAATAGTATTTTTAAACATGAGTGTACATTAATGTGAATCCTGTTTTGTTTGTATTCTTACCTTAACATCAGTTCTGGACCAAGTCAATTTAAAATGAGTCACTTTTACAGAAAATAGTTTGAGATTCATGATGTCTGTGTCTTTAGTGTGCCGTCATGTATAAAGACCTGGCTGGCCCGCGATACAGTAAATATGGGGCAATGACGCTTTCCAGATCATTATTGTTTTTGCTCTGCAGTGAAAAACGAACGCTGACCCCTCACTCAGTCAAACAGAATGATGAGGCTGCGGTGGAGAGTAGGGAGTTCATTACCGTCGCTTATCTTGATGTGTTCATTACTCAGATATGTTGTAATTTCTTTCCTCTTTCATTCTTTTTATTTCCTCCATCAAATGCTCATTTCCCTTCAGCCTTCGAAGTACATTCAGATAAACAGCAGAATGTCTCAAGACACATTTAAATCACCCTAAAATTTATCGGTGAGGGTGAAACGTGGGATGAGTTGAAAACACTTTTGTGGCTGAAAGTCAAGGAAGCTCCTGTCCATCACATCTGTCATATATGTCTGACCCATTCTTAGACTCAACAATGAGCTGGTGCTCAAGGTGAAAAGTTCCTTGTCATGTGATAGAATATGAGTCTGGACAGATATGCATATACGCTTCTCAGAGGGTTCCACGGGGTTTATAAACCTGCTCCTCACACTAGTCAGTCAGACTTGAGAAAGCCGTCTGGAAAGGAAGGGTGAAACGTCGTCAAGAGACCAAACAAGTCCAGCTGCTATTGGATAAAACCTTTCTGAGATAACCATGACCTGGGATTCCTGGTGGGAGAAACTGACTCAGGCTAAATCATTACATTGATCACATTACAGAGGGTGATTGCACGTGATTGCAGCTGTTCTCATTGTTCTCTGGAGCTTTATTGAGCCTTAGCATGTGTGAAACTTTCTAACATTAGCATTACCAATCAGCGACGTTCACACTCGGGTCACCTGCATTTATTATCAAGCTGCAGGGGCCTCATGCATTAACTTCTTTGCCCTCACATTATAAGATATACAGCATGCGTTACTGTTTGATAAGGACACCAATTACAAAGAAGGTCACCTGCTCTGTGAACAGATGTAGGCAGAGCTGTCCTCAGTCCAGAGCCAGAGGTGGAGAGCTTCCTTTGGTTGCTCCAAGAAGTTGTGTTAGGATTCATACAACTATTACATTTCTGCTGCACTATTTGTCATGATCCTAGTCTAACACAGACACTGTTGGCTACACAGGACATTGTTCAGTGGAGGGTTAATGAGGTTTTAGACTTCTTAAGGCTTTGGAGAAAGCACTTATCATGACCGGTATTTGTTTGAAAGCATTTGAAAAGAAACATCTGAGCAGGATCGCAGATGAATGTGGCTGCAAGGTCGTTGCAGCATTAATGGGAGCTGATTTAATGCATGTAACCTTGTCAGAGGGGTATTAGATACTGACCACACTAAAATCATAAAGCGTTATAATAAGAGTTTTACCATTTCTGGGCTTGCAAACAAAATGCAAGCTTGAACAAACAGAGCATTCCTCTTTGAAGTGGAGGTTCATCCTGCTTAGGAGTAAATGTTCTCAGAAAATAAGAGTTTTCTGTCTCAGGCTTCGTCTCAGCTTCATGTGAATGGACAAAGCAAGTCACCCTTATCAGGATCTTGTTTGAGAGCCCTCATTTCCCGAAATAGCCGCAGTTAGATACCTGAGTGTAGATAGTGTCGCACACCTGTGCACCCAAGGCATAACGACAGAGATGTACAGTACTGTGTTTCCACCGAGAGGAAGGTAAGATAGCATTTGAGCCTTCAGCATGCCGCCGTAAGTGTTGATCGCTGGATTTATAATGACGGGGATTACGTCAGTTTTCCATAATGACCTTTTTGAAATTTAATTCTGAACGATGGCAACGAATACCAATGAAGACGGACTGCGTTGGGTGCTGATAAGCATTTAGGCAGAGCACAATTTTAAAACCTGCCATATGTTCACTGTGACGATCCATCATTCTGTTGTAATGCAGAATATACACACAGTGGCTGAGGGCTCTGTAAAGTGCGTACAAAGCAGCGAAAATGAATGAGGCATCCCATATGTTTATCAGCAGTGCCCCAAAGGGTGCAGTTGTGCTAGTAGCATTACACTGATGTCAAAAGCAATTTCCTACTCTTTATAGTATCAACCTGGCTCTCATCTGAAGTGAAACGCTGCAGTATCACATCTTTGAAATGCACTTGGCTCAAAACTATACGCAACGGCAGCCGTTTCCCCGAAATGAGCTGAATGGTGAATGGTCTGCACTTAAATAGCAGCTTTCTGCTTTGGTACAGAGCTGCCATGCACCCGACCTGACACACCTGGGGCAACTTGGGTTTCAGTGTCCTGACCTAGGACGCTTCAGCATGTAACAGGAGGTGCTGAACCGGACAACCTCCTGCTCTATACCTCCTGATGTACACCTTGTTCAGGGCATCATTTGTTGTGTTATCAGTGTTAAGGGGGCTTGCTCTCAGAAAGAGAGAAGTCGAAGTGAACAACTTCATAAATGTACTAATACACATAAGAAGCCACGTCAGACCTTCACACTAAAATGCTTTGACATTCTGGATAGATTAGTTTTACACATTATTAGAGTGGCACACACTCAGATTATTGTATTTTAGGCACTTAACCCTTGAATTATTTACTGTGATGGTCTCTTCTGAATTTTGAATGGAACATTTCTTGCTCTCTTAACAATAGTACGCAGCTGCAAAGCGTCGTTTACGTGCATCTTGTTTCTACACTGCTGACCGCATGTTCTTTAGAGACTCGATTTCATTTTTTATTAATTTGTTGTATTTACAATGAAATGATTAATCAAAAGACAACGATACTTATTTTCAACTAATAATGAAAACTATGTCTGAGACGTTATTCTTTGTGTACAATGTGAAACTGATTTTTTAAAATAAAGAAAAGTACCTGAATATATTACCTGTCTATACACCAGAAGACAAACTGTCCTCTGCTAATTCAGTCTTTGTCAGCGTTGAGCAATGATTATCACTGCTTATTGATTGGTTGTTGGTTCCCATATTGCTAACAAAGAAAAACACACTTCGTGAATTCAGCTTTCGCACTAATTCACAGATTGTAGAGTTAATCTTTAGCAACAGTATTGACCCAGTGGAATTTTTATCATTATTCATCATTTAACAGGACAAGGAATCTCCAAACTCTGACACCCTTTTTCTTCTAATACATTATAAGACGTTATCTCCATGTTTAAACTTCACGTTTAGAAGAGAAACCCCACCACTCAGCATCATTTTAGTTATCTTCATTACTGCTGCTCGCTGTAACGTCAATCCAATCATTACATCACAGTCTTTTACGTTCGAGTGAAGAATGTGTTTGAATCCAGCTTGCCACATTTGACTCAGGTTGTTTATGCCTCTGCTGAAGTAGTCATGCATTAGGTCCGTGTGCTTATTTACGTATTGTTTGGTACTATGATGGTCTACGTCCTTGACAATGATGCATCATATTACCACCCTATTTCTGATGCTAATGAAATTGTGTATTCAGTAAACAATCCTGGGCAGAGAGCTCAGACTTAACTGTTCATCATCCCAGTCTAGAGAGCAGCTACTGTTTCCAGTTATTTCTTGTCCTAATGTTGAAATCAACTGCAGTGGAAGTGTTTATGCAGCGCGTCTCAGAGGATTTATTCCTATGGAAAGCAGTAAACAGAACTGATACTGCAGTTATTGTCTCCCTCCAGCTTTCTGTGTGCTCAGCAGATTGTCGTCTTGTAGTGTGGTGGCTCATGTTGATGAGCTTTTGCTTTATTGCACCTATTTTTGGGGGGGTGGGCTGCGGTGGCTGTTGGACCGTCGCTTGTTCTCTTTTGTGATCATGATGGCTTAAAAACTATTGAATATATTTGTCACGTGTTGACACCAATAACATTTATTTGTATTACAGCCCCCATGTTGTAATCAGAAGTTTGTAATTAAGTACTTGTCAGTCAAAGGAAAGTGCAATGAAAGTACTATACTATAGCTAGTATAGTATAGTATAGCATAGTATGTTACTGCTGATTCCTTATATGACATATACTGTATTTGCATTTGAGCGGTGATGCTTCTGTCAACATCCAGTTAAAATCTGTGACCAATGTCAGAATAGCGGCAAACACAATGTAAAATGTTAAACAATGTTAAATCAGCAGAATCCTGACGTCTGTGTGAGACTTCCATTCTGTGTTGTGTCCACTTGTTGTTCACTGAGAGCCATGGTTTTTCTACTGAGCTGATGGCACACTGGCATTGGCTTTGTTTATCAAAACTTGGCTCCCCCGAGCAGCAGCACTGAACGCTGCTGATATTACTCCTCTCAATGCATGCTGCTGTTCAGCCACATTTTCAGGTGCTGGAAGATAATAGACTCAGCGCTTGTCTAATGACAGCCTGCAGATACTTCGCCCGCAGCGTTTGACGAAGCAAACTTCTGCAGCTCCGGTATTTATGAGCTTTCTTATTGTGTGCATTGGTAGAAATAACATTTCTTTTTCGTGCCTGCTTCACCCCCGATAGTATTATTAGATAAAAACAAATTCATATTAAATAGACAGTAGAATCAATTTATCATAAAAACAAACAGTGATTTGTAAATCCACAAAATGACAATTAGGTAAAGTTAAATGACCACAACAGCAGTACTCGTCATTAGCATGCTATATTCCCTCTGTACATAACCATTCATCATCATTTAGAGGTTTTCTCTGGTTAACTTGTAACAGCCTAACATGGGAGACTGTGGGTGGTGATCTGATGACATGTACACTGTCATAACATTCCTGCATATTGTTATGTAGGTGAGGGTGAGTGGGTGGAACACTTACCCTGTGCGGTGAAGGACCCTCCGCTGTAGATGGCTGCTTTCTAAACTGTGACTCACCTCTTCAATGGCCTGTTTAGTGGACTGGTCCTTAAAGAGACGATGGCCGTCTTTCTACCCGAAACATCCCCGAGGTGCCGTTGTCTCTCCACGTGTTGCAGCTGTTTGTGTCAGTGGTTTGTGTTTAACAGCATACATTTTAAGGCATCTTTTGAAATGAAGTACATGGCAGTATATTGTTGCCCCGCCCTGTGTTTGAAAACAAGCTGATCTCTGTAGTTTTCCAGACGACCAAGTTACTTTAACACAGTCGGGGCGGGGGGCGGGGGCTCTTAGTGGTAATGGCGACTCTCGCCCTCAAGCACTTGCAGTTCGTGTTTTCTAGATGGATCAATATATCTGTCAAACTCTCCCTGAGTGGAGCCTATTTCATGTAACTGTACTCCTGTCACTGCTGCAGGGTGCTACATGACAAAGCTCATGTTTCATCAAATTCAGAGAAAAATGAATCATTTCTGTGGGACCTATACTCTACACGCTGAGGGGAAGAAATGTGTGTGAGCGTGTTTATAAAAACCTGATTTGAAATTTCTCTTCTGATGCACAACAGACAGAAACTTTACTTGAACTTATATCTTGCTCATAAAGTCTGAGCTTCAACTGAGCCGGCTTCAAAGAGCCAATTGACATCGTTATTATTGTATGGTCCGCAACTTTTGATTTCAACTTCCTCTAATCAGCACTTAAGGTGAAATCAGATCGCACTTCATCGAGACAACGCCCCGTAGCTTTCTCTGATGTGCAGTAGGATTAAACACGGTTACTTTCTGATTATAGTGTTTGAATAGGAGCCTCAGTGCAGATAGTGTATGATAACCTAACATTATGTTTCTTAAAAGGCCTTTACATTGGGTTGTTCAGTCTCTGAATCCCACGGTCGGGGGTTGACTCCAGGCTACATGTTGTTACAAGTGTCCTTGGACAAGACATTTCAAGCCTGTAGTAGCGCTGTGATTGGCTGTCTGGCAGTTGTACAATTCCCCCAATGGGATTAATAAAGGACAGGTCACTGGTTTAGTACAGGTGACATATAGGCAGACAACCATTCACACTCACCTTCACACCTACAGGCAATTTAGAGTCACCAGTTAACCCAGCTGCATGTGTTTAGACTGTGGGAGGAAGCTGCAGAACCTGATGAAAACCCATGCATGCACATTCCACACAGAGAGACACCTGGTTGAATCCCTTCCATTAGGTGACAGTGCTACTCAGGCTAAAATTTATCAAATTGACTATATTAAATTAAAATGAGATGATAAAGGAGCCACATCTGTGCCGTCACGCAAATGTCCTTAACATATGATTAGCTCTCTATGGATTACCAGTCCATCCACCCTTTTTATGTGTTTGTGTTGACCCCAGCTCCATTATCACCTTTTGAACCCAATCGCCCTCATTACGGTAAACATCACTCACGTTGAGAGTTTTTCCGGACTGTATACGGACTTGGAATGTGGTGATTTCTTTCCACACATCACACTTTGTGCTCGACAGGGAGGTTGGGAGCGCCTCAGGGTGATCTATGAGTCACTTAAAGTCTTGTAGAAAGAAAAAAAAAAACATGGCTTTTAGTTAAGGTGCAGCTTTGATGTGTAACATGGTGTACCTGAATAATGTTGGCTCCGTGTTTGAGTGAGCATCAGGCGTGTTCACCTCAGAAAACAGTAAGATGACAGACTGCAGCGCTGTCTTTGTGTTACTGACTTTTAGATAAGAAAGCATCGTGTAATCTGGAAAATGCCAGTGTAGCCGTTTCCAGGCACCTGGAATATTTTTTTTTATCAAAAACAATTTAACTAGCTCCTATCCCGTGATAGAAAACACTGCTGCTTCTTTATTCCCATAACTTGCATGTATTAGGTTATAACTAAAGGTTAAAATCTTTAAGCCCACGTTCCTTTCTGTTTTAAAAACAAGGTAGTCACACTTTTTACCAGCTCATCAGCGAGTAACAGTTTGAATCTCTTAAGTAATTGCGTGATTTTGTCTGAAATTAGGCACCTGTTTGCTTTAAATTATCAAAGACTAAGACTGTATCTGCTCAACCCTAGTTCTTCTTGCACATTGCACAAAGCAAAGCTTAAGTCATACCAATAATAACCAAGGTGTAAAAGCCTAATTTAGCAAGCAATACATTAACTTGAAAACTATTCAAAATGTCCTTGTCTGTCATGTCACCTGCTAAAGTTCACGAAAGCGAGTCAGATCTCAGAGGCACTGCTGCGCCCCACAGGTATGTTGTAAATTATTCACCTAATTGAGACACTGTGCTAGTTCTCTGTTCTGCTCTGACCCAGTAAGAAGTTTCACACAATACTTCAAGTCCTTGAATTTTTTTCTTCTTCTAGAGATACACTTTTTATTCCTGCCTCTGGAACAATCCCCTCCCTATTAATTCCTGGTCAGAACCTCAGCGTGTGTGCGCACTCGCATAAAATACTGTCAAGAACACCAAGGTCAGTCTGCAGAGACTCTACATGGAGCAGGATTCACCAAAATAGACCAGCCTTTCTGTCAAGTGAGCTGTAGAATCTCAACCCAATTCTGAAGCCAATGTAAAAACCCCATTTTAATTTATGCATGCTCCCGTCAGCCTTATAGAAAACATGCCCCTCAGTATTTTCTTAAGCACGTTCACTTCAGTAGTGTGGCTGGAAACAGCTGAAGGTCTGCGTTAATGGCAGCCTTTTCAGATGAGAAAGCTTGGCATTGATAGATGGGTGCAATTGCGGGACAGTGTGGGCCAATTAGTGGAGAAGATGATTCACTTGACGGGTGTGAATATCATCACAGACGTAGGGCGGTAGCCTATCATTCACTGTTGACCTTGACGTTTTGTTGTCAGAAATCTGCTTCGCAGCTTTCCTCTCTATCCTCTGTTTTTATGACTTTTGTTTTTTATTGCCACACCTCTTTTTTGTACCCCGTGAGCCCACAGTGTACCTTTTAGCACAGTCCATTACTGTCACTCATTTTTGTAACGTTCAATTACACATCATGTGCCGGCTCCATAATGTGCAGTCATTGCTGATTCACTGAGGTGGACACTTTCCCCTTAATTCTCCTTTATTTCTCTCCTCCTCCTCCTCCTCGTGTGCTTTTTCTTCTTCCTCTCCTCCTCTTTCTCTTGGGCCAATCAGGCCACACCTCCATGGCAACCGTCAGTGAGGGTAAAACATCCACAGATGGTGCCGAGTAGAGTGAGCAGCAGGCGCACTACGAGATCAACTGTGGGAGTGCGCGTCTGGTTGTGTCTCAGAGAGACAGAGAGGGAGAGTCGCTGGATAACCACTGGAAGAGTAGGGGCGCGCTTGCTCAGAGGAGTTGCTAGAAAAGTCTAAAAAGAAGGTTGGAGTGTTGGAGAAAAAGGGGGGGGGGTAAGGAGACTGAGAGAGGCTCCCGCAGGAGGTGAACTATCGGAAGGCAGATATTAATGACCTGACAAAGGAGCACAAAACATTCCCTGTGGTAATCAGACTTACGCAGGAGCCGCTCAGCAGAGGAGCCGGGATAAATATACACACGACCACGCACACGCAAGACGAGCCCCCCCGTCGCCGTTCCGCACTCACTCATGATCATCAGTCCCGCCACGCGCAGACACAAGGGCCACACTGACACAGCCAGAGGAGTGGAGGAGGGAAGAGGACGCCCTGTCAGAAGTTTTGTTTTCACCCTGAAGTCAGAGTCCCCGTTCTGTGCTCGCCTTTTCAAGCCCCTCTCCTCAAGGAGCAAAGATGAGCTGCAGAAAAAGGTGCAAGCGGGAGATCTTCAAGTTTGCACAGTACCTGTTCAGACTCGTCACGGGCACGCTCAACAACGGTAAGGCTCCTACTGGACTTTATCTCCCTCCTGTGTTTCCATGGGAGGTCATTCTTTTAAGTCTGCATTTAAAACATCTCCAACATTGTCATGTTTGGAAAAAGACAAGTGCCCATTTCAAAGTTTTACATTTGACGCTGGAACGCGTTGGGAAAGGTGTACGACACCATACTCTCCCAGTATTGTGATTTGTGCCACACTTGGGAATTGTGACATTTCCAAAGTGGCTTGAATTAATTTCTTACAGTCAAAGATGAAATCCCCAAACGTGATCAAACGGCTACTTATGCAGTGTTGTGGTGTTAAAAGCCTTTTTGTGCTTACATCAGTTTAACTAGCTATTAACTTTTATGTGTGGCAGTTCGGAAACTAATTTGGAGCGGGACGCATTTGCCAAATCTTCCCCGGTTGCACGCAACAACTATTTCTGCACCTGTGTCGTGCTGCGAAACACAATAGAGCACATAGTTTCCTAAAAAGGCGCATTGTGAATCATTGGGTTTAACAGAATAAATCATGGATTATGGTGGATTACCAGCAGATTACTGCATGAAGAATTAAGATAAGGGTGACCAGCAGTGACATTCACATATCACTGGCTCATACTTTGACATGCGTGAAACTGCTGCTAAGGATTATTTAAATACATCATACAGACAGTGATGTGATTGCTTATTCTGTGCTCCTGCAGCTTTTTTTAAACTGTTAAACTGTGCATGTGATGTGGTGACAGTAGCAAGTGCTCCTGTGTTCTTGTGTTAACTAAGCCTCACTTTCAAGAAGACTGTTGATTATCACCCTGCAGGAGCGAGATGGTGCAAAGTCCCATTCCCAGTGTGACGCTACGCCAAACTGCTAATGAATTTCAACGAGCTTCTGAACATACGAGACCTAAAACATTTTTAATAGCAATGAGTCCTTCTGACCAATTTAATATATTCTATTTCAAACTGAGCTGCTCGCATAGAGAGTGTTCCCACATAACTGTGGCCTACTTTCTACAATCTCCTTGACCTTACTCACACAGAGAACAAGTGGGGAGAAAGGGGGGCAGCTATAGGAGAGTGTCTCCATCAACGGGCTCCCCTAATAAAGGTGGAGATGGCTTCAACTTTCCAATCATACCGATACATATAGTGTGGGCTTGTGGGAGATACTGAGCCCAGAGAAACACATTTACTGTATCTCCCCGAAGGAGTACGCTGGCGGTTTCTATAGCTACCTGCAGGCCCTTTACGTCACAATGTAATTGCCTCTTGGTGATAACATGATTAGTATATAAAGAGGAATGTCCTTTAGTAGCCACAAAGCTTTGGTTGTAGCATTGTTTTGCACATGCAGTATAGGATAGGTTGCAGTGTAGTTTGTCTCTATGAGGATACTCATTTATTGATCATATTACATACTTGGCTCGACATAATTTCCCTTCAGGCTAAACTCAATTACTGCACATGTGCTGAGGTAGAGAAACATACATTACTGACTACAATGAATGCTATTATCTGAACATTAGTACGCCTCCAAATTCTATAACCAAAATAAATAAGCTACAGCACATGGATTCATTTACATTTTTGAGTGCCCCACTTTGAAACGAGTTGTATATTCCATCAAAGGATGCAATGAAAAGCCACATTGTTGGACCCTGTCAACATTTAATAAACAACATGTGGATTGTATCATATTTTCTAGTAGAAATATGCTTCAAACGCATAGCTCTTTAAGTTTGACGGTTCGACTTAGACCTAAATTGGAGACACCGATTAAAGCACAAGTTGATTCCTAGAAGAAGACTTTCGTATGTGGTAAATTATGAACAACCATTACCAGTCATTTGGGAGACAATTTGAACAGGAGTGCATCCATTTATATGTAGACGGCGCATATTAACTTATCTTAGCAGTCTGTACCGCAGATTAATACAAATGGAGATTGACCGGAGCTAGGCTCGCTCAGCCATATTTGTGTGACCTGGGGAAGAGAATGATAGATGTGGTCAGTTAGCGGACCATGAGATTTTAATTAAGATGTTTATTGTCCTAGAACAGCCTCAAAGCCATTGCTTCATTGATCACTTAGTCGCCAAGGCCAGCACAAACAGATAGTGTAGGTCGAGGGTAATGTGTGTGATGTAGCAGAACGGGCTCTGGCAGAAGTTGCTGTACATCACATCTGTAATGTCATAGATGAATTTTGCCCACACAGCCTTGTTCGCTATAGAGATCTATGGACAACATGTTTGATAAAGGTTAGTTATTATCTCCATGAACGTTGGCTAAGTAATGAAATTTTAATCCAAAGAGAATTAGCTCAATGTCTTTGCTAAGCACAGGGAAACATCTAGAGGGCTTTTCTTCCATTTTAAGGCAGTAACAGAACATCAGGCGATAATCACATTCCCACATACAATGATAGTGTTATAGCCAATTTCCTTAGAACATTTAGTGCATTTATCAGTGGAGAGCACAGTTAATCAGAGGATGTTCACTCTTCAGTTAAAGCAGAAACGAAATATAGGCGAGGTCAAGAGAGTTTAGATTCAGTATAACCAACATTAGTAGCCAGTAGATGGTAAACTTGACTTCTCTGTTGCCTTTAAAAGATTTTTTTCTAGAGGTTTCTAGCATAGAGCCAAGGTGATGCAATGTGTTAGTAACCCATCATAAAGTAGAGTGTTCAAAATATAATGTATTGGTCAAAACAGACTCGCTGCACCTGCAGCGTCATCTTTTTGAGATGCACTTTAACAGCAAGCTGCTGTTCATATTCTTGTCGTCGCTGCTGCCTGATCGTAAATTTTCGTAAAAATTCGTAAATCCCAATGCTGTAGAGGGTAAAACCAAGGGGGAAACCAGCCATGGATGCTCTGGTTTCCCATGTTAGAGCTCCCATGGGCTCCCCTGTTAGAGATCTGAAACAGCAGTGCCGGCACACATTGGGTATAGTGAGAGGCAGAAACAGATTTGTTGCTCACACCGCTGGGAAATCTTCATATCTTCCAACATTCCCAACAGAGACTTTGTGACAGGCAAACAGGGAGAACAACCAGGCTATCGCTGTATTCATGAGGGTCATTTAGACATCTTAAACCTGGGTCACTTGTGCTTCTGACTAAGCGGCACAGCTTCACTGTCTGTTCATTACAGTATATACCTTGGCTTGAGCAATATGATGGTTTTAAGTGTATGGACCCCTTTTGTTTAGCCGGATTGCATTTAATCTGCCATTTGCTCCACATACTTCCTCAAAGTTCACTTGTCTCAGGGTTTTGTTTCGTTGTCAGGACAGGCAGACATGCTCGTAAGTGATTCCAAGCATGTCGCCCGACACCACAGTACATGCTCCCGCAACCTCTTCTCTCAACTTTTTATTTAAATAACAAGACTGATTAGATTTGGCTATGTAGCACTGGTCTATTTTGTGTGATAGAACAAGACTGTTTGATTCTGCTGCTGAAGTAAATGCAGAGCTGAGAGAATATTTTCTTCTACTTGGATTTTTATTGCAATATTAGCTGAATAAGATTCAACTTAGTTTGTTGCTCAGCAATGCAAATGATGCTAGTTTGGCCCTGGTGCTTGCATTCAGTTAAATTATCTGAAAATCCACTCAACTGGGCAGACAGTTTGGTTAGGCAGCTTGTCTGCTTGGGGACTGCAGCATGAACATGTCCTTTCTCTAGAAACTCTTTTCGTTTTTTTTCTTTGGCAGGCAAAGTTCTGTTGGCCTCAGCTTGTCCTCAGTCTGCCCAGGTTTTCTTCCAAACCTGTTATATTCAGTTTACTTCTAACGGGATGGTCCTCATCACGTCCCTAAATGACTTCTTACAGTATCTGTCCAGAGGAAAGGTTGGTTGAATTCAAGGTCCTTTAAGACAGTGACGTTCAAAACTAAATAATAATATCTGTCTGAGTGATGAATCTTTCCATCTGCTGCTCAGAAGAATGTGTCCTTTGACTATGCTATGTTGAAAATAGGGATTAATAAAGAAACAAATAGATAATAAAGCTTCAGGAGCATGTGTCACACAGTCCTAGAGTTCATCAGCCGAAGTCAGACACGGCTGTGTGATAAATACAGTGACAGTAATTGTATTGTAGAGCCACTAATAAACCATATTTTCTTCCCTCCTTTACACCTGGATGTAACGTTGAGGAGTGTAAATTGCAAACTAGCAGACAAGATTATTTAATTGGAGTATTCAGCTGTAACAGGGCTCCATAGGGATTTGGTGAATAACCTGTTTGGAAGACAGGCCATTGGATTACCATTTCTTTGACCCCTCTTTAAGTTTTCTGAAAAACACTAGGGGCTTTATAAAGGTCAGAAATATTTCAGCTCTTAAGTTTTACAACATAGTTTTCACTGTATTTGGAAATAAATTGCAGAAAACACTGTGGTGGCTTGAAATCCACACTTAGTTCTTGCTTGTGATGTCTGGAGCTTTTTTAAATTACAGTGGTGCTTTCCCATAATAAAACTACCTTCTAACCACTGACGTGACCAGAGGTGGATTAAGGTAGTCATGGGCCCCTAGGCTCCACTTTGTTGGGGGGAGGGGGGGCTCTTGCAGAAGAAATATACAGCAAAAGTTATAATCATAGAAATGTAATATTACTGGTATAGTGTGCTGATAATATTACATGGCACAAATTCACCCAGTCGATCATACACAGGAACATATTGACAGCATTTATTGTGAATAGCAACTCTAAGGCTTTAAGGCTGAAGGCTTTTTAAACCAACAGGTGGAATAATGATTGGACAGGCCCCAATATGTCACTGAGGAAAGTTTACACAAATAAAACAAACTAATAAGACCCATGAAGTCACATCCAAGAATCAAATGTTTAGTACCATGTGCACAGAAACACGTTTTCCTGTACAATTAAATTATGGAACGTTTCCCGCTGTAGCGTCATAAATATCCGAACAGAAACACTGACTTCCTTCCTGCAGCAGCGACCTGGAGGAGATGATCACGTACTGATTTCCTCTGGAGATCAGCCTGGCCTGAGGATTCAATAATCTCAACGTCAGCTCGGTGTGTTTGTAGGACTGAGAGCTCGGTTCGAGTTCGGCCCGTGTGTAGATTTATATGTTATATGCGTGATGTGGCGCAAATATATGATGTTTCTGATATTTGGACGATGTGTTGCTGTTACTCAGAAAAGTAAAAGAGCGATGGTGTCGTGTTAGATCAATGTAAAACTGACTACAGTATATCAGCTGTTTTAAACAAATAAAATAAAAATAAAAGTAATCTGGCCAATCTAGGGCCCCTGCACACGTGGGGCCCCCTATGCTACAGCCTGTGCATTAATCCGCGCCTGGACGTGACCAATATCAGTATTTAAATTTTAAGGGGCTAACGTAATTGCTGCCAAAGGCTTTCATTACCTTTGTGCTGAAAATGTTCACACTTGCGAGCACGCGTGCGGAGGCCTGCTTAATGGTGCAAGGGCCCTTCTTTGTTTCCCTCTCTTTGGTTTCTCGATGGCTGTTAGCAGGTCATGTTCCAGCTATCCCCTGAGGACATCGCATTCAAAGCCCATAATCCCTGACCAAACACTGAATATTTGATGGCCACGGGCAGGTTTGGTTTGGTTTGGCATCATGTCTGCGCGACGATGTCCGTGCTGAGGGAAGAGTCGGTATTTCACGCTGCTTGTTTTTATGGGCTGTGGTTTAGAGGAGACAATGGGATTGTGATATACGTTACACTGATAGTAAAGTATAGTTCTGATAAATGTACACATATATATAACAGTGAGGTAAGAGAGGAACTTAATACGTTGGTGGGGCATCTGTCAGCTTCTGTGCACCTGTAAAAATTTTAATCATGGACCTTTGCAAGCTCTGTAGAGCTCATATAAATATCAGCGAGGACCCGTGGAGCATCTTATATGTCCTGATTTAGAGTTGTTGTTTTTTTGTACAGTTAAAATTGCTAAGGCAAATTAACAGCAAATATTCTCTGTACAAATACAGCAGTGTATCTGTTTGTAGCTGACCATTTCCTCCATCATGTTTGGACAGGCGCAGCACTAACAGATGGCCAACCATGTTGCATAACGTTTCCTTTCACACCCAGTGAACTAACATGGCATCTGCTTGATACACCTGACAAGCATCTGAGAGTATAACAGTTTGAAGTTTGATGTTTATGCTACGCTGAATGTGATCAATTACTCGGACTTTGCTTACAGTCCTGTTATGTGTTTAACTCCCTGTGGGGTACTCCTGTCAACCGGAATAGGAGGAACCCAACATGACTGGAAGCAGGAGCAAGCAATGGATGTAACGGCAGACATCAGTTGACATTCAGGTCGAGTGACACAACATGGGTAAAAGTAAAGTTCAATCACTCACGTTCTTAGCACGGTAGACGTTTAACCCTGTGGCCTCCTTGTACTTAGAAGTACCTTACAGAAACTTCTCAATTATTCCTAGATTTCCATGTAGGTAGTCGGTATTCTGGCCAGAGTGTAACCAGCCTGGCCAAACATAAGCTACCCAAATGAATGAGGTGATTTTTTTTGTTCCTGCCACTACATTGAGAAAAAGTAAAGAAATACAGTTTAAAAAGATGTCTAGCACAGACATTATAACGTTAGCAAGTTATAATGATCAAGAGCACCAAACCCACATTGCCAGGCCTCTTACGTAATGAAAACAGAACAAGCATCAATGCCATTTGGCAACATCCTTCTTCTAACCATGCGCTGTGACCTTTCACTGTGACCCCTTTTCCATGGTCTGCTGCTTCTTGTGAAAACAGAAAGAAGACCTTTGACTGTGATGTCTGTAACCTTATCACTATGCTGGCAGGCCTAGTTCACGGCCTCTTTTTTCTTTCCACAGTGTCCCTGCCATTTACTGGTTTCTGGTTTCCTGCAGCAGTGTCGCTGTCCATCACTAGAGCAACACAGATTATTTGGTTCATTGGAGTACATACAGTTTTGGGCTACATTGAGAGCATTACTGGAGCCTAATGTTAGCTGTCCTACATCCTGAATATGACCTGTTGAAGCGCTGCACGACACTGACCCAGTGTTAAGTAGAAAGTGAGAGGGAGCGAATGTCACCACACGTCTATGTAAAAATAGCAACCGTATTCTTTGACATTTCAATTGAGCTCAGAATCAAGAGCCGATACGTGAAATATGAAATATAACAAGGTTAAATCATCTCCGCTCCAAAAAATCCAATTCATATGCTGAATATTTTTCTCTCATTGCTTGCAAAGAAAACATGCTGAAATGCTCACCAGTCCTAATATTGGGTATCGTGTTATTAAGCTACTAGATGTAAAATTAATAATTAGACTGGGGATCATGTCATGGAAATGTTACCCGTCGGAGTCGAAAAGCGCGATTAGAGCCTTCCGTGTTTAGGGATTCCAGTCAATTACCCAGATATATGGACACTCCAGCTACTTTTAGCGAATGTTTATAACTGAAAAGGCTTTCTGCAGTTATCACATAAATGTAGTGTAGCAGTAAGTACTGTATTTACAGCTGAACTGTAGAGAGGTCTTCGTATAAAGTGGCAGAAAATGGACAGAAATAGTCCCTAGACTCCCAGTATTTAGTGGTTTTAAAGTTCTAATCATCGGACGTGCTATTAAGCGGCCATGTTTCCACCAACCTAGCATGGGTTCGCTTTTTTCCATGTGCTTCCAACACATAAACTGACACATTAGTTGCGTGTCCACCAATCCCCTCCCGGTTGCCTGGCCTGCGTCTGCCCTCGTTTCTCCATATTTGCATTGTTTATTGGCCTGTGCCACTGTCCATTTAAATTCACCGTGGCGAGCCCCGTCTAATCAGTTTTCCCATTTGCACTAATGCTTGTAAAGGAGAGTCCTCGTGAGTGGGAAGAATGGCTGGGTTATTTTTAGTTGGGCGGGACTGGCGGAGCTGCCGTGCATGAGGTATCACTGTTCTCACTGAATCCAGCAGAAAATCCATCTCAGTGCCAAACAAAACGACAACAAAACCGAACAATCGGGGGAGCGTTTTTATAAGCTAGATATTGAGAGGATCGTCGTGACCCCATTGGACCAAAGCTGATAGCTGAAGTCTGCCCTTAAAGATTGCGTTGCTATGAAAATGAATCTTATTTGTTTGGTGTATGTGTTTCCTTCGCTCACTGTTGTTATCATCTTGAGGAATACTGCTTTTCTTTTCTTATCTTCTCTGACTCTCTCTCTCTCTCATGTCGTCTGGGCTATTGGTATTTTAAGTGAAAACGTTCCCCCGTCCCTGCTTCAGCTCACTTTTATTCTCTTGCTTTCTACAGCTTTGCATCCTTGCTTTTCCTCCCGGCACCAACTTTATCTCTTCTTTCACTTTTGTAATTACTTCATTTAAAGGTCCTGTTGAAGCCTTTTGTTTTAAACGTTGCCTTGTGTCTGCTGCCGTTAGCTGCATTGTCACAACAGGTCTGGTTGTGATGCTCCGCGATAGAAGAAACGTCACCCTCTCCGTGCACCGTTAGCCAGCAATTACTAGGACTGTAGCCCTGATCCTGCTCCCAGCCAACAAAAGGAGAATCAATATACCTTTGGGAGTTAGAATGGAGACTGAACGGGACAGAAGAATATACTAATACTTTATCATTCCATAGTATATCATATAAGATTTATGCACAATACACATTGGTACTGTTCTGTGAAAATAAAAATTGGAAGCTTTCATATCGAACACATCATGTTTTTATTGAACCTTCTCTTGCTGCAGCCCCGCTGAACTCCTGGCTCCTGCCATATTTGCATTTCCTGGGGCACAGTGGTGATCTGCTGATGAAAATGGCTGCGCTGAAATGGTTTACATGTCCTTGTTGATTGGCTGACGACGGAAATTTCAAACAGATCAATCTCCCTCACCAAAAGCGGCGGATTATGCGCAGTCGTGTCAAGCGGCTGGATAAACGGGCAGTAAAATGATGGACAAGAGACAGGATAAAAATGTATTCCTGACATTTTAGATATTTCACTGTTGAGTGCTGTGTGACTCTTGTGTCATACTTGTGGTCAGCATCCAGTGTTTTGGTAAAAAAAAGTTGCTGTATTGCTCCTTCTGACATTTTGCACAGGTATTAATAATGTTTTACAAAACATATTATCCCTGAAGAGTTTTTGTCTGAGTTAATGAAGTGTGTTGTGTCAGGAAAACAAAGTGTGGGTGAGCGTCATAAATCAAGGCAGGTAGAGTGAACAGCGTTTTACTCCTTAATTATACCCCGTTAGCTTTTGTCACTGTGGAGCAGGTTCGGTCCTCACATTTGTTGTGTCATTGACTCAAATCAGCCCCTCGTGTCCCCAGCTGGCCATGAAAGAGCTAAAAAAAAAAGTGTGCGTGTGCACACACAGACACATGCACAACTATATATGGTCCCATTGATAGGATGTGTGCACCTTCCACTTCTAGCTGTATCTATACCACAGTGCAGCTGAGCCCGCTGCAGCATGGCATCAGTTTGACGTGTTCGTGATAAAAAAAAAAAATGTCCAGCTGTATTCTGCCTTTTCATGTCCTCCGTGTACATATCTGTTGCATTGTTCATTTTTCTTCACAGTGGGTTGTATAGGGCACACTGTGATCAGTGTTTTGCATAATTGAATTGTTACTTAGTTATAGGTTAGTTTTCTGTTTTTGGTGTAAAGACGCCGCTTCCAGCTCCAGTGCTGCAGCCAACTGAGCGTGCTCCTCGTGCTCAACCTACAACCTGGTCACATTATATGCTGCTCCGTGAGGGGACGTGACTGAACCCACATACGCCCCCTCATCAATTCTCACTCCTATTTGTGTAAACCAGATTGAGTCTGCTTCTTTGGTCCTTGTTGTATGGCGGGTTAAGTGTTAATATTTCCACACGTGTGTGGGTGTGGAATTTGGGTTAACGCTCCTGATTTTATTTTGACGGTCAGACAATCAAGATTTTATTTTGACAGTCTACGCCTATGATAAATGAATTAGATTGAATCTGTGCCAGATCAATCACAGCATCTGGTATATGTTCATTGTATTGTGTTTCCCATCACACTGTAGGCGGCATGTTAAGGGGCGGCCTGCTTCGTGTACGACACTGCAGAAAACCTCGAGAGCAGATTAAATGTTTTCAGCTATCTGTGCGAACGTACCAAAGAGCTGAGGAGCTGATGTATGACACGCCGAGCAACAAAACATCCTCCATGGAAGCACGGTGTCGTTTACGATTTCTCCTCAGTCTCCTGCATTTTCCATGGACCACTGAAGCCATCCCACATTCAATTTAAATGCAAAGCAACAGAGGAAAAGGTATTTGTGTTTGCCATTTACAGTACCCCTGCCTCAGCAATCACAGAGTCCCCGGCCAGACCTGCTCGTGTGTACTGCTCCACAGATCACGGTGACCACGCTTCTGCCTGTGGCCGACTGATTGATACATTAGATTTGTACCTAATAAGGATGGATCACTCTTTTGCTCTTTTCCCTCCTCTCAGATTCTTCAAGCTATTTTTCTTCCAGCTCTCATCTTTGCTCTTTTCTGTGATTAAATTGTGTCTCCAAATGGAATTCTGAACCTTTTCCCCTGATCTGTTGTTCTGTTTAAACTGACTCGTGATGAAAGTTCAGTTAAGTTTCATCGTTTAGGATGAACTGTACTAAATGTAACTATGTTTTTAGAGGAACTATAATGCAGCAGCTGGTGTAGCGTGACATACATTTATGAATTTGCATTCATTGCTGAATGTGACATAACAAACACACCTGGAAAATAACAGCTTAACCACTTGCAGCGAGGCAGGACTTAAGCAGCCATGAAGCTGAAGGTCATCCATACGGGTCTTTTTTCCAGTCCTACTTCTGGGGGTCCTGTTTAATCAGGTGACGCGAGGTGAAGTTCGGTCAGTCCCTTTCTATCAGTGTGTCCTGTCTCTGGGCGTCCTCCTGCACTACTTCACACACACGTCCCAGGCAAACCTTACTAACGTCAACTATCTTGCTAACACGGTGTAATGAAACGGTGCCAGCCAATTATAAGATTGAACAAACATTGATTAACATTGATTTAATGATCAAAACCAAAAGTGGTTCTTAGTTAAAAACTGCGTTGATATTGTTGCTGTGGCCTCATTGGGCTTTTAGGCCAAAAACATTTCTGCTCCTTTGGATTCTGCGATGCAGTCTGTGAAGGCCAACTGTGAAATCTTTGAATTTAAACACTAATTGGATGCAGAAACCCCGCACTACGGCGTACATGACAACGATTTTAGATTAGAGATGCGCAGAAGTTTCAGACGTGGTGTTTTTTGGATGACTCTCCTCTCGTTCCGCCTGGGGACTCCTGTCTTGCAGTACAGTTTTAATCTCTTGCAGACAATAAGAGTAGCTTCCTGCTTAGGGGTAAATAAAAAGTGTAATCTGAGACTTGCTAGAGTAAAACAAATCGAGTCACCGGAGTGGAAATGAAAAAGGAGTGAATAGCGATGCAGACAAAGCAATGTTTGCTGGAGTCCATTTCAGGCGAGACAAATCACTTGATGGCAGAGAATGACCCAGAAAACTGTCCTCCAGGGAGGCCGTTTACCTGTATAAGCCCAACCATTCAACCGTGCCAGTGTTGACAGACGAGAAAGACCGCATTTGAAAAATAGTGCTATTATTTGATTTCAGCTTCTTAAACTGTCCATTTCAAGCTTAGAAACAACTGAAAATAGAACAATTAAATTAAAATCCGTCTTTCTGTGTATGAAGAGGCTCTTGCGTTGCATCGAATGTAATGAAGACGTACAGAATTCAGAGCTTTGGCATATATAGGGCTTTGGGGTTAGTTCAACAGGTTTATAATCAGGTTAAATGGTTGTGGCTTCCCACAGCTCAAAATTGAGATGCACACCCTGGGCTGTGACAGGGCTGACACATACAGGCAGACAACCCTTCATCCCTTTTTCCCCCCGAGAGCACGACAGCCTCTTTTTTTATTTGACCTGGAAATAACGTGTCACCTTTCCAACTACTTTCGAAATAAAGATTGGGCAGTGTTTTGTTTTTTTTTTTAACCAACAGATGGAGAAAGAGCAGTTTTCTGTGCATCGACATGAAAATCACTTTCACTTATTCCAATCAGTTTTAACAGCTTCTGGCTATGCAGAAATTCATAATGTGTAAACTTTGAGTAGCAATTTGTCTCAAACCTTTAGTTGAATTTTCATATTTTTACGTGTACATTTTCACATACACTATCAGATATATCAGATATACAGTTCTCAAACCACCTTCACCACACCACCGTGAAGCTTTGACAGTTAATGGCTGCACACATGGGTCCGCAGTCATACAGGAGCTTAATTATCTTGATGATGCCATGTGGTGCGATAGACAATGAATGTCATACATAAAACAAATAGGACTCTTGGTTAGAGCTCAGAGAGTGGCCAACACGTGGCCCACTGTGTTGGCTGCATGCTGCTATTAAAGAGGAATTCAAAAGGCATTCGAATTGGGCTGGAACAGCAGGCTCTCTAAGCAAATAGAAGCTAAGGACTTTTATCACACCAAGTGTATTCCTCATTACTGTCGCATCACAGCATGTGGTTTTATACATTTATTTTTGAAATTACGTTTGACTTACTCTGAGATGTATTGTATTTTTCTCCTTTTTATCTTTTTTTTTTGCCTGAAGCGAGGTTTAACCGAATGTCGGCCCTGTAGTGTGCTGGGCACTTGTGCATGAGTCTGCAGAGTAATAGTAGTCTTGGCTTTGCTGTAATTATATTCAGGATCAGGTCCATTTGTTATGCTCGTGCCTTATTGTGAAATTGCAATTAAATCTAATTACCATAACTGCCAGGTTTTGAAAGTTTGAGTGTTGCTTACATTTTTTTTTCTCTTCACTCAGGTCATCTAAGCTAGTCCATACTTAAAGAGCAAATATTGAGGGCCAGCCGCCCCTCAGCGGCGGCGACTGCAGCAGTGTGCTCCACAGTGTGCCGATGGAAAGTGCCATCAAAAACAAAACCCTCTCGGGGAGGCTGATATTGTCTGTCATGCCGGAGTTGAGGTGTGGGGTTTCAGTGTGGTGCTGAAAGAGGCTAGATTTCTCTGGCATGTTCCACGTTGGTATTGTTTGTGTTATTGGACACTCGTGGGTTTTGATAAGGTATTACAAAGGGGGTTAGTCTCTAGCAGCTGGTTAAATCTCTGTTATTGCCTGATTTTATACCTCGGCACATTCTCACAGATTTAGAGCTCGTCAGTGGATTAAACATAATCTACTGGGATAACTGTGAACTTTGCTCATTCTGCAGTGTCATGGTTTCTTTTGAAATGTCATCGGCTGGTTTTTTTGTGATTTGGAGACGGCAAGAAGCTACGAAGAGCTATGAAGTGGATATCAAAAATTATTTATATCATCGCCCACACATTGATAAACACAAAGTGACTTTGGTCATTGTCATGTTTAGAGCCATGTGTTGAATGAAACGCGAATAATCCTTCAGTGTGTGAGCGAGAATAGGGGGAGAAAAGCTCTATAGCTGCTACATGATCAGCTCTGTTAGTGGCTAACTTAATCTGTCTGCGCTCCTCAGGTACAGTTGCGTTGTCCACTGTGCAGTGGCAGTGGCTGCCAGCTTTGTCTGGACTGATTATCGATGGAGGAGGAGCAGTACTGAACCAAAACAAAGCAGTGGAGCTGCCGGTCAAATAACCAAATCCAAGAGCTGAAAAAGCATTGAGCAGTAAACTTGAGGGAAATAAACAGTCGGGCATTACATTTTGTACAGCTTTGCACTTTGAGTGAACTCTTTATAAATAAAAGATGCAAAGAGGTGGAAGAAACACCTGACAACTTACAATGAACACCGGAAAACTACTACAATTCACATATTCTCATGTTTAGGTGACACTAAAATAACTTAATATTTTCTGTTCATATGTTGCCGGGGTAGTTCTGTGCTGATCTTCATAATCTGTGTGCAAGGAAATGGATCCATAGGCAGATTAGAAAGTACAGAAGCAGAGAATACTAAACCACATTAGATGTACAAGTCATCTCACCTTGAGAAAACTGCGGCTCAGAATAATTCACTTCTGTTGGGGTAAATTATGCGTTGTAGCTGCAGGAAAGCGGGTTGCGTGCGATCAGCTGTAAATCTGTTGCTTTGTTCTGTTGTTGATTGCGTCTATCAGTTGTTCTCCTCACCGCTCCGCGTCATAGAATCTTTATCTCTCGCGCTGTGGTATCTGTTGCTGGTTCGCAGGCGTCGTGGCGCCAAGCTCAACGATGGTTCCTCCAGGTTTATGTTTAATGTACGACGCCATTACACATGAAAAATGGGACTGCTTCGCTAATGGCTGACAAGAGCCTGCAGCGTCCACACCACAACGCACCAAGGAGGGGAAGTGATGATTTCAAAGTCACTACTGTATGTGGTGTTGTCTGATAAGGGTTTGCAGGTGTGGAATATGTTCAACACACGCAGATATAATGTGTGTTTAAGTTGAACAGACGGGCTGGTGTTTGTAGTAGTGGCATGCTGAGTGAAGCTTTTCTTCTTCTACTTCTTGATTAAGCCAATACCGAGGCAATGTGTTAAATTAAATCTTTGGAGGAAGACATCAGTGTGTGTGTTTGTGTGTGTGTGTGTGCGCTCAAACAAAAGAGGCCTAATTATTGATCATCCGTGTTGTGGTGCGCAAACACACAAGGAGGAAGCACTCAAACACATCACGGGGAGATAACATTTGCTGTCATGCTCCTTCCCCGCCCCACACTGACTTCTGAGCCCCGGCACTCCATTGACAACCAGACAAATTGGTCTTGAAGAAGCCCCGAGGCAATCAGAGCCCACAATTACTTGTCCTTTAACAAAGTGATCAATGCACTCAGTGAATCTGACCGGTGGAAGCTGTGACATGCTAAAGCTGTGAAATAATGAGAGGGAGTTTGAAAAGGTATTTTTTTATTGGACTAGTCAGTCCATTAGAATGAAACGTCCTCAGGCTTAGACTCCATCAGGGCAAAAACTGACAGTGAGAAGTTTTCTTCACTTTTTCTCATTTATTCCACCAACAACAAACATTAAAAAAAGCAGATTAGCAGAATTTGTGATGTTAGACAATTAATGTGCACTCTGAATGTACTTTTAGTCCCGTAATGACTGAGGTACACTGGAGCAGAGGAACAGCACAGCCACTCTATGCATTCACGTCACACGCTGCTGCTCTGATTGCCTACTATTGTTTTCTAACCCCTGTACGGCTTTCACCTATGCTAATACTGATTGGTCTCGCTTTGCAGGTCTGATCAGCCAGCCACCGTGATATAAAGGAGCACCAGAATAAGTGAGGAGACTGAAAGAACTAATAGCACATTATCTACTTATATATAAAGAGGGTTGTTTCCTCTGTTAACCTGGAACTGTCAGGATTTTATTCCGCTCCCAGTGGTCACCGCGGAGGCTGTAGTGTGCCTTTCTACTGAGGCTGTGAGTGGGTTCGTGTCACCATTGCTGGGCTGCCCTTGCTAGTGGTGTTTTGACAGAACAGTGCAAAAAATACTTGTACATTTCAAGGGGACTTGTGCATGTGTGGGCTGTCACAATGCATCTGCCCAGCGTCAGGAGCAAAAAAAACAATTCATACACTCTGCTGTTGTGGTTTCGAGGTGAATACCAATTCTGCCAAACTATTCACACATCTGCATTTAAATGTATTTTTTTCCGCAGTAACTAAGGTGTTAAGTCTTCTCGTGAATCAGGTTTTTCTAATTTATTTACGCTCACCTGTCCAATTATGTCTTTGCAGTGTGAATAAAATAGTGTCCCTAGTCTGGGTTTAACATTTTACGACCTTGCAGGCATTAAAAAAAAATTTTCCATGGAATTTGGTGTAAATGAATTTGTTTTATGAAAAAAGGCAGGTTTGCAGACACTCTGTATCTAATCATCCTGGGAACGCAAAATTATGTCATCAAGTAGTGTGAAAAAATGAGGTAGATTCATTTAACTGTAGTAGAATAACTCACCGTCTGCTAATGCTTTAAATTTAAACATAGACAAACACTAGCGGTCATTAGCCTTCGTGGGCTGGAGGACCACTGCTCTAACACAGGCCAGATGAAGCTTGAAATCTGTGCCACCACCCCAAAACGCCTGATACACAGGTTTCTAGTCAATTCTCGCTCATTCTCTAATGAATTTGGTCAGTTCCTGTTGCTAAGCTGTGAAGATGAGAAAGGGAACCCATCGATTGCCTATTGACCTCCGGGCCAGATACAGAACAGAGTTCTGACGCCACAGCTTGACCGTGAAATGGGGTTTTATGACGGCTGCAGAGACTGCACTATTTGGTGCAGGCTGTTGCCCTTTTGGCCCCATTTCAGCAAGGGCAGGCAATTGAGAGATGAAATGTTCACGGCAGTCGTGAATAGGAGTTACTTTAATGCCTTATGGCTGTGGGGACGTCGTATAGTGCAACGTTACTGCAGTGTAGGACTTTTATCAAGGAGATTTCAACAATTCAGACACCCGCCAGCCCCAGGGCTCCTCTGGCTGAAGAGCTGTCTGCTCACTGTACCTGAAGAATACTAACAAACCTATGAAAACTCAAATTGCTGTCAAACTGTTCTGTGAGCAAATGGCTCTATACTGTCTGGGACTTGAGGTCTGGTGTTTGTTTTCCTCGACACCCGCACCGGATGGGGGAGCGCTGGCAGATTGTGGTTTTAAGCATGTAATATGAGGAGACACGAGCCCGTACGTCTGTGTGAGACACAAATTCTGTGACAGGGATGAGAAGGACGATCTACAAAACAAACCCCCCAGGTAGATAGCAGCAAGTAAAGCCAGCGCAACATCTAGATGTTTTGCTCAACTGTAGTTCCATATCCTTGGATTTTCAGTGTATTTTCTTATTGTTTGACGCGTAAAAGACAAAATGATGAGCTCCTCAGTTGCACAAATGCATAATACATATCACTCACTGATGAAAACAACCTAAGGTCGAGTTATATCACGTCCAGGTTTCTCACTTCCTGAACAGTGTCAATATTATTGATAAAGCTGTCCCACATTCCTGCTCTTTTGGACTCGGACGTGCCTGCGTCTGATCCCTGGTTGGTTCCTCTCCGTCTGGCCATTACTGAAAAGCAGTGAAGATGATTGGGTGTGTGTTCGGGTCATGGCAGAGGTTCACACACTGATGTGGACCTCCAGCAGAAATGGGTGACACGGCGCAGCCGTCAGTAACTGCATTAAGCTTTTCTCTTCCTCGGAGCGTATACGAATGTGAGCTGTAGGCGGGAGTCACTCGTTCCTCGGTTGTATTCACTATTTGTGAGGGCGTGCGCGCTGTGGGAAGTGCTCCCTAACTAAATTTTCCTGTTCCCTGAAAATGAACACGTTAACACCTGAGCGGCGGCTGCTTGTGCTACGGTGAAACGTGCACGCTCAACAGCCTGGGCTGCAAATTTGTGGCCTTCCATTAAAACCTGCCGACGGGTTAAAATAATCGACTCCTGCCGGCAGCGTAATCGCAATTACGCGCATTATTGCGGAGAAACGAGCTGTGTTTTCGACATTGTGCTCTGATTTAAAACGGAACACGTGAAATGCCTGCTACTGAGGAAGTGCTCTCACAGCTCACAGTGTTGTGGTGCCTAGCTGGGAAAATGAATCCCCCCCCACACTCAGGTGAGTGGAGAAATGCTGGAATGTATTCCTGTGCTGTATTTGTTATATACTATACAGGTGGTGGGTGGAAGGGGTGGACACTGAAGACAGCCCTACTGTGTGTGTGTGTGTGTGTGTGTTTGCTGCATTAATTTTATGGCACCACATAGGCAGACTACATGATTCAGAAACTGCACCAGTGTGACAAGCATTGAGAAAAAGGAGAGCTAGGCAGGGGAGAGACTGGCGTGCCGTGAAGAAAATGGTCCAGTGACAGATTAGACAATGAAGCCTGAGTGTAGGTAAAAGGTCTCAGGTCGCAAAAATATCTTTAATTTGTTTTAAAACCGTTTCTGTCTCTTGGTAGTTGTTTTATATCTTTATAGTCATTTTACTTCTTGTTTTCTTTCTTTGTAGTCGACATCATCCTAGTCTCTTTACAGCTGTGTAGTTCTTTTGTGATAGTTTTAAGTCATTTATGCTGTTTTAAATGTCTTAACGGCTCATTATTCATCCCTTTAAATAACGTTTTATAAGCCAAGTCCCACAGGCAGCTGTTGGGTTTAGAAACTGAGGATGAACTTCAGTATTCAGCGCTCACTGCCGATGCCTGCCTGGAAGTGTATATTCTATTGAATTAAACAAATGTTGAATTTGACATCCCCTCTGATCCTCCTGACTCAGACAGCCATCGTCTTTGTAGCCATCCTTCTCCCCACACGTTCTTACGCGCTCAATGAGCCGCGACTGCGTCACTCCCGACATCACATTAACGACGACGCAGCTGCCTGCATCGATTGATAACGGCGCTGTCCACCTGACTTCTCCAGCCGATTTCTGTGCCATTAACTTCCACACCCCGGGGAGAAGCTCGTCTCTCATGTTCACTGAAACATCTGAGGAATGAGTACACCGTCTGAGCTTAGTATTTACCGTGCCATGCATTATTCAGACAGACATTTCTGCCAGTCAGGTTAACTTCATGTAAATTTGATGAGCAGGAATTTAACCTAGTTCTATTAGGTACTCCATTGATGAGCTGGTGGGGTGGGGTGAAAGGTCAGCGGCTATAGCATAAAGTAGAGGTGAGTTGATGAGTTTATAGGTTTTGGTGAAGCACACGTTGAATTCAGTGCGAAGAAGCAGGAGACTGTGATTAATTAATAGATGTGTGCTCATCTTACACATGTCTGTGGTGTAGGGGTGCATGACTCCCGGTAAACTATGAATCACTTTTCTTTTTCTTTTTTCCAATCGCATTTATGAGGGTGGAGGAAACGACATCGTCGTCGCTGCAACTGTTGCGCCCACACTTCTGAACGGAGCGGACGCAGCGCAGACAAAAAAAAGCGAACGATATTCCTCCTGAAGCAAACGCTGCAGAATCGTTATGCAGGAATTGAGATTGTGATTTTAAAATGATTAATCACGAAGCCCCGCTGTGTTGTAACTATGTCAAGCATAAGGAAAAGTAATTGGATTTTCATGCTTTGGTAGTTAACTAACTGCCTAAAATATGTACTCTGAAAGATTACATTTTTGCCCTTACCGCGTCTCTGCCTCTGCATTAGCAGCCACTTCTTTTGTTTTCGTTTAAGCAGCTTTAACGTTGGAAAAAATAATCCTATTCCTCTACGTCTCAGAGAATTCCATTGCATCATTTTATGCACATCACTCTAAAATATTTGGCTTGTTCAGAAACTTTAAATAGCAAATCACATCTGTGTTTGGCTGCAGAGTCGCTGTTGCAGTATTTTGTCTCAGCACGTTCAGGGAAAACCAGAGTATTAATCAGTGTTCATTCAGTCATTGCAAAGTGTGTGCCACTGAGTTAGCCCAGCAGGATATGTACTGTCGCATCCACTCCAGCAGCCTCTGCTCGGCTCATTGCAGGGCGTGCACATTAGTGCGGTGACAGGAGAACATAAAAGCATTAACAAAGTAAGTTCTTCGTACAGCCGTAAGCCTTTTGTGTGGGGTTTTTTGACATTTAAGGCAGCATGCTAGACTGTACATATTGACTGGCTTCTAGTTTCAGATCAGAATCACGACTGAGGGAAGCGCGGACTATCCACCGTATTTTAACACGCACAGGCTTTGATGATTGATTGGATGATTTGGAGAGGCACGAAACAAAGACGCAGCCTAGTAGCCCCGTCCTGATCTACAAGGATTAATGACCAAGAGATGCTGGCTCCAGTTCAGCTTTCAAATTAGATTGTAAACACGTCTTTTTGAGAAATCCTTTTCTTATCTCATTTCGCGCTGCAGCTATTTACATTTTAATCATTTCTCTGCCTTCCTACAGTGTATCAGACAAGACTGATAATAACAAACTAAATCGGCTGTTTCCACCTAATCTCTTGTTTTCCCGGCCACTGAAAATGAACGAAGGCTGGCGTTACATGATGAAAGTCTCGCAGAAACTTCTCAGCACTGCCACGATATCTGTCAGCAATGGAGGAAGCATAGGAGAGGAGGTGATACCTGCGTGTTACCGCAGCCACTGGCACAGCCAGCGTTTGGTTACAGGCTGCAGCCCGTGTTGAAAGACGACTTCCAACGCGTCGCGCTCTTTACCTTGGGGAAAAAGGGTTTCCCCTCCACTCACTGGTTTATTAATAGATAGCTGATGCGTGTTGGGTGGGGTTCTGAGCTCAGCACAGCGTTGGCATCGTTGACACAGTTAATGTTTCACCTGTCACCGTCGCTGATGAGCTGTCATCGCAGGCAGCCTAATAGATTTTAGATCAGATTGAGGCCCGAGAGAGCTGACGAATGCGGTGCCGTTCTGAGCTGAATGGTCCAGCTAAGGGCTGTTGAAGGTTGTTTACCAAAAGATACACAATTGCATTTCTCAGCTGGTGTGGGAACTTGTCTTTAAATGGTACGGCAACAAGGGACACACACACACACACACACACACACACAAAGTGCTCTCATAAAGCGGTCTCTAGTTGACATATTGAAAACACAGACTTTCATTTTTTCCCTTCACATACCTAAAACAAATTTAGATTTAAAGGATATAAAGCACGCTGCATTGCAAGGAATGTGTAGGTCTGGGCTAGAATTCAGCGAGAGCTCTTTATTTGCTCTGTCAGAAGCCAGCGTGAGACGCAGGATTCACGCTGGCATGAGAATAGATTGGGTTCATAGAGAGAGCCTCTAACTTCACTTACTCGGTGCAAAAGTTGAGAGAATTCTTTTCTCAGAGGCTTTTGAGATCTCTTTGGAAACTTAAATTAAGGTGATGTGTCTTTTTTGATAAGCATAACATGTTTAACACAAAGTTTAGGTTGTTAAGGAGACCTCAAAGTTGTCTAAGAGAGCTGTTTGAATAATAAAATAATGAAAACTTTATTGATCCCCTTGGGGAAATTGTTGTTTGGACAGCTGCTATATAAATAAAGTAGGTCTACAGTAGGTAGTTGGATTTATACATTAGATAAAGAATAGTGGGTTTTATGTATCGATTCATCTACAGCTTGTTTGAGCACTGGCTGAACTCAACGTATTCAGGTTCAATTCATACATTTTGCCCAAATCAATAGAATTGGGGGTAAAAAAAACAGCCAAAGAGGAGACGGTAGAAGAAAATGAATAATAAACCAGAGCTGTCCAGCGCAGTGCCAGGATAGTTTTTACTTTCAATCAGACAAAAAGAAAAAATCTTTCTTTGAAGTGTAGTTGCTTTTTTTTGTTGTTGTTGTTGTCCAACAGAACAGTCTCATTAAAATTCTTTATGCACCGAGACCACTGCTGCGCTCATGACCTTACGTCCTGGATAGATCCCCACCCTCTCGGCTGAACAAGCTGTGTTACTGAAACAGAGCTAGCTGATTAAACTGTGCATATTTAATAATACGTTTAAAAGATTAGTATCATTTCTTATGCAGGAGACTGAAGTGCTCCCTTGCTCTCTGAGGCAGAGCACAATGGGGTAAGATAGCGCGCTGAATGATCATATAGTCTGCAGTATTGCTGAAGTGAAGTGGAGTGAGGAGTAATGTTTATTGCTGCTGGGCTTTAGGGCCGCTCCAAGTCAAATGAGCATTAAATTATGTTTTCATCTAGCGCCCGGATTGCTTATTTAGCAGTATTTGTGCCTCCGAATCACTGTGGCAGTCGCACCATAGATTTCTCTTTTTCATGCGTTCACCCTCACGTCTCAGCGTGAGTTTTGTTTTTTTGTTTACTTGGAGATGAATCGGGTGCGAGGCGTCATGATTCAGAGTGAACACTGCTTATTACTCTGCTGCAATACGGAGCGATGAAGGGGCCTGGTTAAGGAAGACAAACAAAGGCAGGTTTGTGATGGCCCTGTGCCCATCTGTGCAGATTTGTCAGGTATTGCTGTGCCGTGAAAAATTTGATATATTTTCACATGACCTGACACATCTGTTGTCATTTCTAAGATATTGTTTTGGAGACTTTTCAGCATGACATGACAGGGTCGCACAGACTGCAGCGACGTGTCGCGCCGCAATCAAAGTGTGACACAGACTGGCCCTACGGGGTGCACGGATCGACTGCCACCGAGACTCACGCCCAACTGTAACTGCTTGGCCATTGTCCGTGTTGGAAAGCCTGGAGCTTTCCCCCTGGAGCAGGATCTGCGACGCAGTCAGACTGCAGTAAAGAGACTTCTTTTGTTACTTACTGTTTCTCTGTAGCACTGAATTGTGGTGCAGCAGGGCAATTTGATTAAAATGATGACTCCAGTCAGCTCCTCAGTCTTTTTATTGTGGCTTGAGGTGTGTTCTGGACCTAAATGCATCACTCAAGGTAGCGCTGAGTCATACATTTGATCACTGTTTGCACATGTTACGCGAAAGATGCACAGACAGGGAAAAAAATGAAAAAATGAAATGCACATTCATCACAGTGTGTTCTAGGACTAAACGAATGTGCTACCTCGCTGGAGGAGTGTGTACAAAAGATATTTACTAACCGTGATATAGTTTCTGACAAGTAGTGCATTCACTGGCCCTGTTGCTAAAATTCTGCTTTAGAATATTGTCCCACTATTTGAAGGGAAATCACCTTTTCGCTGGTGTTTGTCCGTGATTGATGGCCCTCGGATGCAGTGCACTGCACGCCATGAGCCTGATGCCCACTGATTCAGACCATCTGGACAGGTAATGCAGCCCGTTGTCTCTGCAGCAACATATTAGAGCTAGACCGGTCCCAGGGCGATGCTGGAGATGCTGGCGATGGCAGAGGCTTTGGTGACTGTACAGGAAGGAAAAAGCTGAGTGCGCTGACATTTTCATTGCTGCATTGTAGCGGCCGAGAGTGCTGTTGGCACGTCCCGGCCATCCGTCATTTATGTCATTAAGTGTTGAGCTTGCAGGTGCAAACTCGATCGTTTATTATTTCCTACTGCTGCAGTTCGGCTTCGACGACATGCCTCTCGACGACCTCTGCAACCACTGTGTTTCTCGTGTTCTCGGAAGGCCACTCTTAATTGGTCTCTAATTAGCAACGGCATGTTGAAGATTCTTTCCAAAAAATGAGCATCTGGATGTTGGGTGTGTCTTTGCCAACTGCTGCTTAAGAACCCCTGTTCTGGACAAGCCTATGAGTATTTAAAACCGCTTTTATGTCAGGTTTTCATGTTTGCAAGCAAAGTGATTGTACCAGGATCAGTCACTGCGTTTTCCACTGCTGTGTATTAATAATAAAAAAAAGGTGCTTATATTAATAACCACAAGGCAGTTCTTGTTTATAACACTGTAGTGGGCGATGCGAATTCCCCGTTGCTGCTTTTCATTTCTTTTTTCTCCCGTGCAAGAAAAAGAAACATTTAACAGCAATCTTAACATATTTTCTTAAGTGGCACCGAAGCGAACGCTTTCCCTGCCCTCTTTCCACATCATTTCCTTGTTAAACTGCAATGCTTTGCTTTGCAGCCTTTAGATGGGTTCAGGAAAATGATGCAGAACAGTGCTTACTGCGGTCCAAAGTGTCCCTCTGCTGTTAGCTGAGCCGACCCGATGCATCAGGCGATTTAAGCTAATTGCAGATGAATTCTAATTGCTGGTTCTAACCGCCAATGAATGTTTCCTGTAGGGAAAAGCATAAATGAAAAACATCTGTGTTGTTTGTGTTGGCGCTTGCAGTTTCCCTGTGCGTGAGGATTATGTGTGTTAACATACGCTTTTTATAGCTCCTATATTGGAAAAGCAGACAGTAGAGGTGTCTTTCAGATTATGTCGGCCCTAAAAGTTGTTGTTTTGTTCTGCTGCTAAGGAGTAGTTGAAATCAGATTCACAACCTCCCCTGACATCTTTACTGCAGAAATGAACCAGCCTACGAGTCAAGAATAACGCGCTGAATAATACTGAAGAAGTCTGGTTTTCACTGAAGCTTTTGTCTCTCGTTGCTCAGAACTAGTGAACGAAACGAGTTTATTCCAATGTAAAGCACAATCTAAATATTCATGTTCCTGTCCGTCTCTGGCGCGAAGCTGACAACAGCAGTGTACGAATGCTGTGAAAGATTTATAGTACAGTGAGAGTACAGTATAAGAAAGGGCTCTGACACCTCGCGGTGTGCAGTTTGCAGCCAGTGTATTACGTCATGGAAAAGAAGACAGCTGCTCTCTGTTATTTACATTGTTCTATTTTGTCAAGGGCCACTAATCTTTGTTGTAAAATCTATGTTGCATATAATGTGCAGTTGTTCAAAGGCAGAGTGGCTGTGATCCAAACACTGTTTAGACGGGGCGAACGGGATCACAGTCGGCGTGCTTTCAGCGGCAGATATGGTAGCATCAGATTGTTGCAAAGTAAAACAGCACAAACACTGCAGCTGATTCACCTTCAGATATGTATTTGGAAATGGAGAAGAAGAGTGCAGATGTTCTCCAGTGTAAATCAATTGCTCCCTCTACTGTCTTATCCTTAACAATGCATTTTCCATTTCTAGTCCACTAGTGCACTGTATAAATAAACAGGCCACATACACATATACGCACAGAAATTGCTTAAATCAGAAAGTGAATTTGTTAAATATTGTCAACCAATACCCTGAACAAACTCACCAATTGGTCACTGGGTTTATTCACCACCATTTGGTCCTAAACTGCACATTTTACATAATATTCAGATAATAAAAGATTTTTCCCACATTCATTTGAGTTATTCTGAGTTTTAGGGTTTGCAGCCGTTTGGCTTTTCCCCAAGATTAGATGAAATACCCTCAGTGGTATATGCAGTTTTGTTTTTACATTTTTAGTTCCCCTCTTTGCAGCATGTGACGACAGCAGGAGGAGCATGTCAGCAGTTGCATTTAAGCAGCTTTAGGTTGATCACCACTATCTGCTTACTCCAGGAGGATAATCTCACTCAAATACAAGCAAACGTGTCAGTTTAGCTCTTGGCACTTAATTTGTCAATGGACAGGAGCCTCTCTGTGTCTTAAAATCACCGTCTCTCACTGTTAGTTTTATCTTTTTCTCACTTCTATGAGCATTCAAAATGCTTCCATGCCTGTGGAGCATGATTTTTAGTTTGTTTGATTATTTTATATTTGTGTATGTATTCATTGATCTGTGAATCTATGCAACAGTAACGCGTGATATTTCCATGTTTCTAGGTGGAAAACACATGGCGTCTGAAACATCAGAATACTTAAGTGCCAGCTGAAGATACATGTCCTTGCCACTGTTTTGCTGCCACTTAGTGGCCAATCTAAGTACTTTCGTTTAAAGAGATTTAAAAACGGATCTCTTTGGGCACCTGGGAACTGAAAACCTCTCATGAGATATTTAAAAGATTTGTAGTGATAAACAGCCGTCACAAGTTCCCACAAATTGACATACAGTGGGGTGCGAAAGTTTGGGCAACCTTGTCAATCTTCATGATTTTTTCGTATAAATCGTTGGTTGTTACGATAAAAAGATTTCTATTAAATATGTCATGTAGGAGAAACACACAGAGTGATATTTGAGAAGTGAAACGAAGTTTATAGGATTTACAGAAAGTGTGCGATAATTGTTTAAACAAAATTAGGCAGGTGCATAAGTTTGGGCACCGTTGTCATTTTATTGAACTAATTATTCAAATTGGCTTGGTAAGCTCAGTGACCCCTGACCTCCATACACAGGTGATTCCAAATATGACAAAAAGTATTTAAGGAGGGGGCAACTGTAAGTTTCCCTTCTCTTTAAATATAGGAGTTGCAACATGGGTCTTAAAACAGCTCTTAATGACTTGAAAACAAAGACTGTTCACCATCATGATTTAGGGGAACGATACAGAAAGCAGAGATTTTAGCTGTCTGTTAGGAACACAGTTAGGAACATTTTGAGGAAATGGAAGACCACAGGCACAGTTCACGTTAAGGCTCGAAGCGGAAGACCAAGAAAATCTCAGATAAACAGAAGCAATGACTGGTGAGAACAGTCAGAGTCGACCCACAGACCAGCACCAAAGACCTACAACATCATCTTGCTGCAGACGGAGTCACTGTGCATCGTTCAACTATTCAGCGCACTTTACACAAGGAGATGCTGTATGGCTTCCTCTGCTGTATGTAGTGATGCAGAGGAAGCCTCTTCTCTGTCCACAGCACAAACAGAGCCGCTTGAGGTGCTAAAGCACATTTGAACAAGCCAGTTTCATTTTGGAATAAAGTACAGTGAAATAATGAAAAGTGTAGTTATTTGGGCAAAACAAGGGGCGTTATGCATGGAGGAAAAAAGAACACAGCATTCCAAGAAAAACACCTGCTACCTACAGTAAGACATGGTGGTGGCACCATCATGCTGTGGGGCTGTGAGGCCAGTGCAGGGACTGTGAATCTTGTCAAAGTTGAGGGACGCATGGATTCCACTCATTATCAGCAGATTCTGGAGACCGATGTCCAGGATTAATTTGGTTTAAACAATTATTGCACACTTTCTGTAAATCCTATAAACTTTGTTTCACTTCCTAAATATCACTATGTGTGTCTCCCATATGACATATTTAATTGAAATTTCTATCTTAACAACCAATGATTTATGCAGGAAAATCATGAAGATTGACAAGGTTGCCCAAACTTTCGCACCCCACTGTACGTCCATATGTCTATATATATATAAATAAAATGTACTGTCACATAAGATGTAGGAAACCAGCAGATCTGCACATTTGCAAAATTGGAAACAGTGAATGTTCATTACCATTGTTTTCTTGCAAATATTTTACACTAGCAAGTCATTAACTAATTGGTCATTTGCACATTTTCAGATCTTATTATCAGAGATGTCTTACATTCACTCAAAGGAGCGTCTGCTCTTTCTGATTGTGTTCTGGTTTCACTGCTGTTTTCTATTCAGATTCGACAGAAATGTTTCTGACAGAAACATTCAGTTAGAAGTTGTTGATTCTCTTGTGGAAAGGTGCACATCTGAAAACAAAACAAAACACCTTGCAGTGCTTTTCCCTGCACTTTGACCCTTTGTACTCTGTTCCAGGTGTTACTCTGGCACCTTTTCGTGTGAGAGAGCGGAGGCTTTACAGGTTGCGTTGAATAGGTGTTTGCCTTTCTGAATGCATCAGAAAAATTGTACACTAACCTCATGTTTTTGCCTTTACGCAGAGTCACCTTTGGGCAGCTAAACTTGTCAGATTCGTACCTCTCATTGTGCATGAAGTGCTGTTCACAAGCTCCCTGTGGCGATTGCTCCACTACATTTCCATTTTGCACACTGTTAGTTCAGAAAAACAGCGACGCTCGCTCATCTGTGTCTGAGTCACACACACCTACAGACCAGCAGCAGCCTTTCTACTGCAGAGCAGCATCACAGTGTATTGATTAACAGAAAGAAAACAGGTGGCAGAAGAGGTTATGTGGGTTGTGAGGAAACGGGCACAACGTCTGCCTCTTAGGATGACAGACGATCTTCATAAGCATGTAGGGGATCTGTGGTCCTGAAGGACATACTTCAGATACACAGGCATTTATAAATTCAATTAGATATGTAGAGGAAGACGTCTTTCACTTACTTTCTCTACTTTTCAATCTACTTTTCATGGCTAATTGTTATAGGTGATACCTGTGTGACTCCATGCTCTTAAATTAAATGGAATTTGAATAAAAAAAACAAACATTTGTGCTGCCATTACAAGTCCTGTCTCAAATCCCATACAGTTAATCAGGTTGTTTTTCTCAAGTGCTGCGGAACAAGCCTCGTACGTGGAGGTGATGACATTTGATTATTCCGCCCTGTTCTCTGGAGCGTTTAATTTAATAAAAAAGTCACTAGTGCTCCAACATAATTAGGCTACCCTTTGAGAAGCCATGCTCAGCTGATTTGGACCAATCCTCATAATGGGCATACAGCTTGAGAGTTCAGGCCAAGTGGTGGGCTTTTGACACGTGCCTCTTATGTTTGCTAGTTTGATACACACATGGACAGACACAGATTGTATTCATCTCATCTGAGGTCCTGTCTGTAGTTATACCCACACATTAATCATTCTGATCCCATACGCTAAACTTCAGATATGCCTCCATTTCTATTCGTGCACGTTGTGTTAGGCCTGTGATATGCTTTTGTCTTGTCAGTGTTCAGCAGAACAACGAAGTCCTCCACATTTTGGCTTTCCTTTTAAAGGCCACGGCAAACTACAGGCACCAGAGGTGAGATAGCCAGTGTTTATCCCATGCGGGTCCAAGTCTACTGGGTTCTAATAGAACGTTTGACATTTCCCAACAGCTTGTATTAAACACCGAAGCAGAGACACGCGGTACAGTGAGCGGTGTGTTCAGCTAACCGCCAACAGGAGAAGTGGATGTGTATGAACCCGAATAAAGATTATAACAATCAGCCTTTACACCTGCAGCATTGCATATTCTATAAACAATATTAGATTTGGTTGTTCTAAACTTTTAATAACAATAGCGGAGAAAATGCTGCGTGGTGCAATGGCTGGTTTCCAAACGATGGCAAAAATGATGAATCATTTTCCAAACCAAACTAGAAAACAGTAGCGTGCAGGTATAGGAACAGACTTAAAACTGTTAATATTATTTGACCTCAGTGAAAGCTCTTTTCAAGGAGGCTGCTAGTGTTACAATGCCGGTGTCACGCTGAAGTAATTGCACTTCTTTCTGGTTAGACTTCGATAGAAGAGCCCTATTATAAAACAAATAGGGCGCTGGTCTGCGATTGAAAGGTTCTTGACCTTCAGAATGGCCACGGTCACTTCTTTGTATAAGTGTTTATCCGGTGTATGAATCGTTCAACAGTTTCAGAGTCTCCCTCTCCGATGAGATGTAGCGCTCATGCCGCTAAAGCGTCGGAGCAACAAAGCAGACGTGGCTGTGAGAAAGCGGGTTTAAGAAGTGGGTGCAAATAGGTCCTTGATTGCAGTGGTCGGCCGTTCCGTTTCTGAATTGGACTGCCGTCACACGGTTCATGAAATGAATTGCGCGTGGGTGGCTCAGAGAGCGGAAGTATTTTTTGTTCTATTTTCCTCTTTTCGTGTGTCACATCAGGCGAGCATCTCTGTGGAGTATTTCACTCTGTTCAGAGCCAAGGATGGAAAGGGAGACGATGAGGGTCTCGACATGACTGTGACCCACAGACCTTCTCGTTAATCCTCAGGATCTTCCCCAGAGTCTGCCAAGTAAGCAGTTGCAGGATTAGCTGTGAAAAGGCAATCACTTTTTCTCCATATGGTCTATGGTGGGATGGGCAATAACCTTATTATGGCAGGAGGAGGTTTTGGCCATGTGATAATAGTGAATCAGAACTGCATCTGTCCTTCTGCATACTACACACAGTACTTAGTTTTAAATTGCAATTCAGAAGGTGAATAAATTGTTGTAGTGAAACTAAACTGAATCTTATCACTGTATCACCTTGTGCTGGAGGCAGCTGGTCACCATAGTGGATGGATGATGTGCTATTCTGTTGATATTACACAGTGAATATTTGTTATTAATCACACTGATGATTGCTTGTACACCATTTAAATATTTACACCAGCCGCTGCGAGCCTGACTTTTCAGTGCTGTGGGCACAGCGTGGTTTTCTCCTCTCCTCCCCAGCAGGAGATGTAGTTAAAAGGCAGCTAGTAAGGAGAAACGCTTATCTAGGGTATGAGCTCTCTCGCCTTCCTCCAATCACTCCTCCCCATATGAGGAGAGATCTCCCGAGAAGAGCGGCGGCACCTCTCTCCCCAGCATGTTACTGGCCGCCTCTTCAAACATCCAATTAGCCGAGAGGCTCAACTGGTAGCTTCTGCGAAGCAGAGATCGGCTTGCGAGCTCTCACTTCAGAGCGGGAAAACAGGGGAAGGGAGGGGGCTGCGCGTCAAAATTCAAAACTCAGCAGAGGCACGCATGTTTTACTCCCACTCCTTTTGCTCGTCGTACTGCCCACCTAACCAGGGCGAATATAAAAGAGAACTTTAAAGCGGAGCCGTTATTCTTTACGTGAGGCTCCCAGCGTGTCATTGTTGTTGTTTTTTTGTCACTCTCAAGCCATCTTTGTGTGGGAGGGTGAAGTGTTTGAAATATAGCAGGACTTCCAGTTCACTGAGCGAGAAAGTCTGGATCATGGGGGCTCTAATGGTCATCTTCTCTCTTCAGCCGAAACAAAGACGCAAGACCAGAGGTAGGCCTAATGGGAACAACTTAATCTGCTGGAAACTAATTAGAAGGAAAGTAATCGCCTGTTTGTTGTTGTTACATTTTTTTTTAAATACTTTCATGGATAAATTATTTATGTGCGTCATAGTCTCCGTTGCTTTTTTCTGTCTTTTTAAGCGTCCAAAGAGTTTCCCGTTAGAATGTATCCTGTGTAATGTGAATTCATGTCGCCACAGCAGCAGTCCATGAAATTGACTTGAAATTGGCCACCAACGTTTCAGTCTGAGCTCCACAAACTTGCTCCACTTTTTCCATTTGCTTTTCCCAATATTGATTTTACAGTGGCAGCACACACAGGCGCGCGCGCTGCATGCCACATCGACTCTCTGCCAACACGGGCGCACAAGCCCGTCTATATGCAATAATGTGCCGATCAGCATTTCCACAGCAGCCTGTCATTGTAACAAAAGACGAGGAAGTCCAGTCTTCATTAAAGAACAATCAAATATTTAGTGGGTGGCCAGCAGACAATAACTGTCAGAGGTTATATATAGTGGTGTAGTGGGAGCGAGACGGAATGGATGACGCTTAAACTACAGTAAGTCATATTTCACTCGGGTATTGTGAGAGAGCATGAAAAAAAAAAGATGAATGAGGGACTCTATGTAACACTCTCAAGCAATAGATCACAGCGCAGGCAGTTGTGTGCACTGTGAGCACATTTTATAGAGACCTAAAAGAGCAGCATATGATTCACCAGTGCACGGGATTGTACATGAGTTGCCCCATGTTGAGAGGTTTAACATGAACACCATAGAAATCTGATTTTACTTTGAGCCAGTTATGCAAAAGCAGGTTTGTCAGTGTTTAATTTCATCAGTGGTTTTGTACATAGCTAGAAATTTAGGATAACATTAGCTCCATGTGTTGGTCTCCCAGCCAGTGCTCGCACGATATTCATTATTGGTCCACTCTGCTCCATGTGCCTACTCTGCTACACTCCGCCATGATCTGCACAGCACTTCACGTATTTGCCGTCATGAAATTGCTGTAGATAAAAATTCTCATCTGAGCAGCAATAATTGACGACCTGTCTCAGAGAAACCTTCAGAAGTGGATATGTATACACTGCTGGAACAGCTGTTCGATACGTCTGGGTCACAGGAGCCTTCAACAGCATCTCTCCACAGTGAGACAGACTTATTTCTACTATAAACACAATGACAAGGATAAATAAAACTGTTAAGATTTTCTATACTGAAAGACTTAAAAAGTTAAACAGTAGAATTAAATTCATTTCAACTCATCTAAAGGCACTTGACATAGTGATGTCAAGAATTTACAGAATTATATAGAAAACCCAACAAAGTTCTTTTGAACAAGCAGTAGGCGACAGTACAGAGGAAAACTCCCTCTAATGAGAGAACCAGGCTTCTGGGGGGTGGAACCCCAACCGGAAGGTTATTACAGGATAATACTTTCAGAGAACCCAACATGGCGTTCGTCACTGTGACAGGTACGATTCACTGAAGCCATTTTTTCCATTACTTTTGTCAAGTTGTGTAACACGCTGATTAATATTGTGCAGCGTTCTTTAAAACTGTAAAATATGCACTGTATGAAAGACTCCACTGCCACTCCGCTACCCACTCTAATGCTCCCTGTTAGTGTTTGTAGGTGCATTCATCTACATGACAAAAGATGACGCTCCAATAGGCACTCGTAGGAACTTTGCCCTCCAACTCCTCTTCATCTCTTCTAGCCTGGCGTTGAGTGTGACCTCAGTGTTTCTAATGGCCGAAGGATAAGAGACGTGCCAGTGCCATTATGCTGGTGCTCATGCATGTGTTTGGCCTTGTTGTGCTTTTTGGTATTATTTTAAATGTCTTGCCTAGTCGTGTTTTTTGCGAGCTGATGCGAGTAGAGTTTGTGTGGGAGTGGAATAGAAAGACGCAGCCGTAGAGCTGCTCAAACGGAAACGGCGAAACACTTAACTATGACTCAGGCTGCCAACTGGTAAATGAATGCTGCTGCTGTGATCGATGCCTTTCAGTCACGGAGAGGAGGATGCAAACGCTCCGAAATGTTTGCAGCAATGTCTGATTTGGTTTCCTGAATTTAGCTCTGCTGTTACCAAGCTCAGTGGAGAAACACATCAGTGTGGTTTTCTTGTGTTATTTCCTTGTGATATTAACACCAGGGGCGAGGGAGATGGCGATGTCCAGCGCGGTTCTTGCTGTTGGCCTCGTCTCCTTCCAGGCCTTCTGGTGTTTACAGATCTGAGTGGAGACTAAGGCCGACCACAGGGATAGCAGCTGTCATTTTTTGGGGGTAGCCATGCCACCAATCTCTATGCGTGCTATTGGCCAGCTATGATCACATTAAAAACAAGATATTTACTGATGTTAATGCACACTGTTGGGCCTGGTGAACAAGGAGTATATTTAAACAACGTTGACGTGAACTCTGGGCTCTGAGGTAACTTTCTTCGTAGGTTCCAGCTCCAATCATCAAGAAAGATTTGGCGCTAAATGTGTGTTCATGTAAGTCTCTTAGTTAAAAATGAAAGAAATGTGTCTAAGGAACCTTTAAATGATCCTACTACATGTTTCAAACCCATTTTTTTGTTTTTTTAGTCACCAATTAACCTGACATGCATGTCTTTGGATGGTGGGAGGAAGCCGGGGTATGCGGAGAGAACCCAAACCTGCCTAGCTTTAAATGAAAAGGTTATCACAGTTAACACAAACACTTGGTTCCAGTTTTTACCGTCAGTCTCCCAATAGCTGGGAAAATATTAATCGGCTTATTATGCTACATGAGGTGACTTCAGATATTAATATTCTCTAACATGCAAATGTACAAAGGGTAACCCTACATGAAGAAAGAAGCGCTGCAATTCAATTCTGCAGGTTTCACCTTCGTATCTGCTGCTGCTTTGTTATCAGCAGCATGTAATCTCTGCCCTGGTCAAAGTCACCGTGCCATTATACTGTATTGGTTTTTCAGTTCCCTAAATTAGCATTTAAATTGAAAAGTAAAGCTACACTACTTGGCTTTTAATCCGTGAGCTTGAAATTGATCACTGCATTCCCACGGGGCACGGCGACTAGTATTAGGAGGGCTCACTTAAACACGGGATTGCTGCTCAGAGATGGTGCTCTTCCACAGAAGAGAACCGGTGAACCAACAGGGATGTGGATTATTGTAGCGGTAGATAATATCTTCAGAGCAGCCGATGACACTAATTGACAGACATAAGAATTTCTAGAAGGGAAACAAATATTATACAGTAGAACTAAAATATCAGTAATATATAATTTTAAAGATATTTTAATACATTGAAACCGCAAATTGACCGTAGTTATTAGATGATACTAACAAAAATATTCCAGAGGATCTAATCATACAGTAGTGAAGAAGAAAACAATTGAGTTCATTATTATTAAGGAACAGTGCAGTATAATAAGTCATTAGTGCGATGCAGGAAAACATATGGGCAGTATTTTAATGCACAAATAATGAAGACAAATATATAGAATGTGAACACCTGTTTCAGAGTTTCTCTCTGCTGTTCTCCATTTGCACTCGAGCAGTGTTGACCCATTTATTAGTTCAGACTCCCTCCTGGTTTTTGAACTTCCTACTTTTTCCACTTGATGGCAGCAAAACCTATTTTTTCAAATCAAAACTTTGTGCATTCTGAACAGAAGAAATGAACAGGTGCCTATTTCTTATGGAAACCTTGTAATACGTGCCGGCTTCCACGTACACACAGATTGTCAAAAGACACAATACAGCCAGTGTTTGTGTCTAAACAGTGTTTGTTTAACATGGTCAAACATTGTCTGTATGTGATTAAATAATCCCAATGTTATATTGGTTTTCACTCTTCCCTGGGGACACGTCTTGTCTAGCACAACCATACAGGTCCTGTATTGCTGCATTGTGTACAACATAGACTTTACATTATGTTCTCTTTCCAAGAAAAAATCCTACACTACAAATCTGACTGTAAACTCATCATACCACAATTCAACAGTGGGGATTTCACACAACTAATTTGCATATATTCATAGTTAATATTTGTTTGAAGGTCACCGGCCACTTGTGGCTTTTTGTGTAATGTCTACTTATAAATGGAAGATGTTAATTTGTTTCAGTGTCACGTTGCTGTTCTGGGCTTGTCCAGAGATGTGGATTTAATTCAGTTCAGTTCAATTGTAACTTAATTTAATGTAAGGAAATTGATTCTTCTGTGTTATTTCGCCAAGTTTTACCTGCAGGTCTGCCAATCACCTTTCAAATTACGCAGGTCCATTGAAATACCTGGCACAACCAGGTTTTTTTTTTTCAAAATACATTTAAACACTGACAGATGCAACGTGTCTGCGTGCAACATTAGACACAGTGTTAGTAAGACAAACAACATTTGTTTTGGACGGAGCTTTTTATGCCTCGCGTCAGTCTACAGGTGCGATCTCTGCCACCAATAGTACAGTGTACTCCCAGCTTTTACAAATATACCACAGTTCTCCGCGCTGGCAATTACCTTCATCACCAATCACACTGATACAGCGTACTGTGTGCTGATGACATGCACAAGCCTTGATTGTTTTCATTACCCACGAGCTTTGATTACACTCTATGCAAAGTCCTGAGGTGATTGGAGAGCAGGTGTTGGAAGTTTCTCTGAGATTGAGTCATGTTCTGACATCAGCTTCAGTTGGAGACGCAGGTTAAAGTAAAACATGGCGGTTTCTGATTAAAACCTTGAAGATCGTTTTGTCTTTAGTTATAGCTTTGGCCAGTGAGACTTTGATCCCACCTTCTTCTCACCTTTACAAGCTGCTGTCTCTCTCACACACACACACACACACACACACACACACACACACACACACTCTCCCTTGGGGCTCAGGAGCTAAAATTGGCTCTTGCTCAGCTGCCACAAATAAAGAAAAGCAACTGATAGTGGGACAAATGATCTGCCCAGTAGCATGCACGACACAGAGGTTGTTTCCATGGTAAATCTCTGTCCTGACAATGCTGTTTGAGCCGATGGGCTGTGAAAATGATTGCGGGATCCGTTCCATACCTGAAAGAGTTTGCAAAGGACCTCATCATTGGAACAGCTTTAATTATAAAATACATTGTCTGATTTCTTTGATAAACATTTTATTGAAAGGTCATCGCACTGTGTGCTTGAACAAGGCTGTGATGGATAATGCACTTCATGAAAGAAATTCTTGACTCAATGAAAAGCTAATAGAAGCCACGGCCTCATTTCATGTGTTTTAATAACACGTTTAACATTCATATGCCCCAATTCTACAGTAGGGACACATTCAAGACACCTGTAAACAAAATGCCTGCTTCAGTAGCTTCATGTTGTGACATAGAGCTGGAATCAGACATATGTCTTTTGGATTCATTCAAGGAACGAGGACCATCTTAAGATTCTTATGTTCTCATGTTAAGATACCTTATGACAGTCCTACTGCATAACGATACATGAAAGAGGCAATGTTAATGTTGTGGTTCACATAGGGGATAACAGGTAAAAGTAAAAGGAAGGGTGTCTAGTGTTTTTAGCAACCCAAGAGTTTTTGGTAAATTTAAAATAATTTAGAGTTTCACATCTGCGTAAAACTCCTCAAATGGTCCTCATTAGCTCAGTTTTTGCCGTTGGACATTTCAGCAGGACAATGTCATGCCCCGCTCGGCACATCACACAGCAGCTTCGTGTCTTTCTGTGCGCGTGCTGGCTTGCGGTCCACGCTGTCTCATGATGCATGGTGCACCATCCGTGGCCCTGACCTGTTGAGTGGCTGAAGTCTGGTAAACATGCCTCTGTTCTAGCTTCTCTGGAAGTGGCTTTTGTGTTATGTGGGTCCTTTCTAATTATTTTCCAAGGACAAGTGGCCCCTGTGCCCTAATCAGAGGGAAAACATAAAGTGATGATGTATTATTATTGCCACACAAAGAAAAAGAAAATACAGTTTTTCACAGAGCACTGGGAAAAGGTTGAATGCTAATGCAAAAAGCAAGAAACAGGAAGTACAGCTGAGGCTGATGGGAATGTTTATCATCAACGTATTGTAGACGTTCAACATTGGACCGGATGATGACATTGGATAAAAAGTTAAACAAAAACTATTAGAATTGGTCCTAAGGGAAGCATCAATGTACTTAGGTAACATCAGCTCCCTTTGCCACAGATGGAAACCAGACATATTATAACCCAGTTATAACCAACTCAACCAACAGGATGCACCATAGTTTGGAGCAATGCAACAAAAGGATCTTAATACAGTTTGATGCTGATACACATGACTGTTTTTATTACAAGTATCAAGCCTCCAGTGTTATGCTGGTGAATAATAATGTTCTGTTTTCCATCCTAACCCTGAGGGGCTAAAAAGAGAAAAGGAAAAACGTCCTGAGGACCCCACAGCAGCTGGTGGACTCCTCTCATTCTTCTGCTCTACACCCCATCACTGTAATCAGATTCTCCCATTCTCTCCCTTCCTTTCTTCTTGCCTCTCTTTTCCAATCTCGCCTCGTGCCCCCTCGTGTATATCCTCGCCACTACGTCCTCCCCCCTCCTTCCTATTCTCTCGCACACACTTCTTCTCCCTTTCCCTCCCTCTCCGACTTGTGCTGGTCTCTCATCAGAGACAGAGATGCAGGGCTCTTAAGTGGACTTAAATGGCCTTCAGACTCTACCCTCAGCTCCTCGTCTTTGGCCATGGGCAGCCTGTGACCTGTCCGACATGTTGACTATGAACTTGGAGGGACTGGAAATGATTGCTGTGCTGGTGGTTGTGGTCCTCTTTGTTAAGGTGCTGGAGCAGTTTGGTTTGTTGGAAGCCGGCTATGACGGTAAGGAACCCGCAAACCCCCTTTCACGCTTTATTTCTTTTGATAGCAATCGACTACTTGTTGTCGCTGAGTTTTTGAGCATGTCGTGAGCTGGAACTTTATTCTAACTGTGAGTTTGCCTGAGCGTCTGCAGTGAAAGTATCATCTGTCAAATTAAAGCCAAGCGTCTCTTAGGATGTTTGGTCATGATTCAGTGCTCCCATCTGTTGCACTCGTCTCATCTTTTTTTCTGGCTGAAATATAACGGTGCACCGTAGAAGAAGAAGAAAAACTTATTAACCTTTTTTTTTAGATTTTCAGAGAGGACGCAGGTTTTGTGAACAGTTGTGACCTGTTGCTGTCATTCATCACAGTCAGCTTCTGTGCAGCAGCTCTCGAATCTAGTTGAATGTATTGTGTTTAATATCATTTGGTTAATCTTAACGCGTTACCTCTTTGCCTGACTCATCCGACCTTGCTGATTATTGGCTCAACAGATACGAGTCCTGCGCGACACATATTGCATATGTGACGGGATCATTTTAATCTTTTGTTTTCAACTTTTCCCTGAATTACTTTAAGTGTCCAATAGTCTGAACAATGCCTTTAGTTTGATGGTTAGTTTATTACAATTGAATGAAATTAGATTGGATGTGAATGTGTGCATCGTCTGTGGGTCGACTAACTTGTTTATCGAAACGAGAGTGAGACAGTTGAGGTCTGAACATGACGCTGCAGCCGCTGGAACCTTGAGTTGGTTGTTAAACTGGAAAAACTGAAGCAAAAGTTGGCACAAAGTTGCACCACTGTTATGTATCAGTGTAGTAAATTTGCTACCTATTGATGGCCATTAAATGTGAAAGGCAGCTCCTGCTCAGTTAGCAGCCTTCACTTTCCTCTCTGTGGAGCTCAGCACAGAACAATGGTTGAACCTGAGCCCGCTGCAGATCTGTCAATGTGCCACACTGTTTCTTTCCCATGGAAGTGTGAATCTAATATTCAGGAGTTGGGTCTCTCTGGTGCTCAGGACCACCTGTTATTTACAGGCTGTACTTACTGCGCAGGCTGCCAAGCTGTTTGCCTTATGGTTGAGCTGGGAGAAGCAAACAAACAGCTTAAGATTTGCTCCAACCAGCTAGAATAAAATACACAATATGACTGTGTGTCTATCAACTGTATTTCCCTCAATCAGTGTTTTTAACGTATGAACGCCTACATGCCAACAGCAACAAACATGCTAATTTGCGTGTTTGGAAGCCCATGAAAGGCATTTTCTTTAATTTATGCATGTACGCAGTATGTTTGTGATGGTCCTGTTTTTAATGTTGAAATTACTTTAGCTGGTTTTCTCGTTTTTTCGTTTCAGTAACACTTTGTGAACGAGCACAATGTCTTGTCGTGCTTGTGAAAAAAGGCCATATTTAAGCTGTAAGAGTAGTTCTACAGATGGAAATGATTTACAGATCCAAAAAGGAGTTCAATCAAGTGACTAATGAGAAGGAAAATCTTAATTAAATTCTTAGTTTCTGTTATATTAATCAGCTCCATGCCAGTTCATTATAATAACATTTTGATTAAACATGACTGTTTGGTGAATGAGTTGTGAGTATTTGAATGACCACTTTATTTTATGCACACACATTAGGATACTTACTCTCAAAGAAGGAAGAGGGGCTTAATTATTGTAATTACATGAATAGATTTATCAAAATGTACAAAGAAAATGATAGAGTAGGGCGTCCAAAGGTCCACAGGCACACTAAACACAAATGTCTACAGTTTATTTAGCAGCTTTTTGGGAAGAACATGCAGTTGTTATTAATGAAAGTGTTTAAGATTTATTCAGTCGCGTTTTAAATTTCTTTTTTATTTATTCTTCATATAGTATGTTTCATTAAAAAAAAAAAAATACTGTTAATAGCAGAGATCTTTCCATAAACAAAACGGGAAGTAAAACAGAAATTTGTAGAGCTCTGTGGTGCTCTCCCACTTGGTGGCTTTTAGTTAAAAATAGACCTGCAACACAGCCGGACGCAAAATGGTTCTTTTCAGTCTCTGTGCCTCTCTTTAGTGGCGTGACAGTGAGTGACAGTGGTGTGCCACCAGCGCACGGGGATGTGACAGCTGACGAGTGCAGCCGTTGATATAGGAGTTTTTTTGGGGGGAAATTATTCCCTCGCTGGAAGTGTGGCATTCATCAACCAGCATTTTGTAATAAATGATTCCAGGAAAGGGAAAACCAAATAATTCATCTGTTGTCTTTTTTGGCTCCGCTGTCTATCAAAGTGTCTCCAGCTTAGTGAAAAATTATCTCAGTCCCCTTGTCACCACTTTCAGCAACTGTGTGTGTGTGTGTGTGTGTGTGTGTGTGTGTGTGTGTGTGTGTGTGTGTGTCTGCAGCTACAGCACTGAGTTGTGTTTAATGACTTGGCTGTGGTAAATGAGCAAGGTAAATATTTGTCTTGTCTTAAAGTAGGTAACGGTAAATTAACCGACATCTGTGGCCTGGATTAATACGGGAACCCGGCATATTTTTTAACGTGAAGTCACAGTGAGGCACAAATGTGTTTACATAATCATAATAACATTTGCTCTGGGTGTGTTCACGTCACATGAATCACGTGAAGGGGGGGTTATTCTTTGGCATGCCAGCTGCCATGAAATGGCTTTTAGATGTGTCTTTGTTCCACGTCTTAAGTTCCGTTACACGCATGCATAATGAATGAACACGTTCGTTTTAGCATAGCGTAGCAGAGAACCTGACAGCATAACAAACACCAAGCTGGGAGCTACTCTTCAATCATAACACCAGAAACTATTTGCCCAAACATGCCAGCATGAGCAGACTGTTGGAGTCCATTAAAAACTCATAACTGTGCTTTGGTATAAAGAAATAACAGTCTCTGTATCTCTTTTAATAATGTATGGATATAAATGTGAGCGCTGACCTCCTCCCAGTGTTGTGAAAGTTACCAGATGTGCCAGCAGAGGGAACTATAGCTTTCTGTCAGCCTCAACAAACCACCCAAGCACCCCGGCTGCTGAAGAGTGATATGCAGGGGACAACAGGAGAAAACAAGCAACTTAAGCACAGCCAGAGCTTTTCCCACTTTGACAATCACTAAATGAATTCATGTCATGTAGAACAAACAACAAATTCAATTATCAATCAGTTTCCCCGATTTGATTTTCTCAGCTGTTATGACATTGACACAAGCCTTTAGTAAAGATCATGGACATTATAAATACTATAACTAACTTTATGTGAGGACATGGCACAGCAGTTTATTGCTAACAACTTTTGTAACTGTTGAGACATAAGTGCAAATGATGATAAAGTAAACAGCACATTTTTAAAAAGTTTATAAGTTTCACTTATAGTAAGCACATTTTTCTTCAGTCTTAGTTTTGTCTCAGTCTGAGCAAGTGCTCCGAAGTGACTGAGGGCAAAATCTATAATTGCTGTACAAAGATGATAAACAATGATGTGTGCCCTCTTCATTGTTTGCTTTGTAGTAGAAACTGGTAAACTGAGCCTGGGCAATTCGATCAAATGTAGTGGGAAGACAACAAGGAATCATGAGTTTGAGTAGAGCAAGTTAAATAAACTTGACAAATGTTCATTTTGGCACTGCTCCTCTGTCAACGTATGGTCATCCATCTCTCGCTTCAGGAATATTACACGTCTGTCTATAGTTCCCATTCATGTTAGCATTGCAAATGCACTTTTTTGCATTCTAAACAAATTAGTTGGCTGTTATTCACTGAATAAAGATGAAAAACAGTGCAATTTATTATAAGTTGTGATAATAGCCTGGAGCCTCAGACATGTTTTACAGGTGTATTGTTATTGCCTTAAATTTTCCACTGAATTAAACACTGTTAGTAGTGTTTCCCCAGGCAGTTGCTCTGCTCCATCATCAATCACAGCAATGATAAGGGAGCTACTAGTGGCAGATTTTGAGAATTAGCATGTACAGTGCTGTAATTTGTTTTAGGCTCTCTCTGCAGGCGCACGTATAAAAGGGCAGATTGTTTTCTGGTGTGATGAAGAGTCACCTGAGTCTGAGCTTTTTATAGTAGTTGATTATGGAGCCTGCATAGTTAATGCTGTTTGAGCTCGCTGGCTTTGCGAATAGTCAAACCTCTGTCAACTGTAAAGAAAACAAAGCACAATGTCGTGTTCACATTGGAAGCGAAACTAAAAGCAACCAAGTTTTAACCTCGTACATCGGAATTCATTTGTGTTGAACCTTTTAAATTGTCCGGATTAGTTCTGCTCGGGCTTCTGCTGACTTGGAAATTATCGCCATGCGTGTTTTTTAATTACAGAAAAGATTGTTGTGATTCGCTTGTATTTTCTTTACGACCAAGAATGAGCTCATGGAAAATACAGAGCGGCTGAACTTTTGTTGTTGTTCTCTCAGTTGCTGCATTTTTTGCAAAAATTCTCACACATCAATTTGTCACCTCCTAATATAACACTGCGCCTGACTGTGCACCGCACCAAAAATGTGGTGCTATTTATTGTTGCACGGTTTGTTGTAGCTGTCCCCTCTGTTGCTGAACTAGAGCTCGCTGCCTCCAAAGAGCGGCGTAATTGTTTACCACCCTAACACTGTGTCATTGCCACTGTGTCTCACTGGACTTTATACATTTTATTGAACTCACTTGACTGAAGTCACTGTGCATGATGTACTTTTAATTTCCCATCTTTGTCTTTAGGGTGATTAAGGCTGCTGTGATTCACATCACAGATCTGTGAACCCAACAAATCCATTAAACAATTTCCCCATTGTTAAACAAGGGATGGAGATCAACACCTAGACCGGCTTTTCATCGTCACGTACCGCTTTAGCACTTTCTTATTTGCAATTTATTTAAGAAATAACCAGCGGTATTGATTTTGCCTCAGCACCCCTTCCTTGCTGATGAACTATGCACTTGCTACGCGTCGTATCTCATCGTCTGGACAGAGGCTCCAGCCGTCCTGTGTTCTGTCTGCCATTTAGTGCCCTCCGTTTCGTCTTCGTTTTTACTGTTCCTGCTAATGCATATTCTCCATCAACCTTTGCACTTGAAGTTCACTTTGACTGGCACTTTGCTGCTGGAGGATAGTACTCCATAAATCAGATGACAAGCTGGCAGAGTTCAGATGAGCCGTGTCCCGCTCTTTGAGTCTGTGTGCGGTACGCACTGAGCTGACGGAGACTCACACCACAGTGAATATGGCTAAAACGGAAGAAGAAAGCACGTTGATGGTATCGGCTCTGTCGCGGTGCCCTGATGTTTGCCGTACTGTCCGTTTTCAGACAATGCCTTTGACTTTGCCTTACTAGAACCAATCATCCAGAATGAAGAGGGAGGTTGATAAAAATCTAGCGGTCCTGATGGGAGAAGGCTGGCGTGTCTTGAAAATAAATGGCTTTCATTTAGCTTTTTATAAGATAAGACATACTATAGGCTTTCACTACATATTCAGATACAGCACAAGCCACACTGCTCAGATCAAAGATAGTAATATCATGCATTTTACAGGACACATTTGTAACTTTATAAATGGACTTGAAAAAAGGCTGAGCTCATGCATTTACCACCCGTTCTCATCCATCAGTGAGGGCCAGTATCCTCAGCTACCAAAAGTTTCAAAGCTGTAACAACAAAAAACGTCAGGATTAGGGTTAAGAGTTAGTTGTAAACAACATCTGACCCTATTTTTCTAAATGTGTTCTGCACCGAACTCTGAATTTACTAATATTTACAATGTAAATGTTGGTCAGTGCCACGGTGCAACTTTTCTTTGTTCTGTTGTCCGATAAATCAAGATTCGTGACAATGAATCACAGGCTGGCAGACTGAATTTGCATCACGCTGTGCCCACAAACTAAGTCCTTTACATCAGAGTCGCCCCTTGGCTCCTCGTGGTTGACTGTACATGCCGCTTTGCCGAGGGTAGCCCCCGAATTACGGCTCATAATTGCCTTCCCCTTCGCAGGCGGCGCTTCGGTAAATATGACAGCTTCATTTTAATCTGCCTTGGAAAACACAAACCAAACGCTGACGCCACTTTGCATGCCTGAGCGAATCGCTGCAGGTGTTGCCTAATTATATCACCCACTTGTACCCTAAACTGTGAACAGTGGTTTCAATCTCATCCTCGCCGTCCACCGATCAGCGCAGCTTTGATTAATGGTTGTTACACCGAACCCAGCTCCTGTTGTTTTGGTCCTGTACTTTTACCCAAGAAAGATAACACTTGTCCCGTGCTTAATGGAAATTCTGTTGACAGTGTTGTTTGGTCTGCACGTGTTGTCGCTGTGTGGAAAAAACCAACAAGGAGGTAGCTGCGTTCACTGGAGAAAACCCCTGCGCCTGTGGAGATCAGTGTTCTTCTAGAACAATTCATTGTTCTGCACTGTTTGCTTAACAGTCTAAAGGTGTTGGGGGGACATTGTTTTGGTTTCCTCATCATTAAATACAGGGTAGAAGGACAATATTGTTGGCCTTGTTTGCATATACTACATTTATTTTCTACTAGTTTGTTTTCCCCTCGTGGTTTATATTACACCTGTTTAACACACCTACCGTTTGAGGGGGAGACTGAGATTCGTTGACCTCTGCTGTTGGCTGCGTCCTCTGCGTCCACTCTGCCCAGACGAGAAGCGATAAGATCCCCCCCTTGTGAATACTGAGGACGGAAAGTGGCGAGACAGGTGGCAGTGATGAGTGAGAAAAATATCTGATGTAATCTTTTCTGAGATCAGTGTCTATCGGCCTGTAGAGGAAGATGAACAAAAAGGCTGCAGGCCTGTCGCTCAGACTTCTCCTGTTCATTACACAGATAAGGAATTTAGACGACACAGCTGGCAACACCGCTGCGCAACTTGACAGTTCAGACTTGCATCTGTTAGAGATGCCATCCGGCAGAGATTGAGGGCTTATGAAAGCTTTGGGTAGAGTCATGGCAGCATGTCGTCTTTTGGCCGGGGTTCGCTGTTGCCAAGTGATTTGATGTTGTTTTTTTTTTAAACCATTCAAAGTGTCCAACAGCATTAATGGGAACATTAATCTGAACTCATGCATCGACGGGGGCTTATTCCCCGTGTGATGTTCAGCCGCAGTGCTGCGTGGTTCCTTATCCGAATTTAGCTTTAATCTCGATGTTATTAAAGTTATTTGTCTGGTCTACAGGTCACAGTGTTCCAGAGAATCACAGCGAACACACACGTTTGGATCCAACAATCACAGAACAAATAGACATGAACATGGTTAAAAATAAATGTCATTGTATGTATTTTAGTTTTTTTGCATTGAAGTCTTAAAGATATTTTTGTATCTTTAGTTAGACTGGCGTGTCTTTTCTTTGATTCCCAGTTTCTCCTGGCTCATGATTGTATGTTTGTGTGTGACAAATTTCTGACCACCATGAAAATGAGTTGCAGTTGTGTAAATCGACGTCTTAACTTTTACTGACATACTCGGTGGGAGTTGCCGCAGTACTGTGGTGACCTCGGTTGAAAACGCACTTGCTTCACACAGCGAACGCGTAAAGGTGCCTCTTTTCTGCAGCACTTTGCAACATGTGGGGCGTAATAGTTAACCGCCAGCTGTGTGGATAGAATCGTGGCTCCTCTAACAGTTGGATGGATGCCACGTGATGGCATTCTTTTTTTTTTTCCTGACATGTCTCGCTCTCATTGGATGCGGCGTTTCTGTGCTGGTTTTGAATCATTCCCGCAGTCGGAGTATAGCTCGAGGGACTGTGACTGCATCCAGGAAAGCAGTGTCTCTGCTGCTCATCGTACACGTGGCTTGAATGGCTTTGTGCTGTCACTGCGGCTTCCCTGATGCCGTGCCAAACACTGGAGCGTCTAACAGAAAGGTTACTGACTCAATACTCTGCACTCTGCACATGTGTGACAACTAAAAAAAAACAACACACATTCAGACAACCTTTATATCTGTAGACACGTCTCATACAATATTTCCCACTGATCATTTCGACAGTGAGTATTTCTCACTTTCTATGGGTGACACTGCCAGGGGTTAGTCACATTAAGGTGGATGTGTTATCAGAATATTATTTTCTTTTTCAAACACTATCCTGCTAAATGATTCACTTTTTTTCTCCAGGCACAAAATTACGCGCCTCGTGATCTGGTCTGTGTTGTTCAGAAAAGAGCAGCAGCAGATGGACTGAATGTAAATAAATACATGTGAGCTTTTCCGTCACCAGGAAAATGCTGCCGCGTCCTATTCAACATTTGTCATTAAGCAATTTAGTGAGTGGCGAGTCACGTTTTTCCTTCACGGAGCTGAAATAATAAAGCGACTTTGTGCACAGTAACATAAGCATGGGTGGAATAAAGGCAGAACATGCGCAGCAGATGTCATTTCTGGGACACGGAAATAAAAAAAAATAAATATACACCCTCAAAACAACTGAGTTTTGTATTTAGTGAGTTTATTGTCGAGTGCACTGCATGTTGCTGTGGCTCATAATGAATCAATGTGAAGACATTCCTGACTTTGTTTTTGTTTGAATATTATTCAGTTTGTCACTTATTAGATGTTCAAATGAATGTTTGTTCCTCATACTGATTATGACAGTATACACAGGGCCAGTAGATGGTGGTGTCTTCACTGATTTGCTGCATGAATCAACCTCACACACGCACACACAGAATCCACAGAAGCGCATGCATTTAATGAAGTGGTTTGATCAATACTATTTTTCTCCTCTCTTCTTGGACTCTGACTCTGGTGTGTGTGTGTGTGTGTGTGTGTGTGTGTGTGTGTGTGTGTGTGTGTGTGTGTGTGTGTAGACCGCTGATACATACTGACCTCATTAAACCCCTCTATATCCATCCTGGTTTAAAGCATTCTTTTTATAACCTTTACCTTTTGCGAACGATTACCACATGAGCTTTCCAGGATCCTGTTTTCAATGGTTAGTAGTAGTTTAGTTCACAGCGCCTTGTTTTCTTCTTTAGCAGCCCACCTTGTTTCTCTGCATGGAATTATTTCTCCCTCTTTCCCCTCATCTGCTACTTCAGCTCTTCACGAAGCCTGGATATTATCCCATCTCCATCATTTAATGATGTGACTGTACAATAGTAGTGTCATGCACACATAACTCAGAAGTGGCAAACTATTAAAATTCAGTGGCACATTTTGTGCAGCCTTGCAGTTACGCATTTGCATTTCAGTGTATGTGTTTGTGTGTCTGAAGTTAATGTGAACATGTATAGCTCATGAGAGGTTGGGCATCTTCCAGTGGCAACCGCCCCCCCCCCCCCCCCCCTCCTCTCCTTTCGTCTCATCTCCCCTCCCTCCACACTCCCTCACTCATATCCACTCCCTCTCATCTTCCCTCCCTTTACTTTGCAGCGAGGCAGCCTGAGCTCGTGAAAGAACAAGCAAGAGAAGCAAACTGTCAGGGAAGAGCAGAGTTTGTCCTCCTTTCTTTTCCGCTGCTCTCACATGTCTCCTCGTTTGTGAGGAGAGGAAAGAAAAAGAAAATGGTCAGCACGCTTGGACTTTATTCCTCTTTGAGTCAGCGTTTCTATTCTCTGTGACGCCTCAGCATCAGAGAGAACCTTAATGACTACTGACTCCTCGCAAACGCATCTGATTCTTAACCCCATCCCATCCTAACCTGACCCAGACTGGATTTAGTGACCAAGCGGGCAGTAGGTGGGTGCCAGGAGGCGCCCGGCCCGTGTGTGTGGGCCGGCATAGAACTGGAGTGGGCGCGGGGGAACTGGAGCAGGGGGCCGGGTGGCAGCACTGGTCCTGGTCGTGGCAGTGGTTCTGACGAGGAGGCCGGCTCAGGCTCCGGGTTCGGGACGGGGTATGGTGGCGCGGAGTGGTCTGAGGGTGGAGCAATGCTGAGTGCGATCTGGGAGACGGAGGGGCTGCAGACGGTGGGCATCGTGGTGCTGGTGTTTGCTTCAATCAAGCTGCTGCACATTCTGGGGCTCATCAGCTTTTCAGAGGGTAAGAAACTGATGGAGAAATCAAAGTAGAGGGAGACAGAAGTGACGAGTTCACTAGTATCATTAGCAGAGTTGATTGTAATTCATTTGAATGTCATCATTATTGTTCTTTCCTTTTCCTGAAATGTTTGCAAGTTTGTAATGTGACCGAAGGCAAGCAGGACTAGAGTAGGAAAAATGTGTCGGCTCAGATCGAAAGGCTTGAGCTCGGCGAGCTCTGATTACATTTGTAGAGATGAGAGCTGAGCAACACATTTTCAAGCCTCAGTTTCAAGCATTTGAAAGTTTTTTTTTGTCTCACATCCGCGAGGTTAATTCTTCGGTTTGCTGTTAATACACACATTTATAGTGTGTTTGCAGGATAGCCAGCATGGGCTACTAAGAGGAACAGTGAGGTTCACCTAGCACAGAATGCATCGGGCCTAAATAAACAGTTTGGTTTGGATGTACTGCTGCTGTCTCATTAAAAAACGTAGAGCAGCATAGTAAGCAGTGTGAGCTGAGACCGGCTCATCCATCAGACCGCTGTTTAGCAAATATGCCTTATCTTCTAATTAGGGTAATCAGTCACAATTCCTTGAAGCTGCATGCATATTCAGAGCGACGATAAGAAGACTTGATGATAGTGTGTAGCTGGAAAAAGCTGACCCGACCTCAGAAGAGTGTGTAGACGGCGTGAACGTCTGTGCTAGGACTGTGTTATTTTTAAAAGCACATGGGAGCGGTGTTTTCATCCAGGGGAACAGTGACCCTCATGCTCAGCGTAACAGTTTACACGCTTCACTAAACAGCCGCGAGTTGAAAACTGCTTTCCCCTCGCTCGTCATTTTCCAATGCAGGCTGCGTGATATTGATTATTTTCCACGGTGAGATGATGCAGACGTCAAAGCCGGCGTGTCGGGCGCTGTGCGCGTGTTGATGTGATCTGTGTTCCACACAGGTGTCTCAGAGTGTAATTACTCACAGACTATCGGAGCCTGTGGTACCTGACAAGCTGTCAATACAATCATTTTCACAAGGAGGAGGAAAAACAGCAGAGGCTTACACTAAGCCTGAAAATGATTTTGCAAGACAACAGTGAGTGAATTGAAGACTTTATCTAAGTTAAAAATACGAACTTTATTTGAGCTAATCACACAGAAAACCTCATTCTTATTCATATTGTTTACATCGTCAACAAACGCGAAAGGGAGTCGAGAGAGAAAACCTGGATGGAAGCTGTGGCTCGTACAAAACACTCATTTTCTTTTCTGTTCACATTAAACATAACTCACTAGAAGGGGGTACCCAGCTGAGATGACTGCAGGTTGAATGCTCGGTGAGGGAGAAATCAAACCCAGTTCCTCCAAAGCATCGCACACATTTGATCCACACCTACTGGAGGCACTTGTTTGAGGTTTTTGCTGCCAAAGTTGAATTTGTTACCGTAACCCAGCCATAAAAACCTTTGAGGTGGCCATATCATGCTAACTTCTGGGTCTATCATTTATTCTGGGGCACCACTTATAAAAGATTGTATGATTGCCATTTAGTTGTGTGGACTGAGACTGGCTTCAATCTGGTCACCGCAACTTTGCCTACTAGCTCACAAATCACAACTGAGACTTTGTCATTAGAGTAATAGCCTTACATTCGAGCTAACAACATGGAAACCACAGTTGAGATGAAGGTATAGTCCTGAGCACAAATCCAATAATCACCTTCAATTTCACATGAGTAAGACAGATGGAAAATAACATCTTTATGACACAAATCTACTTTTGCAGCTGTCGCCTCCTGTGATAACTAAAAGGTTTGTTATGCACCTTTTTGTTTTCAGAAAACCTCCTGGGAAAGTGTTTATCTGAGTGTGTACGCTCTGCTTAACATTCACACAGTCAGACATGTTCACAGCTGGGAGCTGCCCAGTAAGACCGCATCCTTCTACTGCCGGCCACCTGAGCAGCTCCACTGGGGCATCGGAGGGATAGAGGTCCCGCATTAAAAGCCTCCGTGAGATTTTCTCAGCTGGGCTGCAGATTGGAACTGGTAACTTTCTAATCGCGGAAGGGAACGTGAGCTGAGAGCACAGCTCCACACTTTGCTGTAGCGTCAGCTGGCGGAAAACAAAAGGAAGTGTGAGCTCTGTACAGATCAAGCCTTAGCACTTTCTACTCTGAGCACTTAGAGCGCACAGATTGGATAGACTTCAGTCCCTTGCTTTATTCTGTGTTGGCGAAATATAATATCATTGCATCAGACTGTGCCCAAGCATTGTGCTTCAACCCTGTAGCCACTCGCAGTTTGATTGTGAACGTAGCTGCACTGATGCACTCCCACTAACTAGCCTAAGGCTGGTGAAATTTCAATGCCGATGAACGAGGGCTCATCTTGACTGTAAAATTCTACTGTCAGACCTTTTGTTAGATGTTCTTTTAGCGTAATAGAAATGTTGGACTCTCATGTTTCCCACTGAGGTTTGTTTTGATGGATTTGGGAATAGGAAGGACTACATTTCACTGCCTTTTTCTCTTTCTCATACAAACGCTCAGGTTTCTTCTGGCGCTCGTACGGCTTCACTTCCGCAAAGTGCTGAGCGAAGCCTCGTAGGGCACAGACTAATCAGCGTGTCACACGATGATAAATAATTCTGTGGCTCATCCTTGTGCTTGTGCATCCCCGAGCACAAAAACGCACACACTCGCAAGTACATATTACATCCGCAGGGGCGTGGGACCCGTTGTTTAATATCCGACAGTGTCTTAGCAAGCATATTCATGCACCAAGGCCGTCGTGTCTCTGGGTCCTTGACGTAGTTTATGGCCTGACAACGGAGAGTTGGTGTTGGCTGTTTTCACTTACTGGAAAGTGTTGTGGTAGCTACAGTAATGAACAAGTCCTGGATGTGTTGGGTCAGCATGAATAAATGGTGTAAAATCCTGTCCACTCTGTGAGGAACAGTGCACTGTGGCCACCGCAGTAACCTAATAATGCAGGTCTGAATCTCATGAAAACATGAAACGAGCCTATTGAATTTTTATAACACACAATTAGAAATGACCTTTCCGGTGTTGTGTGGTGGCATTTCTCTGCGATCTGGCTGTTCTGACATGCCTGCCATTGATAATCACATCATGTGGGAGCAAAGCTGACCCACAGCATGAGAGTCACATCTGTGTTTCACACACGCTGTACAATGTGAACAAAACTCTTCTGAATTTTCTATGGGATTGTTTCCCGTGTTGAGTCACACATCCATCATCAAAGTGGAGTCCGCACTAGCACTTAGCATCTTTTTCATTATTCCAGATGATGCCATGTTTGGTGGAACTTATTTATAGCGTCCACCGTGGAAATGAATCTTGTTAGAACTCAAGTGAACAAGTAGGATTTAATAGAAGGAAACAATGAGTCAGTCGCAGGTAGCGAAGTGCCAGATATTTTGCCCGCAGCTCTCCTGCAAACTGTAATTGTTTATCCGCTTACCCATTCATTTAAAAGGACAACAATCAACTGGTGCAATTACCCTTTGGCTGTTTTCCACGATGCCTATTTAGAGCAGTGACATGATTGACTTAACCTTTGCCTGAGTGTTCCAAGTTATGGATCCCTCCGGTGTCTTTAGAGGGACGGAGGGCGCGACGGGTGAGATTATTTTAAAGTAAGCGGATTCGGCCTGTCAATTCGAGTCAGGAAAGCAAGGGCGAGTATCGCTCAGCCAATCAATGTTGATGAAAACATCACAGGTAATATGTTTTGATAGACGGAAGATAACGGATGTTTCTGGGCCAAAGATCCGATGTGGATGACGGCTGTGCTTAGAAGCGTCCTATGGGAGAGGGCATTCAAAAGATGGATTTAATCAAAGTACAGTAGCAGTAACGGGATGCAGTGTGGTGTGCAGTGTTGCTAGAGCACCAGCTCCTGTAATCCTCAGATGTTATTTAATGTGAACGCTGGATTTCATGATATTTATTAATTTGAGTCTCACAAAGCAGAGCTTCACTGTGCAGACTGTGAAAGTCTAATTAAAGGAAAGGTAGTGCATAGCTTAAGGTTAAGTGTTGTCACAAACAAAAAAAGGGTCTCTCATAAACCTTCAAATATCTCTAGAGCTTCAAAACTGCACACGTGGTATTTAGTTTTCAACCAAGGCTGTGCAATCAGTAGAATGCCCATGACTTTAATTAGCCAACAAAATGAATAATCATGTTGCCACATGGATTCACCAACAACATTTTCCACAATTAAGCCAAGGACAAAGGTTCTCATGCAATATTCATTATTTCCTTGCCAACAGTATAAGTAACAGCAAATCCTTCTTTGTTTCCAGATGGATTGAATGTATTAGACTTTATCTTCCCCTCTAAATTTTCCGCAGATGAAAACACAGACTGTTGTGCGAGTCTTTTGTGTTGTCTGCAGGCTGCCTTCTTGGTCCACGCCGATTTTTAACTCTGTTGTCTCAAACTTCACCCAAAGTTCCTTCATTCTTTCTGCTGATTGAAGATGGTGTTTCTGGTCTGCAATCTGCAGTCTAAAGGCAACTGGGACTTTAGAACAGGTTGTGAAGGTAGTGAAGTAATATCATTACCAGTGAGTTTTACAGGGTACTGGAAGTATTTACTGACATCGAACCGCTGTAAAGACAGGAAATATCTAAACACATTAAATAATAGGTGTTCTTTTCTTAATAGACCAAGATGAAAACAAAAAAGAAAGACACAATTAAGCTTATTGTACTTTACTTTGGGTGTTTAAAAAAAAACTGATCGCAATTAAAAGCATAGACTGCTCTTTCTTTCTGATGCCAATGACTGCTTAGTCCTTCTGATGGTGCGCCATTATGGCCAGTGCGAGAACACGCTTTCACTCATTTAAAACCTTGGCATCCAGTCCCTAGTGCTTTTGTCAGTGCAGTCACTCACACGCTCGTGCATCAAAGGACAGTATTTCATGTGTTGTCCATTATAAGGCGGAAATATTAGCTTTTTAGAAATGAAGAGATGTTTTTATGCTCTGACCGGCTTGTTTAATCTGATTAAAACCACTGTAAGTGCATGAGGCAGCTAACAAACAGTAGCAAATTGCACTAATGTTGAAAACAAATACATTGTTTTTGCCAGTAAAGAGCCTCTGTTGCTTTGCCTTCTGTGTCGCAGTAGCTAATCTAAAGAAAACCATCGAGGCTTCCAACCATTTGGTTGTTTATACACATCTATTCCCAGTCTGCTCGGACTCAGATTTATTTGGATCTGCCTTTTGTCATTGGCAGAAAGGCACAAAACTTGGTGTCATGTTCCAGGATAAGTAAATTCATATCTTAGCGAAAGAGATTTAAAATGCAAATAGGATTTTTTATTCATGACTGTCGCACAGACAGTTGGTATTTGTAGCCTCAGTAATGTGCCCAATTGGTTTTGGTTTTAAGGCAGGCCATGCGCTCACCCTGGCCTGCTGTCTTCCTGTCCCTAAGTCGATTTCACCATCGTTTTTCCGCCTGCCATAAGGAACGGGAGGCTGTTTTATTTAATAACATGAATGACATATTGCTCTCCCCAGCTCCAGTCTAGAGGCTTATTTGTATTTGGACTGGCACAATGGGAACGTAAATGGGAGATCTGTATCCATCTCTCTCATCGTCTGTGTGTATCTCAGACAAAGTGAGACTTTCTCATTACACAGTTGGGTCTGTGTTTGAATTACTTTTCTTTTATTGACTTGGATCTGCACATCCAACAGATGCAGAAGCAGAATAGTAATCAGCCGGTGTCCAAGTGTTGGCAGCACTGGTGTTCTGGGGTATTAGAAAATATTTGGTGCTACAAAGGGGGATTTATTACACCTCTAGAAGGGCAAAGTCAGCCTTTGCAAACGAGATAGACGTTTAATCTTCTGTCCTCTGGCAGATCTGGTTATGTAGGTATTATATTTACCATTGCACTTTGGTTTATCTTTACACAGTTCATTTCACAGCTCACTTATTTTGACATTAGTTTCCTATTTCTACAGTGTTCCTGTGTTGAACAGGGCATACGTCCTGCGTCTCCGCCAGGTTATGTCGACATGTATGTATATACAGTGAGAACATGCAAGCGGTATATGAGAAAATTAAAGGAATCAATCGAGTGAGATTTTTGACAGTATAAAATTGCAGCAGAAAGAACCAGAGGCAGGGCTCGTCTGTGAGCAGATGTGTTGTTGGCTGAGGCATTACTTGAGCAATAAATCAAAAATGGCAATGCAACACTTCCAATTGGGTGTACTGCTGGGAGCTAGCCAGCAGCACTGGTGTGACTCTGAATAAGCCGGTCAGTTTGATAGCACTCTGGCCTGTTTTGGGGAATAGTGCCAGCATGGATAAAATCAACCACTGGCCAGGCTGCCAGACACGTCTCATCTGCTGCCCCTGTCTGGATGGGGTGTAATTTCAGTTAATTGCTAGGTGTAAAGTGTCTGTCACGTTCGGACTTTCACACTAGACTGAGGCATTGAAGTGAACATGCTGTCCGCATGCTGAAACAATAAATACCGGGCGTAGAAGTAGCCTCTAATCAACTGGCTCTCACCTGTCGACTACATTTCATTTTGCCGGAAGGCTTTACCTCTGTGCCCGATCAAGTGACCGTATGGCGATATGACCCTCTGTAAATGCTCCATGTGTGCGCTGTTTGATTGTGCTGACCTTTGGAGAGACGGGGGAGAACTTAAAAGGACATGTCAGCAAAGCACGTAGTAAATCATTTGCTTCACTTTACACATCAAGCAAGTTATTTTTCTACCATGTTTTTTCTTCTGAGTTTGATGGTTAGATTATCAATGTGAGAAGCCACCGTGTTTCTGTCATCAGCTGTTGTTTCCCTCGGTCGACCAAGTCTGTGCATGTGGCGCAATACACCGGTGGTTTCATTTCTTTTTCCAGACTAAATTGGTGTATTGTTCCTGTGTATTGTATCCTAGTTGTTGTGTTGCTATAAAGAGTTGAGTTTATATAAGGTTAAACAGTTCCTCTTATGATCATATGTGGAGTCATATTTCATTAAGATGGTGCTTTTTAATATAGGGTAAATCATGGGTGGAAAAATTGAAGCAATTCACTAATTTAGATTTTGATACTTCTCTCTGAAGATCTGAAGGAGACCTCCATTGATGGGATTTGCTGTCTTAAAACCTTTTGTGTGAACATTAACCATGTCAAAATATTCCCTTGAGAGCCTTCCCCTTTAAACAAATCAATGTGGTCCACTGGTCAGTCAATGCTATCATTCATTGCCATGAAAGAACTGTCTTATACATTTAAGAAGGTGTTGAAGAAGGAAAACAAAAAGTAGGTAGGGATCGGCCTTTGGATTAAGATATTTTCCGATGTTTCATTCGAAGCTTAGCTCCCAAAATGCTTTACTGACATTAGTAAAGTTCATTGTCTCAGCATTTCAACTCAATATATATTAATTTTCAGACTGTTACCAGCAAAGAGACAGACCTTGACTTTCAAATGTAAATTGGTTCTATATGTTAGTATCGTTTTAATGCATAGATACATTAAAGTGCAGAAAAATGGGAGGTCAGCACTAGCGTTCAATCCCAGAAAAAATTACTCTGATAAAATTCCCCAGAAAATGAGGACTGATTAGAATGTGCCTGAAGGAGTGATGAAATCATGCTGAAAGAATATAAATTCCAACTCGCGCTTCACTTGGATATAAAATGATAATATCAGCTTAAATCCTGGGATTAACATTTCTGTCTAACTCCTCAATCTAACGAATGCTGTTTACATATTTTTTCCGCAAATGGACTGCGGTCTCATCATATGATGATTTGAGTTTCATTATTCTGTGTACTATTGCCAAGACCTGGAACAGGCTATATTAGGAGAGAGCTCAGGTTAGGATAAGATCAGCGCTGAGTTCAGATGTTAGTTTATCGATGGGAAACCTCACAGAGTCTGAGTCTGTGAGAGTGACGAAACGTGGTTCATTCATCAGCCGCAAATCCCATAGGACATTCTTGTTGGGTCGTAGCTGATTTATTGCTTCTTTGAGCTTCTATGAGCAGAACAGTGTTTTGATAAAAACATGGTATAATTTACACATAGTTGTGGCGTCAATGTGATGCAAAAGTAAAGTCCAATGTAAAAAAATTTTTAGAAAATTTTCATTATTCGAGGTCTGAAAACACTGGACCTTTTCTGGTATTTTTATTTTTCTGCCAATAAATTCTCTAAATGACAATATTTGCATTTGGAATTTGGGACTGACATCAGTAGTTTCTAGAATGGAACAAGAATGTTCATTTTACTCAAACATATGCCTTTAAATATATATTTTCCAGTGGTCCCTTAAGTTTTTGTCCAGAGCTGTATATAAATTCACTATATCATAAAAACATTTTAGCCACCTGCTTCTTCTACAGAAAATCCGTGAAGCACACTTACTCATTGTTGTCATGTATTATTTACATGTGCTGTTTAACTTATGAACTGTAGCCTGCATCTACTAGAAAATTCTAATATTGTTGAATCACAGTGTTTGAGTCAAATGTTTTTTCTTGTCCATGTTCCAGTAACTTGATCTTCCATACCATCTATTATTTCTACTATGCTATGCTAAAATGCGATAGCTCAGACCAAGCCTAGCTGTGATTTTTTTAAGGGTGGTTCTATCTTAAACCCTACTCATACAGACACATGTTTTACAGAACTGTCTAAGCTTTGTCAAAGATCTGCTACTAGACATTGTCTCGGAATCCCATAGTTGAACCCATCCTCAGAGGAACAGCAGCTGTTGAGGACAGAACCTCAGTGCTACAGTGGATGCAGTATTTTAGATAACACTTGGAGTACGGCTCAGGCCAAGTAAGTAAAAGAGAGACAGCGGAGAAGTAAAATGCAGAGTATGATGGATGATATCAATGACCGAAATTAAAACCTATCACAGCCAATTTCACACAGATTAAACCCACACTTTCCCCATCACAGATGAATTTAATCGTACTATTTTGTACCTCAAACCTCCACTTACTGTGTCAGACTCATTCGCACCATGTGGTGCCCCAGGCCGTCGTTTGCCTCGGTGTAGCACTACATGCAGCGTTCGTCAAGCTGTGTCTGTTCGGCACTCAGATTTCTTCATTCATTTGTTCATCTTAAGCCCCAATCGTGAGTTGGAAGAGACATACGTATATGTGTATATACTCTATAAACCAAATATTTGATTTAGGGATAGTGGGGTTTAGCGACCCTTTGGTCAACTTCACCTTGGAGACGAATGACGGCCGGATCACAAACCTTGAGGGAGTGGAGCAGTTGAGCAATAATTGAGGGTTATATTGCCACATTGATTATTCGTGGTGTAAGTAGATTTGCGGCTTGTCTGCTTATTGAGAAAAAAGATGCTGTGAAGTCGACCGTTTTATGTGTACAGTCTACAGAGCTAGATAAACCTCCCATGAGGCATTTTTCTTCGTTTATAACCCTCACAGGGAATACATCTTATTCTCTCGTATTGCTCCAGTGCAAAGTGGCATTTGTGATGAGCCGTGCAGTCAGCCAAAACCTGCCACATAGCAGCCGTCACTCAAGAAGTTCTTAAGATCAGGTTTTTGGTGTTTGTTTATTTTTCGAGGAAGGCAAAAGTATGGCATGACGGTCTGTATGTGTGTGCACGTTATCAGTGAATCAGTATCGTGTAACGTCAAACCCTCTTGCTTCGTAGATTTGAGTCTTCAGGACAACGGTGTCCATTTTTTTTAAATAAATTGGATGCACGCAATGCCAGTAAAACAGCACAGTTTGACATTTGTGGGTAAGAGGACGGGGACACTACATGAGCCTCTCTCCCGTCTGATCTCATTATTATACAAATACTCAAGTTGTCAAATCAATTTTGTCAATAAACTAAAAGGGCAAGCATTAATCAGATGGTCATGACAGCATGCTCTTTTCCTGCCTGGTTAAGCACCATGTCATTCATGCTCCGCTTTTCTACTTCAGAGATCAATTTCTATTGCATTCTTGTAAGATCGGCTTTTTACCAACACTCGCGCTTTTTGGTTCTGTTGTAAGGACAGAGATCAGAATGTTTGCACCGCATCCCGAACTCGCCCATGGTTCAGGTGCCGAAGACCGTAGCGGAGCCCACCACGCTGTCCTTGAGCTGTGAGGTAGAAATGTCAGTGTCTAGTACAGCATTGCTTCCAAATAAAGCCAGCTTGCTGTCAAGACCAATATGTCTTGGTAACAAAAGCAACATCTGTCTAGCGTAACCGTAGTGAGGGCACTCAGACGTGTCCTCTCCACATGGGAAGGAAGGTGTGTGTCAGGCAGGTAACAAGGACAGATGAGAGCTTTAGAGTGTCTTTTCATCCTCTAAATCTTAAAGTTATTGTGATGCTGTAGAGGGCAATATGAACTGGCTCAACTGACTCAACAGCGCCTTTTCTTTCTCTGGAGTTTGTCGCCTGCCGTCCTGTCATTAGATGTCACTGTGCCAAGTCTGAGCCAAGTGCCTTTAACCATCTGCTCTTTGTCCGTGCTGTGTTTCACTGCGCACCAGCCCACAGCAGAGTTTCGCTGTGCAACTATTCTGTGAAGCATCTTTGTTGATGTTTCTGGGCAGTGTTTCATGTTTAGCACATCTGACAAAGCTCCAAACATAAAAATGATGAACGCATGTCATTTGTTGCCATGCTAGCTACAGTGGGGAGGGACATTTTTGCCTTAGCAACCATTGAGTGCACTTCCAAACATGTGGTATAGAGTCATTTTAATGTTGGTCAGAGTTCATGGCACTGTGGTGTCAGTGTGACGAAGAGATTCACCTTAGTGACGTTTAGGTCCCACTGCCCTCAGTGCTTATTAGCAAACGTCTCACGCCCTTGCGATAATAATAACACCCTAATAACTAGTGTAAGCGTTCAGCATGAAGCGCTGTTACCTGACGTGCGGAGCCACCGCTGTAGATTCTTAGTCTTTAATATGTAGTTTGCTGCATCTATTCCTGTTTATTAGTGTGATCTAAGCCACTAGATGCACCATCAAACTAACACTCCTGCTCACTTCCACTTTTCCTCTGAACCTCCATGATGCTCCAGACACTGCTACAGATTTATGAGACAATTTTAAAGCTTCTTTTTAATGATCTAATTCTTACCACCGCCGTGTCCCTTTATAGCCCAGTTTTATAGGGGGCTGCTAGGGGGCCTTTGGCCATGTTGAAATTACACCAACTAGTTAGAAACACGCCGTGAGCCCTAGAGCCCTAGAGCTGGCATTACTGTTATCGATGCCTTGAAATTAACTAATTGCTGGTGTGACTAAGAAATGGTTTAGCCTGATGAAGTCACAGGGTCAGAATCATATTCACTTTTCTTTTATACTAACCGTACCTACAGTATGTTAACAAACAACCCAGAGAACTAGTTGCTTGGCGGCCTGGTAGCTCAGTGGTTGAGGCAGAGGGCTGGGATGCAGAGATAGCAGGATCAATTCCCAGCTGGGCACCCAGCTCATGCCCCATACCAGGTGTGAGCGAGACACCCCGAGCGCCACATGTGGCTGCTCACTTCTCCCATGCAGAGAATAAATATCATTGTAAACATTTTCTTTCTATAGTAGATCGACAGGTGGAGACGCAGAAAGACGGGAAACCTGGTTTGCACTTACTTTCATCTGACTGATTAGTTTTTTGCTAGATGTGCATTAAATACATTTTTTATCTTTTCATCTTGTCCATGTTTGTAAGCAGGAAAGTCTCTTGTCCGTCCACCAATTAGTCCAGACTTCAAAAAAGTTTGTTTCAAAAACTGTTGGATGCTCATGTCATGACATCTGTTTGAGACATGTATAGTCCCCCCAGGCTTTTGGACACTGCGAGCTTGTTAGAAGTAGAGAACAAAGACAAAAAAAAGTCTAATCAAGTCCATACCATGAAAGATGAAGAGTATACACATCTATAAATTACTCGCCTGCAGAAAGGCAGATTCGTGGATGCCCCTGATTACAAGGTGTCACTTAACACACCTATAGGTGATAAGTGGACCGAGACTATGTGTGAATGAGGAGCTGAAAGGACTCGGTGACGAAACTGAAGAAGTATTATTACACTAAAGGAGGTTTTTGCCTTGCAGAATCTAAAATGTACATTAATAAATAATTTCAGTGAATGATCTGTGGATTGTGAAACATCACCGTGCTGCTTGTGCTCACGCTCCTCTGCTTCTGGAGTTTACTCTATGAAATTTACCAAACTGCATTGTTGTCCTGAAGACCCACGTCAAAGGGGTAGACGCTGTCATTATATGACCTTTAACACACACTCACCTCTTGCATGTCCACTTCCTGTAGACTGTTAGTTGCCTGGGTAACCGTAAGACCTAATGCTTTATTTCACAGGTTACCCCCAGATTGCCCACAAGCGCGGGGTGAGAGCTCGGCTCATGAGGCTGTTTCCATGCTCCACAGCCAAAAAGCCATCATCCAGTAATCAAAGCAAGTGGCTCCACCAGCTTGAACTCTTTCTCTCTGTGTCTGATTTCTTTCCTTATTGTTGTTGTTGTTTACCTTTTCCTTTCTGTGGCTACTCCTGCTGTAGGGGCATACGCTTGATAGCCTACGGGCTTACACGGGATTGCATAAGCTGCCTTTCAGCTACAACATTCCTGTTTAGAAATCCTTTCTACTTTGGTTTTTGCATTTCACACAGAATATTTCTGCTCTGCGGGTGCAGATGAAATACAGATGCTTGCTCAGTGTGTAAAATGATGTATTGTAAGAAGTCTTGAGGGTTTGCTTTGTCCTTTTGTGTGAAGTAAAAATATACTCTCCATTAGGTCGCCACCTACACTGTATGATGATTATGTTTGGGATCAAACAACTGTTTTATTTCCTAATATCAGCTAACATCACCTGTGAATGTGAAACCTCAGCTCCATAGCAACAGGTTAATTGTTCTCTCTTAGAAGATATGGCCTTCTGCCTTGGGCCACAATAAGGCCGCTGGAGCTAATGAGGCATTTAGACACAGTGTCACACTTCAGATACATGAGGGGCCCGGCACCAACAAGACAAGTCAAAACGCTGTGCTGCAAGGACATTGCAGTCAGTGACAGGGCCCAGACAGCATCTGCCATCATTACAGGCCCATTAAAATGTTTCACAGGGTTCAGCTGCCCTCCTTCACGGAGAGGCTCTCTACAAGGACTTTCTTCTGGGGTCTCAATAACACTAATTACCTTTGCTGTTTTGCACGTGGTGTAGAGAAGAGGGACTGTTCAGATTTTTATTTGGTTTGGTGAAATAGCGTTAGCATTCATTGAGGAACCTGTCTTCATTATTTAGTAGGTTGCCCAGATATTTGTGTTCCTTTCCTGCCAACATGTTCTGTTTTGGAAGGAGAAGTGGAATAATTCTTGCATTATTAGCGGTGTTTCAAAAATGAAAAAAGAATATATTTAGAAGTGTAATGAGACATTTCAGATTTAGCCTCATTAAGACTACTAACTGGCATATGTTCAATTCTGCAGACAGCGTTGAAGATGAGCTTGAACTGTCTGCAGTCCGCCATCGCCCGGAGGGCCTGGAACAGCTCGAATCCCAGACACGTTTCTCCCGCAAGGAGCTACAGATCCTGTACCGAGGCTTCAAGAACGTAAGTGACAAGGCAGCCGTGCAGCCTCAGCACCACTGATCATATACAGCTCAGCGGGCTTTGTTCTCTCCTGGACACCTCCCCCTCTTTCTATTGCACATCAAAAGATCTGTGTTTTTTTTATCTTATTTGATTTATCCTTTTCCAGCCGTCTGTAGTTACCTGTTGTGTTTCTACCTCTTTTATATGCAACTTAAATAATTAACCATCTGAAAAATATTTAGCTGAATCATCCGTTTCTTGCACCAGATGTCGTCATCATCATCATCATCATCCTCATCCTCCACTTGTGCTTGCCACAGAGAACTGAAATGTCTGTGCATTGTTCACCATGCCAGGGAGAATTAGGTCACACTTCAAAGCTGTTGTGGAAGCTACTGATGTACAATCCAGGTCAAAGTCCTCGAGAGCGGCCCGTATCAAACCACCTCACTTCATTGTCAGCTTTGGTGTGAGGCATAATGAGATGACCCAGAATTAACTCAGCCCAAATTGTCTGGCAATGAAAGAGAGCAAACTAGCGAGAGTCTTGTGATGGTGAAATGTCCACTGGGCTTCAGTTTCCTGTTTAGCCTGCACTTTGCTCCAGCCAAGTCCCTGCAAAGGCCGCCCATTAGTCCACTTCCATGCGACACACGTAAGCTCCAAGTGTACTAATGAGGCCTTTAATTTGTGCCGCACACTGCTTGATTCCCCCAATGCCTTTTTTTTTTTTAACATTACAGAGTTTGCATTTTATTATTAGCCGCTATAGCATCATGACTCCAGAGACTGCGGTGACAGTTGGCCCACCGCTTTGGTCCTGGAATATCTCAACAACTATCAGATGACTTGAAGCAAACTGCTGCACCGACATCTGTGGTCCAAGAAGTATGAGATCCAATAACAGGGGCATGAAATCACTTGTAGACATTATTTTGAAAAAGTAACTTTGGCGATTGCTCTAATTTTTCTCCACCGTGTAATTAGACAGGTGATTATGTCCATAGCTAAGGACGTAAAGAGGAAAGTGTCGCGCAGCTCATCCTTGTCTAGTCCCAGACCAGTGACATTGACAGAATAGAGGCAAGCTCTTAACGCCAGCCAGACTAATAGAAGCTGGCATGGTTCCTATGATGAAAAATTTGGCCCTTTGTCCTTGGTGTCCAGGGTTTCAAAGCAAATCAAACGCCTCTAATGTGTGTGGCAAGATGAGGTCGTTTGTCTTACCCAGTCACTCTCTTGCAGGTGGTGAAAGTGGAACATACATCTAGAAATGTGTCTATCAGGGACTAAAGTAGGACTTGTGGCTCTGGACTTTGCCTTTCAGGTGGAATTTGAACAAAAATCGCCTTAAAGTTATGAGAGAAGCCATTGTTTCATCAATCCCTTGACCCCAGACCACAGGAAGAAACACAATATTATCTTTGTGTCTGGAAAAACCTTCTGGGCTTTGAAAGTTCACAGTCCGGGGCATTAGATTAACATCTCATACAGTTCCTCTGCCATCGGTGATGATGCCCCTGCACACAGGGGTTTATCTCATTCCCCGTTTGCCGCATCACTTCACAGGTCACAGAAAGGAATTTCATGCCTGGCTGGATTTGCATTTCACAGATTGTATTTGTGATTTTATTATCATGGATGAGCTAATTTTACAAGTATATCAAATGAATGCAAACACATTGTCTGACCTCTCTCTCTCTGTCTAATGAGATTGGCACTGAATAATGTGCAAAATGGAACAACAACCAGGGACAAGTGGAAAATGAAACCTTTCCTTTTTCTTTCCCACAATGCACCTCTTATATTACTCCAAATCTACAGAAAAACCAATTGGATGTGACATATTTTACACTCATCACTTTAGAGCCACATTACATTTTAATTCTATATGTAAATGATTCAGTTTCACCTTTGCCCAGAAGGTTTGATATTGCGGCGTAATGTAAATGTAAAAAAAAGAGAGCGTGCGAGTGAGGTCCTGACTTTGAATTAGCCACATCAAAGTTTACCCTCGTGGAGCCCGGAGGCAGTTATGAAATGACTGAAACGATTTCACTGATCTTTAAATTGAATTGCAGGGGAATTGTGTTGCGTACGTGATACTGTCACACAGGCTTCATTCTCGACTGGCTTTTCAGTGGCTCGCCAATGTCATCACGAGACGATCAGAGGAGTTCTGCCCTCTGCGCGAGACTCGATTCCTCGTTGAAAATGGAACCTTGCCTTGATGCTTGCGAGAATGCGTTGGCTTTGTTGTCTGTATTTTACTGTCCTACTTAATCATTGTGTCATTAACGTGGACAACTGTAATTGCCCATCTCTGTACAGAGCACACACACGCTCAGAACTCACTTCGAAGCATTTAATTACTTGACTTTTTCCTTCAGCTGCTATAACAAAAGGTTGTAGAACGTAAACAGTTCTCTAATTAAATCTGTGAAGCGACGGAGACGTACCGCGTCGCGTGCACAGGAATGCACCTTTTGTCCAGCTGTCGGTGAAATGTGTCGTGTTTATACCTCTGCTTATGTGCTGATTAAATCTGTCCAATATATTTGGTTTGTTACCAAATACATGCAAGATGTTCATATTTGACATGAGAAAGTAACTAAGTGTTGCACGTCCCCTTTAAAATGTGTCAGTCCCCCACTATAAAATCACGCACTCTCAGACTTTGAGAAGCAGGTCACAAAAGCGTTCGAGACAAACTCACTTGTTCTGTCCCCTCCCCATATTCCTGACCCCACCTCACCCCACAGGTTACACAACAGGGTGTGAGACAACAGGCGGAGAGTGTCTGGGGACCGATGCACACAACAATGCAGCATCATCTTGCATCAACCTAAAAAAGCCTGTTTGAAGCAAAACAACAACAAAAAAGCCTTGTTTCCCAAAGTCACTGTTCAGAAGTGAAGTGAGGAATTAGAAAACCCAGTTTCTTTCTGAGATGCGTTGACGTTGTTGTATCCTTGTTTGATTTTGATTCAGTACCTCCTCCGCTGTGGCTATGATGTATTATCTGTACAGAAAAACCTTGGAAAACATGACTGCTGGTGTAGAAATGGTCTTTATAGGTGGACCACTTCCTCTGTTTCTAAATCCAATATCCTGTCAGTGTGCAGCTTCGCACCAAGCTGAAATTTAACCTCCAAAGCTACCTGCCTTTATCACCGCGCTGCTCTGAGCAAGGTCATCCACCACGTCTTTGGTTAGTTCTGGGGTTTGAAAAGAGACTAAATCATCCGTTATGTAAGAGTATTCAGTCTTTTTCGCTGAGTGCTCCTAGACAGCCACTAGTGGGTGACCTTGAAAGACTTTTTGATGAAAGGTTCAGAAAGGTTTTGATGCTTTACAGATTGAATAACACCAAACTGGACGTAAGTCTTTAACTATTAAATAGCGTATTACAAAGATGTTAAATTAAACTTCAGACAGAACACAGAATAACATACAGTTGTTTAGATAATGATTAGCAAACTATTTCCTATTTCGAAGTTAAAACAAAATTCCCTTGAAACATCTACGACTACACTTCTACATAGGTAACGCGTTTGACCACTAGAGGTCAGAAAAAAAAAGGTTTGAGCTGTAAGTAATAACTCAAATAAAAGAACGAAAGGCAAAACTTAAACCAACTGAAATGCCAAAGCTTCCTCCACACATGTTATATGTATGAAGAAATCGTAGTAGTATCGTTGTAGTTTAATACCATTTTTTTTCTTTTTAATTACATCTACTTCTCCAAACATATTTTATTTGGAAAGTTGAACCGCTGGAGCGAACACATCTCCACCTGTAATGAAAATTGATTTTTCTGTGAAATATCTGTACGTTGGATCGTGATTGGTCCATCTTGAAGTCAGATTCCAGGCGAGGACTTGAAAATAGGAGCGAGGCTTTGATATAATAGATGCTGACTGACCTGTGCAATTTAATTTTCTGCAGGAATGCCCCAGTGGAGTTGTCAATGAAGAAACCTTTAAAGACATCTACGCGCAGTTCTTCCCGCAAGGAGGTTTGTGGCCACTGCTTTGACTCTAACGGCCTGCGATGCCTCGTGCGGCTGCTTCTTATCTCCTCTGTACACTGTACACTGTACTGCTCACAACATTTCCACTCCATCCAGAAGTTGAACGTCTATCAGAGTAAATCGAGAAAGAACTATTGTTTTCATGGATGTGCTTGTTGTTTGCGCTCATCTTTTATGCAAATGTTAGGTTGAAAAACAGGCGGCTTTGATGTAGGACAGCCAATATAATGAATGAATATGCATTTGTACACCTCCAAAACTTAGCCTTCAAACATTTCAAAACTACTGATGCTATTTAATTGTTGTGGTTTCTTTATCTCATGTGTAATTTTGTCCTTTTTCCTGCAGATGCTTCAACATATGCGCATTTTCTGTTCAATGCATTTGACACAGATCACAACGGCTCTGTGAGTTTTGAGGTAAGCTGACTTTCTTCGTATATGGGTACAGTTTTAATGTGTGTGTGTTTGTATAATAACGTCTCTAAATGTTTCACACTGCAAGCCCCCAAGGTACCTTACTGAAGTATTACATAACCTGCAACCCCAATAAGTGTAATTCAGTCCAAGCTCGTCCACTTGAGATGCTATCAACATGTGATTAATATTTATGAAGGGCATATATTTGCTTATTAGGACAGAAAAGCTGTCATTTCTCCAAACCAAGGCTCACTGGCTAATGTGCAGTCCACGCTGTGATTCCCTGAGGACCCGCGTTGCTTATGATTTGGCCAATACTTTGAATAATGAGGTGTTTTTTTTTTTTTTATAGCATCAACACTGATTCTGTTTCATCAATGACTCCTAATTAGTTTCTGACATGCTGTGATACCCGAGCAAACATGATGTATGACATTAGTGCACTGGTGCATGTTGTTGGTTTCTATATAACAAAGGTTTTTCACTCAATGAAAATGCTTTTTTTTTGCACCAATCTCAGGATTTTGTCATGGGTCTTTCTATACTTCTGCGAGGCACAATCCAGGAAAAACTCAACTGGGCTTTCAACCTTTACGACATCAACAAAGATGGATATATCACTAAAGAGGTGTGTCGAGACACAACAGGTGTAGTGTCGGAGTGAAGGCTGTTGACCGGAAGGTGTGTGATTTACCCTGACCCGTGTCTCTGTGTCTCAGGAAATGCTGGACATCATGAAGGCCATCTATGACATGATGGGAAAATGCACGTACCCCGTCCTCAAAGAGGAGACGCCTCGTCAGCACGTAGAGGTTTTCTTTCAGGCAAGTGTGTCGTTGGCAGCAGTCACAGCTCCGTGTTTGTCAGTCAGACCACAGAGGCTTTAGCAGAACCCCTTTGCTGTTGTTCTTCACGTTTCCTCTCTCGCTGTGTCCAACAGAAGATGGATAAGAACAAAGACGGCGTGGTGACCATAGACGAGTTCATCGACTGCTGCCAAAACGTAAGCTGGATGCGCCGAGACATCTGCTCTCGCTACCGTCGGCACCTTCGCGCCAGCTCACCACTGCTCACTGTTGTTTCTCTCTCCACAGGATGAAAACATCATGCGATCGATGCACCTCTTTGAAAATGTTCTTTAACTTTGGGCGGCGGCGGAGGCTTTTGGAAGAGAACGTCATCTTCCACTTGGACTCGTACTGTGTACAGTGTGCTATGCAGACTTTGGATCTTAGATAAGATATCATTCATTACTGTGGGCCACAAGTAGTAGTGGGCAGTACGGTACAAACACTCTGGAATTAGCCGCCTCTCGACCGTTTTATTGAACACAATGAGGACGAGTGAACAGGAAGCAGAGAGAAGAAATCTGTGGAGTCGTAATAACGACGTCTCATGAATGAAGACAGGGAGGTTTCTCCCATCTCTGTTGCAGCTTTGTTTTATTTACTGCCAGGTGAAATCACTGTGACTTTTTAGAGCATCAAAAAAAGAAACGGAACAAATATTTAACATAACTGACTTAAAATTCACATTTGTCTTCGTTTTTACATTCCTGACTGCCTCCCAACTCCAGAGTGTTTGTACCCCGCCTGTAGTTGTAGAAGAAGGCGTTTAGAGAAGAAAACACATGTTGTACTATTTTAAATTGTATATAATATAGATAAAATGAGACATGAGAACTCTATGACAAACTTTTCAACTCTGCTCGTGTTTACTTGCCAACTAGAATGAGACAACACAAGGATTGTATTGATGTCAAAATCAGACCATAATATCGATGGTTTGTCCACAGAAGCACACAGATAGCTATTTTAACCATTAGATAATGATCTCTGCTGCTTTCAGTGTATTTCCTTTCAACCATATGTATGTATGTCCCCTGCAAGGTATAACTTTTATTTAGTTTTAGTTCACACGAAGAGCAGTGTTTGAGGCTATTTATATGTTATTATGGTCATTGTATAAAAGATTGTTGACTGTACAGTATTAAAAGGAGAATTCCCTTTGGGTGAATTTCAAGTCTTCAAATTTCTTCACATGCTCCTTGATGTACGAGGTGTTGTAGGGGTTTGGTTGTCGGTATGCTACGCTCCACCTGCCCACACCAATTCAGCCTGCTGTCACTGATTGAAGCGCTGATTGAGTAAACACAAAGCATGCTGGGTAGAAGTCTGACTGAGTCACTTCTTCTTCTTCTTCTTTATTGGAAACAACTAGATCACTGGGTGAAGAGCGGGAACATCCTGTGTAAGTGAAATCAAAATAATACAAATCAGATTTGTACTTGAGAAGTGGTTGATATTTGCCACGTAAAGAGGTGGTGCAGTCACACACACGCACGCATCTTCATTCTAGTATGAAGATAATCATTTAGAGATAATGATACCGTTAAATTGTTCTGTGTACTAATGTTATTATAGGAAATGGTGTATTTTCATAAAGAAAAGCACCACATGATTGATTTTCAGCGGGGCAAACTGTTCAGGTAACATGATCAGAAAACATCTGTGTGCTTTTATTTGAATAGATGTATCATTTAATTTCGCAGCACCACTATTCACTTATATAACATTAAAGTCTTTAGTCTGGTTGAAAAGAAAAGCTTTAAATAGTAGCTCATACAAACATCAGAAATGTGTCAGTATGGGTCAACTGATGTTCATCCGCGATGGCAGCAGTAGATTATTATCCAACAAAAGCTGAGGCACTAGAGAACCAAGCAGCAGAGCTGAAGAGCAGCCATCTGACGCCCCCTTGTGGCGACAACGGCATAACACAGAGACTAAAATCCTTCATGCCACAGTCCTGTATCTGAATAAGTTCTCTTTGTTACAGGTTGGTGCTTTTTCTGTTGCTCAGACAAACACATCCACACAGAAAATATTACTAAACTCCTACGGCGATATGTTTCTAATGCTTGTTGGCACAATGTAGATGTCAAAGTTTGAAAATAAAGAAAGCCCAGCAGCAGTAGTTAAAAGTTTTAATTAGACAACGTTTTGTTTCAGGTTTAATGTAAATGCACATGACACACAAAAGTACATTTCCACAAGTCTACAAATCTGTCCTTCCAGTTACATGTAAGACACGGTTTCCAACTTAAAATAGTAAGGTACTTAAATTACCTGAGATAAATCTGAATAGTAAACAAACATATATCGACTAGATCTTTTACATGTTTTAATGATTGAAATCAATGTAAGGCAGATGGTAATAATGGGGAAAACAGTTGTGTATTTCATGTACAAAAACCCGTTTTAGGCTACACATACACAACATTGCACAGTATTTCTGAAATGAATACGACTAATTACAGAAAATCCTTTACTGCTGTACAAACGATGCAATGCAGGCATGATGCTGTGACTGTACGGAAACCAACGGTTTTGCATATTAGAGTTGGCGAGCAGAGAGACTCCTTTAGAGTGATAAAGTCATAAATGTAATGATTCAAATATATGCGATTTCACTTCTGTCTATATTTGGCACACGACTTCCTTTTTACCCTGAACATCCAAAATCCTGTTGTTGTTCCTTTCATCGTCACCATTTGAGGTCCTCCGAGCGTCATAATCTGCCTGGTGCAGATTATGCAGATAATGGATTGTTTCTTTTTCAGCATCATAACTACTAATCCCGAGTCATCTACTGTAGAAAAGGTTGGTTCTGGTTCGCCGTGCGGAGCAACAGCTGTTTTCATTTCAGCGTATCCCCAAAACACCAAAACAAAGCCTTTTCTGCGTCACTGCGCGTTGTGAAGATAAAGCCTCAGCCATAAATGGTCAAAGAATCTGAATGTTGGTGGGAAGCGTGTGTGAACGGAACGCTTTGAATTACTCGCTGTGTGACGGCGGGAACAATTCTCACTTCTGACAAACCAGTGACTTTTGTTTCAGCCTTGTTGCAGCAAAATCATGAATTGATGTGGAAACTCTGCTTAAATGTTCACTTCAGTACATGTTCCCCAGGGCAGTGAAAGTTTAACGTGTAAAAAACAAAAAAAAATCATTAAATATTAGGTCTATGAGCATTTAACACTTTTAAAACTAAGACTGTATACATAGTTGGTCTTTAAAGGAGTTTCAGATCGACAGTATTCCCCCAAATAATCCCTCGTCTTAAACAAGCTTCATAAATCTACAAAGTGAAATGAAAAACACTTGAATCAACTGAATGCATGACATTTGACGTATTGCTTTTGCCAACGCAGGAATGCATTTTTAGCCTCGGGCAGTGATGAGTAATGCTGGGTTCCTTTCAATGCAGATTTACTTGGACGTTGTTCAACTGACAAGTGGTTATTTGATGTCATACTGTGTGTTTGCTAAACAATGATAAAGGCAACTCTGGATATCTTAAGGCTTTGTCTGGTGCCTTGTTCTCTCATCTCTGTGGATCATTCAATAAAGCCTGTGGAGACTGACCCTGTGAGATTTGTGCACGGTCCATCACTTGCTGCGTTTCTCACAGGCCAGTCGGAATGAGATGGTTGATGATGTCTGGATGATGATGGTTAAGTGAGCAGCTGCCTGATCTGTCTGTGAACGTAGCAAAGGAAATCCATGTAGGAGGCACCACCGTGCAGACCTTTGTCCTCCACCAGCAACTGACGGAACAATATCTCTGGTTTGTCCCTCTGCCTCACGATTTGGAGCTAAGCGGACCAGAAAAAAGAACGTGAAGCGCCACCAGTTGCTTCAGTTACATGCAATAAGTAAGTAACCGTATTTCACATCGCTGTTTGTCCCCTGCATTTGTCTCATTCTAAGAAACTGAGTGCCTGGGGCCATCGAACAGCGAGGACACACACCAGCAGGTAAACAAACAGGGCTCGTGTGGAAAATGGAAATAACAATTTTATAATACCAATATAACTAATTTAGGTTAATGTAGCAGATGTGGGGCTATTCATGAATTCAAATATTCTATTCACTAGGGAGGGGCAGAAATGAATTAGTCAATAAGTTTTAGTTCTCAAATTAAAACTACAGTTAATGAGAAGTATCTGATTGGTTTTGTTTTTTGGGAGCAATCTGGCTTTATATCTGTTACCCTACCTTCATGGAGTTTGGTCTTTTGTCGAGCAGACTGCTGATGATGGACCTGACCTTCTTAGACAACGGATTGTCCAGCTCCGGCAGCGCAGCCTGACAAACACAGTTGGTTAAGAGCAAAAAGAAGATCACGGACACAGTCTCATCTCATACTGTATATCTATACTGCGTGTTGCTGACCATGTGTCCCTGCAGATGGGCGAGGGAGGGCAGGTTGAAGATGCTCTGGATGAGATCTGGTGGGCTCGCTTGGCCCAGCCACAGAAACATGGAGTGGCCGTTCTCCAGCAGGAACATGCCAGAGTCTGCGAGACGTTCATCTGAACAGCGCACAGGAGCAGGCGGCGCCTCGCTGCTGACGTCCACGTTGTGCTTAAAGAAGCCAGAAGTACAACATTAGATCACAGCCGACGACGTTTAAATGCACGCGCAGGCGTGTGAATCTTTAGTTTGCTCACCAGCGGTATGAGGCGGGGGTAGAGCAGCAGCTGCGTGTCCTCCACCCCCATACCCGTGACCGAGAGCCTCTGATGGGCTCTGTCATCTGTGGAGAGCTCAGTGCTGCCCATTAAGGGAGCGGTTTTCATCAGGCTGTTCATGTACACTGGGAACACCTTCATGGCATCAGGCAGGATCAGCTACGTATGAATATATATGCATAAAAAGGCACCTGTTACTTCCTCACTGTACAATATATGTCTTTTTAAATCTTATGTTATCAGTGGAAATTCCACTGCACTGACCTGGCTGGCAGCAGAGGGGCTGGCACAGCTCTTTCTGTAGCAGGCCAGCATGTGAGCCGTCTGGTTGACCAGGATCTCGCGTACATTCTTCACAGGCTGGTTCAATATGGCGCGGTAAGCTGCACAGGCATGGGGGGGGACGAAAGAGTTAGAAGACAAAAGTAGGAGAGAACCGGAGGGGCCTTAACTGGCAGGTCAGGATGAGAAGGGGGAGTAAAGATGATTTAAAAGACGTTAGCTGAGGAGCAGCAGGACCAGTAAGTGGAGGGCAGTGATGCAGATTAGAGAGAGGCTCGGTGTCAGCAGTGCTTTATGTGGAACATGTGGTTCTCATTCCTACAGGTCATTCTTAGTTTACTCCTCAGATTCATCATGGGATGCACTGGGAAAGGTCAGAATGATTCGGCAGCACGTTAGCAGACTTCATCCAAACTCCATCAGCCGCCCAAAATAACACACTTCTGAATGTGGCTTTACGTTTGTGGTTCAGTCCCGTTACATACAGACGGACACTCACCTGATTTGGCAAAGAAGTTGATGAGAGAGTCGGTCTCGCAGCTCTTGTAAAGCTCCAACAGCTGAGAGCTGCAGTTCAGACTGAGGTTGTGGACGCGCAGGCGCCGCTGCCCGTTGACGGTGGTGTACAGCAAGGCACACTGGGAAAGGGAAAGGCAGAAAAGAAATGACCACCTGACGGAGCAACGGCTATATATAAACGAGTCACACTTTTAAAAAGACACATACTTGAATAAATGCTCCGGTCTCCTCGCTGAGTGTGTCGTCGTGCTTGTACTCGACCGTCAAGGCCTTGTCACAATCTATAGCTGCCATTTCTACATCTGTGGTGTTGTTCATATGGATGGCACCGAAGAAGTCCGTGGCTCTGAAGCCTGAGGACAGCATGGACACAAGCGTGTTAAGTTGAAAGGCTAATTGCATAACGAACGGGAGAATTTGTGGCATTTATTACCTGTACTCGTACGGACACGCATGATGGCATCAAATCCAATGCTCTTCTGCACATCTTTCCTCAGGTCTCTGAGGAAATGCTCCCCATCCGTCTCCACCTACGAGCATAACGTGCATGGGGTTAAGCAGCAAATGCTGTACCGCAAACTGACCACTAGGTGACAGCGTTGTACCGATTTATTGTTACGCAAATGAGAAGCAGATGGTGGATCATAGTTGTACCTTTAAAGAAAAGTACTTTGTAAATAACTTAGTTTAAAGCTCAGAGAGATGATTTAATGAAACGTGAGCCCGAGCAAAGGAAAAATAAAGTGAGGTGTTGACGATGTGTTTGTAGGAACTGGAGCACTTTAATTTGTTTGTTGCCAAAGTTGTCAACGCAACTAGCAATGCAATATGCAGTGCAACGACAACAAGTACAAGAATGTCTGTTTCATTACTGGCCAACGCTGAAAGGCTGTACCTGGAAGTTGTTGTACTTGTAGATGGAGCCTCCGGTGTGCGAGGGCACATCAGCCATTGTTGCCAAGTCCACATACTGGCTGGGAAAGAGGAAAAGATCCACACAGCAGCCCTGTGCCACACAGTCTTTAGACAGCTGCTCGTACACTCCTTTCTGAGGCTGGAACAGAGTCTAGAGAGAAACAGAGTTCCAACTGAAAAGGTGAGCTTAGTTCTCACCTTCCTAACATTAAATATCAGGTCATTTACCAACAATGTCACATGGCTCAGCACCAAAGCGCTCACTCACCTTCTCTTTTTCAGTGTTGACCAGCTTTTTGTCGTCCCGGTTCTTCAGTTTGCCGGGCGCCTCGGCGGTGGGCATGGAGGAGTGGAAAATGAAGAGCTTCCCGCTGCATTCTGCTGCCTGAAGGATGGACGGTGACGAGAGGAAAAGATCTAAACAGAAGCTCACCATGGTGTGTAGCGTGTTTTTACAGCATTATGCTGCCCAGTTATTATTCAAAGTACTCTGTAAAATATTAATAGAGTGCTATGTTTGAAAACAGAAATATGAACATTAGTATGAATGAAAAAACATAAACAAGTAGTCAGTGAATATATGGTTCTGTGTAGTCTCACAACTGCTGACAATTAAAACCTTTCCTTTGCTCTGCGCCAAAGTTCTGACCTCATTTCACAGTCGGAGTTTTAAGTAAACACAAACATATCAAGGAAATGGAAAAGAAAATGTGTTGCTTCACTCGGTGGATAGGTTGAAAGAGTTCAGAGAGCACTAGACCCAAACTGCTTGATCTTTGTAGAAGAACACCCCATTATTAGCATCTGTTAGTATAATGATACAAATAAAGGACGAGGGTTAGGGTTAGGGTTAGGGTTATTGGTAGATTGAGAAACACTGAAAATGTAGTTTGTCAAGTGTGAACCTTGTAACTGCACCCAAACCCAAACCCCTCATCTCCCACTTCATGCTGACAGACGTCGCCATGCGGCTAACCTTAAATGCCTCCACTCCGGCCTGGATGACAGGGGCAAAGACCGTTTCGCTCTCGTTGGTGTCTGCAAACATGTCGGGGATCTGGTCCAGCAGGCTGAAGAGAAAATGAACAGGATTACCTAACTGGCTGACAGTAATGTCTTGTTAAAAGCCTTCAAAGAGCTTGTCCTCGAGATGTTTGACTGACAATATCTAAATCTCATTGCTAAATGAAACAGTTTTCTATTCAGTGTTAGTATAAATCCTGGACTTCTGCTGGACTTCAACTCTAGAGATTTATTGGGATCAACAGGACTTTTGATATGACTCTCTTCCTTGCTGCATGACGGGGCACCCAAAATAAACAGTTCAGTATCACTAAATAGTAATAACATGTATCTTACTTGTAGATAACGGCCCTTGACTCCTGATAGTTGACGAGGAAACCATCGAGCAGCGGGACGAACATCTCGGCTGTGTCTGAGACTACCATCATCTGGGGCTGGGCTAGGGCGCTCTTCACGTTATAGAAATGGAGGACCTTGTTGTAGGTAACGAAGCCGACCTTAATCGCCGAGCTCTCCACTCCTTCCTCTCTGGCGAGGGACAGAGAACAAGCAAGTTGTCATTTACAAGCATTCCGAGTGACTCTGCCAGCTGCAGTACGTAGGTGTCTCTGCATAAATCCTTCGAACCCACCAAGGAGCCTATAACGTGGCTTAGAAGAGAAAACACATCAGCGCTTCACTGTGATCATCTAGAAACACAATGCTGGAAATGATCAAACATCTGCATTTACTTACACTGGACTCCGGCTTTGGTCTTGAGTGAATTAAACGTGTCCTTTGCAAATATGCAGAATTACATAATACATATAAAAATAAAGGGTGTTTTTGAATTCAGAGTCTATAAAAATAAAAGTAAAGATTCACAGCTGAAGATAGGACTTATCTTGAGTGCACTCCTACATGTTTAACCGATGACGTGATGGCAGCAGACAAATATGAATATACTGGTGCTGGCGCTAATGAAGCAGGGAGGAGTGAGCAAAGTTATTTTAGGAGTAACCAGGTGAAGTAACTCATCTTCCTTTTCACCATAAATCAAAACACGCGCTGCTGAAACAATGACTACAACAAATACCATCATTGTGGCCTCATGCTGTGCCTGGGTGGTTTTCTTTCCCCCCCCCGTTACCTCGGCAGCTTCTCCAGCAGAGTCTTCAGCTCATCGCATATCAGTTTGACCAGTCCACTCTTAATGTTGTTATAGGACACGTCAATCATAAAGATGTAGGCGGGAGGATTTGGAGGCTTGTTGTTCTGTAGGAGAAGAGGAATCATTTATGCTGCTTTCAGATCTTTCTAGGTACAGATGGCCTTACCGTCATGCAAAATAAAATCTCATGAATTGAGAAACAAATACGCCTCGTGAAAATGTTAGATCTTAGAATAAACAAGCCAAAAGGAAAATAATAATCTAATTTAGGGCCTTAATCGTGACATATCGACAGACAGCCCAAAACCTGGGCTCCACCATCGTGCCTTCTTTGGGTGTCTGTTCATAGGTATCAAATAGCAGTAATATTTCAATTTGGACTTGCTTATAATATGGAGAGCTGTGGAGAAACCGTGGCAGGTATGCCGGTAATGAAGTGATGGGGAGATGTTGTTATGTTTCCACAGTTACAACCCCTGACAAGACACCTTAAAGGCTTTTTTTTTTAATAGCTGGCCTGCGCTCACTGTTTATCTCTCTTCATAAATAAGGCTCAAGTAGGCCAGTGACTCAGCGTTGTCAGAGTAACGTCTCATCTCGTCCTCAACAGTCACGTAAAAGTGACTTTAGACAGGCCACTTTGAGATCTGTACATTTCACTGAGTGTTAAATCCTCAGTGTATTACACATGTTCTACACTGGTAAACACTGCCTGAATTCAGATGTTTCTATCGATCGGCTTGATGGACTCCCTACACTGTATAATGTGCATTGATTAGCAGTCAACAGAGGTGTGAGGACTCAAGTCGCGCCGAACCTTGCAGTAGTCCAGGGTGGCTACAAACTCATAGGATCCAAGGGACAGCTCAGGCCGTTCATAGAAGTCCACTCTCCGGCCCATGTGGTCAAGATGTTGGAAATAAAAGACGGGCACTGTGGGGAAGCAAGTGCACAGTGTAGGAATCGTTACCTGTTACTGCTGCGCCAGTCATTATCCCTACAATGCTGTATCTCAGACACACCTGGTAAAAATGTTATTACATCTGGTGCAAACATCCACTTGGTGTCTTGACAGACATGCATGTGAACTACGTCACTGGTTAGCGGAGGCTAACAACCGCAGTATGGGGCATTCTGGACAATCTTGTTGTTGTATTGGTTTTGATTGTGTACAGGGTTAATATCGTAAATAACCTCAGAAATAACAGTGTTAGTTTTAACAGTACTGTACCTTCATTTACACAGTTGCAGAAACCACACTGGTATCGCCGGCCCCCATCGATAAACTGCATGTATGGACACATGTAGGCCTTGCATCGGTTGCAGCGGATGGGACCCGTCTCGCCGTGGTTTACAACATACAGAGGAGTCTATGCAGGGAAAAACACACATGGACATTGTGGTGACATTTCCAGCAGCTGTCACTTGTATTTTAAAAGAAACCTTATATTGTCCTTTAAAAGGAGCAACCCGTGATATCATCAGTGTTCCCACCTGTCATCAGTTCTTCAATATGTACAGAAAGGCATCTAATTTACAGTGATCGTGTTTTTTTTTCTACATTCCCTGTGATGGTTTTAATAAGGCAGTATTTATTGTATTTGGATTTCTTTCCACCTCCCTGCATGTTTTGATAGAAGGAAAGAAATTGAGGTCTTCAGGTCAAGCAGACGTGTTTACTGTATCTAATGACTGCTCGGTTCAGTAAACAAAACCCTTTAGATGAAAAACAAAACAACACAAATCCTTTGAAGCACAAAGCACTGAACAAATACACTCAATGTTACACGCGTAATTAAATCTGAAAGTGTAATACACTTAAATCCCTGTCGTGTATGCCTGTTTTCTTTTGCAGAGGTCCCTGAAGATCTGACATTAGCCAGTTAGCTTAAAGCCAGACGGGAGAGATCTAACATTGCCTAAAAAGGCCAATCAGAGTGAGGGACAGGACCAGTGGAGGGGGGAAATAACTAAGGCAAGATTCTTGGACCACACATGATACAAAAGAAGGTCACCCGCGGGACAAGTTAACTTATTTATTCTCTGTAATAAATTTAATGAGTTGTAGTACTAGGGGACATCAGAAAAGATCCAACCGCAAACAATTTATGGCTGCGATGTTTCAAGCTGATGTTTGAATATGTTTTTCAAATGAAAATCACATGTGCTACTCTCCATCCCAGCAGCAAATGCTGCAGCAGGAAAATCACACAACAGGGTGCAGAGAGTCTTTACGACAGCGCTCTGACATATAATTGAGATGACAGTCCACAACACAGTGTACTCTAAAGATAGAGATGCTTTGGTGTGGGGTGAATGCTTTTGCATGCAATGAAACAGAATTTAAACTCATAAAAAGAGATTTGTATTACATCGCGTATCGCATATGATTTGGTTTTTCACTGGCAGAAGTATGTGTCAGTAGGAAAGAGTCATCAGAAGTCTGGGTATGATGCTGCATCAAGTGATGGATGTCTACCAATACAAGGCTGACGACCACAAATAAATTCACCATCTGTGGGAGACACTGGTGTTTATTAGCATTTCTCATTCCCTGTAAGAGTTGGACGTATAGCACACCAGTGCTTCTTGTCCTTCTTTTGGTTTAGCTTAGCTGGTGACTGCATGTTGTAGATATATTTGAGCATTAGATTAGATGGGGAAACGTCCAGATAAAACATTGACTTACTTCATTCTTTGGCAAACTGGCAAAGGGTTTAATGACGGATGCCAGAGGCACTTGGCACTGTTTGGCCAGGTCTGCAGTGCAGGGCAGAGTGTAGGTGGAGCAGCGCATAAACCTGGGACTGGCATTACCTGGGGTTAGCACAAAGAAGAGTCAGTGACTGTAACATTATGAGCACATTTCTGTTAACACTGTTAAGAGCAGTGCTGGCTGTAGTTCTGCATGTTTCATTTAAAGCCCTGTCTCTGCCTACATTTGATTTCTATACAACTACATTGCAATGAGAAATAACAACGGGGTTACATCTTCTGTGATGTAATAAAGATATACTTAATTATTAGTATATCTCTAAGACCTACAAATATGTTAATACTGAAAACTATTTTGATTTATGCAATGAAACATACACAACCTACAGCGCATCTACTTCAGTTGTAATTGATGGATTCCCACAGTCACTACAGTTGTCTATCCCATCCATACTAAACGTTGTGATTAAAGAGAAGTTTAAATGTTTTTAGTTACCTTGGTCCTGTACTGTAAAATCAGTGGTAACCAGGGGTGGGACCTGTCCTCTGATGTTAGTGCAGAAGACCTGTCCTCCATGTTTCACTAGGTCATCCTCAATGACTTGGGTCTAAAACAAGCAAGTTACGCATTACTGAGCAGAGTCAATCCAGAGGAAATGGAAGCTAAATACCAGGATTTCAAAAATAAATAAACCATACATATGTATTATTCATCAAGTTATGTATGAAAACAAATAGTAATAAAACACCTTTTTCCCATAATGCATAATTTAAATAATAAATACAAAAGAAAAAAAAGCACGTGCCACTTCCAGACCACATTTGAGGATAAAAAAACAAGCTCAAAGTCATCTTCTTTGGAGGAAATGTAGAATGTTATTTGTATGTGAAGGTGTAAAGGCACAGAAGGATTTGTTGGCTACTCACTATGCTCGGGATAGAGTCGGGATCCAGTTTCTTCTGTGGCGGGCCAGACATGGCTGCTGGTGCTCCAGGGAAGGCCCCGGGCAGGCCTGGCTGGGGCCCAGCCATATGTCCCCCAAACTGACCTGTACATACATAGATGCATGTTATTTGTTTGTATGTTATGTATGTGAGAATTTGTTGTCTAGAGTCTAAACTGTGCACAAAGCTCGGTTTTGTTGACTGAAACGAGTTTCACTAGTCATCCAATTATGTTGTAAAGTCCATTCAGAATCACAGTTACCTGCTTGCTGCGGGAAACCTTGTGGACCAGCAGCTGCAGGACCTGGCTGCTGGAAACCTCCAAGGCCTGAAGGAGGTGCCCCAGGGAAGGGTCTACCCATGCCTGCCATGGGAGGGCCTGCCATTTGTGGGCTTGCCACAGGTTGGCCAGTCATTGACATGCTTGCCTGGGGTGTCTGTGGTGGAGACATGTGGGGTGACTGCTGGCCTGGAAGCATCTGTGGCTGTCCCATGCCTGAAGTAAGTGGCATCTGAAAAGGCTGCTGGGCTGCAGAGCTGGTTGGAGGAGGAGGAGGACTCTGCATGGAACCTGGGCCTACACAAGGTAGAGAGCAGTCGCACACATCACGCTGCAATCTGGTCACACGTTTTTGCCAATTTTCTCTTTGGGAAATAAATAACATAAACCTTGAAGTACTAAATAGCGTATTTAGCTTTAATAAAAGCTGCTCTATGATCACTTAGAAAAATAATTAAGCAAACTTACCATAGCTGCCCAGGTTCATGGTGCTCATCTGATTGGTGAGCTGCTGTGCTTGAGCCTGGCCAGGTGGTGCCATGCTGTTGTATTGTGATTGTGGAGACTGTCCATAAGTTGAAGATACAGTTGGTGGCACAGGAAACCTGACAAATATAAGAACAGTTAGTTAGTTAAGAGTTAGTTGTTTCAAAATCCCGCTTCTTAATTAACTGCACTGAGCTCTACTAACTGCATCTGCTCTATCTTTTGATAATGCTCCTTTGATAAAGACTGGGTGACAGCCTTTCCCATTGCTGCCCCATACTCTGTGGGCCTTCCTCCTGCCATCAGGAACATTCCCACGCCAAACAGTCTCGAAACAGCAGCCAAAGCCCATCTTTTTAATATTGCTTTTAACTATCTATCATCCTGCATGTTTGCCTCCATAGCGGTGTTTCTTTTTGTTTAGTTTAATTATCTACTTCACACAGTTTTAGCCACAAGATGTCTTCTACAGCCTGACTTTGTCATCTGCCACAGAATTTAGTGAAGATCAATACCTTTGTGAATGAGCGCCGTTCTGCTGGACATTTGGATTGTACTGACTGGATGCTGGAGGAGGAGGCGGCATACCGGCAACAGGGGAAACTGGTGATTTCATCATACCTGCAGCAAGTAACAGACATGTATGGGTGCAGAATGTTTGTATGGTCTTCACTGTATAAGACGTAAATCTGTTCTACAGCCGAACAACTGCATCGAATGCAGTAATGTCCACATGCGTAGTTCTGTATCCCAGCTGTGGTTGCCAAAAAAAAAACTTTCTTGTCAGTGACACTAAACCTACTGTCAGTAACTTTGCTACACAAAATGTGTGCTATCACAGGGCTGGAGCACATGAAGAGAAAGAAGGTCATATTACAATCAGTGCAATATAGAACACATTCACATTCAAGTTGTTACAAGTTTTTGCTCATCATCTGCGATGCACACGCATACAACCCGTTATTTGAAAATGTTAGTGTCTGTGAACGTCTGGGAGTTGTGAGCTTTTATTACTGTTGGGACAAAGAGTAGTGTTTTCAACAACTGATGTCGTTCAAAAACAAATAGCCTGAAATACACAAGATCAAATGGCAAGACTGGACTAGCACAAGGAAAACAAAGCAAATACGAAAAACTTAACCACTTTACCTGCAGGTGGAGCACTGAATGCCTGAGGTGGTCCCCCATAGTGCCCATAGAGGGGCTGTGCAGGACCAGTTCCAAATCCACCTTGGTATCCTCCCATTCCTGGCTGGGCCTGGGAGTATGGAGGTGTTGCAACATAACCCTGTTGACTCATTTTGACTGGACGGCTGTCACTGTCTTCTCATGCCACAATGAGTGAGTTTGACAACCTGCAAAGTTAAAATGGTCATAGGGCATTTATTCATTTTGTGCTGTAATATGCACAAAGAGAATCCTAAAACAGAAGAGATTAAAAGCTTTCATTCGGGTTGCAGTGGGTATTCTGATTTGTGTTGCTCATAGCTTTTCACAACAAATCTACCCTGTTAACAACAGCTGATTTTTGACCTCATGCAATCATCAACACACTGTAACATGGACCTTTGACATTGCTAACTGAGAGATAAAGCAGGCCTTCTTTGGTAGCACTATCATCAGATTCATTTTTACTTTCTATTTTGCTATGGGAACCACAGAATCACAGTAATGCCAAACAACAAGTAGACTACAAGACTGTTTTTAATGTGACGTTTAAGAACAAGTTAGCTTAATGAAGTCCAGCACAGCTAACCCAGCCAAGATAACGTTAACTGCTGCGTATTGACATCTCTATGAAAGACCTTTATTACGACATATTTAACCAAATTCGCACATTTAACATGGAAAAGAAGCAAAAGACAAATAAATAACCATGTTATACTAATAATTTTAGTCAAGTAACTGTAACTGCCATTACCAAAAATTGCCACGTCAAACAACGTTATGATGTTAGAAATGTGAGCATCCCGACCTCCCTTCCGTTTACATCCAGCTGAGCTGACACACGCATTATCCTCTTTGTAAAACAGTATTCTGGCGGTGACATAAAGCTTCTAACACCTCATCGTAAGAAGAGAAAGAAAGTAGGCTGAGCGCTGATTACACATTGACTGAAAACATCTTGCTAGCACCGCGGAAATTACTACAAAGTTTTCCTTTGCGCAAGAACCGAATTAGCTTCAAATGTCTATCCATTAAAACACAGTTCTATCCGAGATGGTGCCTACATCAGTATTGTGTGCCTGTGGTGGTATTTACCTGAACACCGGGCAGAGTCCTCTTCTCTGTCGCTCTCAGTAAAAGCAGAGTGCCACGTCAAACTCACCAAAGCGCCGGTCGCTACGTTACTTAAGCGACGAAAACGTCCGTCAGCAAAGCGCCGGAAAACGCACCCTGCTTCCTTTCTGGCGTTTCAAAATAAAAGGAATAACGTGGAAAAAACGTCCTTAAAGCAATATAAGATGTGGAAAAACAATACATTTGGCTTACGCTCAGTCTTTCAGAGCTCTACAAAATATTTTGATGTACATAACGCTTGATTGTTTACTATAAAACATTATCTTATGCTTTTACTCTGGCGAGTAAACAATATAACTTCTGGCTTTCGTCCACGTGCTTGTGATTGACTTGACAGATGTGTGAGTCGTGTCTACAGCTGCACGCATGCGCGATGCACGTTACCCATACACGTCAGCACAGACAGCGCGGGGGTATGTGGACCTGAGCGCATACACACGCGTTTCCTCAGTGAAAGGCTGAAGTGACGATCTCTCACTCTATCATACTGGAAGTACATCTTAAATTTCAGCTTACAGTATGGAATTGCTAATGGGAAAAATCAGATGTTTCTCAGGGTGGTAGCTGCTAAAGTTCAGTTTCTAAAATGGACTGCTGGTTTAAAGCCCTGAAAACTCACTGATGAAAGAACACTACACTATCCCTACTGTAGTATGCACGGTAAAACACCACAGGAGCCCAGTTTATAAAGCCATGCATCATGCTATGAAGGTAACACCACGGTGAAATTGGTGTAGGTCTGAAAATGTCCTGAAAATAAGTGTAATTTGTTAAAGAAAGTTGATTGTTTGTCGTTTATCCCATGTAGTAATATATATATATTTAGGTTTTTACGCATTTAATCATTTAGACGAGTTGATTATATTTAACATTAAACACATCATCTAGCTATTCATGTGATTTATTATGATTATTTGGCACCACTGTGGTTTGTGAAGGGCGAAGTACAACTCCAAACCACCAGTTGCGCGCAGCGCCTGCAGGCGGGTCTGTGCGCCGTGACGTTTCCAAAACGGGCTGGACCCACGGAGAACTCAGATGATGGGGATTACGCAGCGGTGTTGTGGAGGTAGTTCTTGCAAAGTGCTGCTGGCCTGGCTGTCAGCTCGATGATAGCTGTGCGGAGGTGGAGCTGAGGAGCTGTTCGCAGCATGGGCACCGGGGATTACATCTGCGTGACGCTGCGTGGTGGTGCACCCTGGGGATTCACCCTGAGAGAGGGAGAGGGGGACACCTACAAACCTTTCCTAATTTCACAGGTATTCACCCGTACTTATGCAAGGTGTTGATTTCAGTCCCATTATTTAGTTAGATAACTACAGTTATTCAATTGAGGTAAACGTGGGTTGTGCCAGACCTGTCCTACTGTTATCTACGCATCTTGACTTCTCTTTGCACACATGATGAAGTTTGTTTCCCTTGGAGATCCTGTGCAATAATCTGCTTGGATCATACGTATGTGTAGAGTATGGTATCACTTAAGAGTTGTCTCGACTGGTTGGAAATGATTCTATTTATTTGAACAGTCCCATATGGGGGAGAAACGTATCCGAAGTATTGTGTGTCACCGCATTTTTGTGTGCGTTGGCTTTGTTTTGGTTGTCCTCTGGACCCTTATATGGTCAAGGCCGAGAGAGTGTGAAGCTGCAGCCAGTGTGATCTGTTATCACTCACGAAAACTACAGAAAGTAAAGCCACGTTCAAATGAGTAACCAAGCTGAAGACTGAAAGGTTTTGTTGTGTGGGAATCTCAATGAAAACCAAAAGAGAAAGTTCAGTTTCAGCAAAAACTTAAAAAGTTATGACCATGCAGATAAGGCAAAAAAGAACACACAGATACATTTCATAAAGGAGGCAAAGGAAATATGAGGTTCTGTTATAAACACTTGCTACAGGGCATTTGTTTAACCTGATAATGTGGTAATAAAGCTTACAGGTAATAAGAGACGATGCAATGCACCCTCTGGTGTCGAAGCCACTCATGGTGCACTTACACACAAGAAACAGTGAGAATATACAAAAGCAGTAGTGTAGAAATGTTTCCCACAAAAGGTTAACTTATAGTAATCAGGTTACGTTGTGAATGTAAGTAGCTCATTGTCATTAATAACACGTACTAACTACAAAATATCACTACACATTGCAGAACCTATGGGACAATAACCCAACGTCACAGAGAAGAGCATCTTTAGACAAATAGTTTTTGGACAAATAGTTATACTCGGAGGATGAAGCTTTGTGCGTGTATTTTGCAGTTAAACTCACGTTTACTTACAGTATGGCTGTCCCATTGTGTAGAAGTAAAACAAGGTCCTGGTACTTTAAAGATTGAGATTCTATTTATGGTATAGTGCACAAATGTTCCCTCTGCACAGACCCCTCGTCAGCTTGCCCTCTCTCTAGTGAACATGTAAATGTTTCTCTTACGCTGCATTCCTGCATCTTCAAAACTCTTTTTGGGGGAAGGAGCCAAGTCCGTTAGTAGAGACATCAACAAAGCAAACACAGTAATGCACTGCCAAATACTCCTAAGCTACAGGTTCTCCTGTGTCTGATAAAATGTGCTTTTGGAGCTTCTGTTGAATGTAGTGGAAACTGTTTTGTTTCCTTAGAGAAAGTGATTGTTCAGTGGACTGACAGGCTGTGCAGTGTTAGGGCACGGGGTATCCACTCTTAAAGGGTTCTTTCCATATAAGGCAAGCTGTATTTTGCTTCTTATTTGCAGCCCTGGCCTGACTACAAAGTCGATGAGGTCACTTAGTTTTAAAGCTGCAGAAACTGCACAATACAATGTTTTAGAAGTCTTGTTGTAGAAACACAACAACACCTACACAATAACCATTTACACCTGAACCATGGCTAACAGCGTTACGCATGCTTCGGATCTAATCTGTGTTCATGGACTTGAAATCACCTAAATCCCACCAACCTGGAAACGCCAGACATTTTGGCCTCCTCACTTTTGAGGCATGTCATCTTGGTATGTGGGCTGTCAACACGCATCAGCTCAGTTACAGAACACGGAATGACAAAGCTAACCTAACGTTAACGCAGGCCTTCCACGTCTCCAGTAGTCATCTGGTGACCTCTACAGTTCATTAATTATATTCATAGCTTGAATTAAAAGTTCTCTTTGCCTGAGTCATTGTGGCCATTACAGAGCAAACAAGGCTCTTGTTGCTGATGTTTCAGCCCTAATAGTGCACCATAGGAACCTCATTTAGCTGCCAAGCAATCAGCAAAATGCCATTGCTGCCTCAGTCATTCGGTGCTGATTTGCAGGAGTAAACAAATTGCTCCACTGTTCCTTCCATTACGGAAGTTTTGGCTCGGTGTATTTCAGCAAAAATATTTTGAATCCTGATTCAGAAAGAAGTGACATGTCTATCTATTTGACATCATCTAAGGCAGTTAATGCCAAGATTTTAACAGCTTTTTTTGTTCATAATGCCATTGGTAAGAATGAGGCGAATTTGTTGCCATGCAAATATTATATCATATATTTATGTATATAGGTGTGTGTATATATTATAATGTATGTATATACATATATCTAGATATATAGGTTACTCCCCCCCAGAAAAGTTCTTCAGGAGCTTTTCTGTGATTTAACACGAATCAAAGTACCCTCCCCACATGGTGTGCAAATGCTACCTGTGAAGCAGCTGGAAAATATTTGCCTAAAATGTAAAAGCATAATTGCTTAAAGCTGCGAAGAGCAGGAACCACCAGGAGCTATGTGGACGCACTATGCTGCGCTGTATTTCCTGTGATTTTCAGTTGTGTTTAAGCCCAATAAATAGATAATTTAAAAATGGCCAACCCTGGATACCACAAGCATTCGTTCTCTAATTGTGACCCCACATGATGGTCAATGCTGATGGTCGCCCTGAACATCAGGTATTTTGGTTAAACATTTACATTTCAGTAACATTATTTATATTCTCCTGTCCGACATCTACAGTATCTTCTTTTTCCATTCTTTCAATTACAGTGCTCTCTGTACATGCGGTTTATGACTGAGAGGACTGAGACCCCAGGTCATATCTGCCTTCTTTAGAAAATTTCCCTACTGTTTTGTGTATCTTGGTGTTGCGAGGAGAGACAACGACAAATGTTTCCCCTCCTTGTTTGGAGCATGAGTGGCTGCTGTGGCCTGTTCCAGACAAGCCATCCTCCCTGTTGTTAGGTGTGAGTCCCCATGGACAGGTTGCCTTATTGGGCCTGTTTGAACACACAACCTCAGGGAGTGAACCAGAGAAGGGAGGAAGGGAGGGAGGGGAGCATTTCAACACAGTTTACATCTGTGTTGAAATGCTCCATTTTGTTAAATGCTAAGAGGTGCAGCTCAATTTCAGTCTCCTGAAACACAAGAGTCAAACAATAGTTAGAAGGAAGAAGGCAGATGGTTGCAATCTATGCTTCGCAACTGAAAAAAAAGATAATGCACAAACTGCACTGTGATGCAGGGAATCCATCAACTTGTGTGTGTGTGTGTGTGTGTGTGTGTGTGTGTGTATGTACATCCCCATCTAGTGACACGATTGCTTTACTGCAAGCATCTGCAGTTAAATGAAGTGTTGCTGCCAGAGGGCAGCAGTCAGTATTTGTATTCAGATTCCAAAACGTGAAGCAATACAGTTTTGATTTTATACAGTGCTCGCGATTTGGAAATGAACGTGTGGATTTTAATATGTTTCACAGTAGCTTTTTAGTTCAGGTATATATTTATTAGAGCGAAGATACAACTCATGCTTTCAGTGTGTTGGTAAAATAAAGAGAGAGTGAGATAACCGCGGTTGTTTAAAGTTTTGAAATGCCTGAGCTATGAGCTGTTTCACAGTTTACGTATGTAGCTGCCTCCTGCCAGGAACTTCTCCTGCGCTGGTTCATCATAAGAAACCAGGGAGGCAGTTTGGGTTTTGTGATGAAATAACTCCAGTCGAAGAGAGGGCTGCTCATTCAGCACAAACGTTGACCTGTATTGATTGTTTAGCATCACAAACATTAGTGTAAAAATGCTAATGGTCATTTTAGCTGATTTAACCAGAGCACAGATTGAAATATGCGACTTCATTATTGTGAAGGAAGTTGGGGAAGATTACCTCCCCTAATATTTTAACAGAAGTAATTCATCCTTCTAGCTGTATAACTGGCCTTTTGTACGAAATTTATGGGGTATTTCTGCTTATTAAACCTTCTCATTAGTGAACCATTTTATAGGCCCCGGGCAACAGTTAGAAGAGAGTAAAACGTCAGCCGTTAGTTTAACTGTGCAAAGACGTGCCCTTTAAATGACTCTGCACAGCGCTGGCCTGCAGCTGTGTTATGAAAATTCAATTCAGGGTAAAACTGTTGCTCACGATGCCTATTTCTTCTATGGCAGTGACACTAACTGTACATTACAGTGTAAATTGTGCAAATTGAGTTGACTTGTTGGTCTTAAAAGCTCTCCAAGTGTTTAAATTAATCTGTGAGAAAGGCCACTATTGCACATCCCATGTTCTCATTATATATATATATATATATATATATATATATATATATATATCTTATCTATTTTAAGTTTTCATATGATTCACTCACCCACTTTTCTTACTGTGTTATTGTCATTCTCAGGTACAAGAAGATGGCTGTGCCTTCCTGGCTGGAGTGCAGGAAGGTGACGAGGTGGTATCGCTCAACGGAGAGCCGTGCGCTGATCTCACTCTACTACGAGCCTTTTCGCTCATTGACACATCGATCGACTGCCTTCAGCTGCTTCTGAAAAGGTGCCTCCGCCAATCGCCCATTAAATTAACAATAGTGAAATCGTTCTTGGAATGGAATGGCGGAAGAGACAAACACAACATGACATTTGAACATCTCTGCACATTTAGCAACGCAGTAGTATTCATGTAACTGAGCCGTGCAGGAGTGCGGGTCCTTGATGTTCACAGTAGCAGTGCAAAAATTATTATAGCGCCACTGTATTAGCATTTAGATAGCATGCCATTTCATGAACTGCGCCCTTCTGCATAGGTCCCCAAACCGATAACTGTGAGTAGAATAGATTTGCATTCGTCTTGTGAATTACCGTCCACTCTGGCCCTCCAACTGTGTGTCTGATTGACATCTAGCTGCGTAGCCATTGTCCAGTGGACATGTCTTCACATTTAAACTTGAGAGGGATATATGGTTGTTTGAAAGCACATTTAAGCAGCAGATTGCAGGTTTTTTTCTATGACCATGTGGATCCTGTCTCTGTAGCAGATGACCTCAGTTTGTAGCTATTAAAATGTATTATGACATGTCACTCTTTCCCATTTGGAGAAAAGCACCGGCCACAGAGGTCTAATTGACTACAATTGAATTATTGCAGTCGCAGATAATGACATTCTGTTATTCTATTCATTGCTGACCTTGAAAGTGTAAATTAGGCAGAGCAATGTTGAAACATGATTATTTTCCACTTTGGAGACCTGACCCTTTCATTTACCTTTCTGCATGATGAATAAATCTATTACCTTGACAACTTCAGCAGTCTCTCTCAATAGCCTAAGGACTTTGTTCCTTAGTGATGCTGTATTGCTTATTTAAATGGTTGTGGCAATGTCATGGCCAAAGCATAACACCAATCTCTAAACATGGAAGGAAAGCTGCTAGGACATACATTTTACTAATGATCAAATGAGTATTTAATTCAGAGGTCCAACCTATTTAACCTATACTATATGAAATGACACTGTCTCGTTCATTTTGACAAACATTGGTTAAACAACCAAGAAAAGAAGTGCTAATCACTCAATGTTGTTGTCCCCTTCTTCTTTGACAGGTACTGCTCCACTCCCCCTGATGACTATGAATCAGAAGAGACAAACACTGGTGAGAGGGTCTCTGGCGAGACTTCAGAGAGCACCACCCTCCACATCTTCTCCCAAAAGAACAGGTCCCAACGCCCCGTGGAACCTGTCATAGCCCAAGATGAGAAGCTGGACAGTGGCAGACAGTATTCCAAGAGACCCCAGCTGCTTTGCACCCAGCTACATGCTCCCTCGTCTGGTGATCAGAGAAACTGGGAGCCTGTTTTTAGGAATAATGATGAAGAGGTACAGCAGTGCATTTCACCTAGGAACATAGCTGAGCTTCAGGTGTCCCTGTCTGAGCAAACACTGGATGATGCAGTCTGCACCTCCCTTGGGAGTGCACTGGGGATTGCGGGAGAACTCTCAAACAGGGAGGCCGTCGAGACCATCCACGCCAATACTACACCATGCAGGCGGTCTTGCTCTGACAGAAAGCCACTCAGCCAGCACGGGGTAGTATTCAGCTCTCCATCGATGCTGGGGCAGGTGGAGGTCATTTTGCAGCAGACAGCAGCATCGGATGCAGGGAGGGGCATTCTGAGTGTGGGTGGCCCCAGGGTCAGTGGAACAGTTGGATCCCAAAGCAAAGGAGAAAAAGGAGGAGGGCACTACACAGAAGTTCCTAGGTCTTTCACTGTGTCATTTGAAATTCCCTCTGAAAAGGCAACACCAGCTGAAGACCAAGACTCTGATACTGAGGACAGTCAAGACAAACCTAACAAGCATCATCCAAGGCACGCTAGTAAGTAAATATAGATCCTCTAGCAATTACCTGTTATGTTCTTTTTTTCTGTGTGATAATTAAGTTTTCTCGAAGAATGAATTTGCCCTTATATATCACTAAATTGCATTTGTCATTTATATGTAAGTGTTCTGAAGAGGTGTCTAGTGTGCACTCCTCAAAATAGTATGTGTCGCTCAGTAAAGTTGGAGGAGGGTGCTCATTCCTTTGCACTGGAAGCAAATACATCCGGGTCTAATCTGAATAATGACATAATTCATAGGGGGGCATACTGCAGATCTAATGATAACACTTAACAAAAGCTAAACGTAAAGAATCAAAACAAAAAGTGATTAAAAGACACTGATCATATGAAATAAGCATCAAAACGTCTTAAACGCTGCATGTGAAGAAGCCTAATGGTGAATAAGGATACACAGCCGTTCCTCAGAGCTGTGTAGAAGACATAAATATAACACCAGCATGCTGATGATGCCTGCAGAAGTGGCCCTTTGACAGACACCAGCATGTGCTACCTCAGCTTGTTACCTGATCCTTTCAAACTGGGTGCTTTAACTGAGCTTAAAAAGTGAGTCTATTGCTCACTCCCGCTACTTCCTCCACCTTCAGGTTAGTCTTACAGGAATATTTAAATCTAAGCCGACTTGTTATTTTGCTATTATATATATTATATTATAATACAGCACTATGTCGTTATTAGTGTTTTACTCCTGGATAGTTTGAGAGTGTCTCTGTAGCATAATGCCTGTTACCAAATCGTCTCAAGTTTCGGAATATTTCACAGTATGTAAGAGGAACAGAAGGTTGTGGTAAAGACATTGTTTGTCAGTTTATTGCATGCTTTTATATGTCTCTATCTCTTTTCCTGTGGATAAACATGTAATTTATTGTAGTGCATTGTCTGTGAACAAATGGTGATATTAGACATGGGTCAGAGAATTTCATAATTGCTTTACGTGTTGATATTTTATGTTCATCTGAATGAGCAAATTTGGAATAATACAATTACAAATGAGGAAAAATACAAGATACATGATACATGAATCAGTTCTATTAGCTGGTAGAACACCTAGCTAAAGTAATGCACAGTTGCTGAAAACGAGCTCATTACTGTAATCAGTTCCCCTCATAGGAGTGATAATGTTCAATTTTTGTGTCATTTATGTGTGTTCATTTGATCTTCTGCTAAACCGATCTGCATTACACAGATATAAGTTTCTAATATTGAACCTAGTTTCCCCAATATAAATGGCGTGGACAAAGTAATTAACTTTTACTTCCTATTTTTCATACAGAGTTAGCTCTTCCAAACTGATTAGACAGTTCAATCAGCACCTCTCTAAACCAGTGTCATTATTGTCATTTATTACCTAATTTACACAGTTTGCTAGTGAACACCGAGTGCATCTGTAAAACATATTTTCACAAAAAGTAGATTTCAGTGTAACATTACACTGAATTTAATAGCTTTATTTCAGCTTATCTTTGAAACTTGTTGAATTTGTCACCATGTTGTTTGTGAAAGCTTTATTTTTACTCAGTTTGCTGGACTAAATTGGGACTTAATACAATATATTTTTATTTTCCAAGTTATATGCAGGATGGACATATTATTGAAATAGTAGCCAAATTATAGTGCTGTATCAAAGTGCTGAAAGCAAGTAAATTACTAATGGAGACACAGAAAAGCTAGCACAGAAAAAGTTTCTTCAAAGAGATTTTGATTATCCTAACTTCTCTGTAAGTTATTAATAGTATGAATAATTATAACTTCTTTCAATAAAACTGTTTTGGACCAATTAGTCTAAAAACTGAAATCTCTCTCTTTGCCTCTCTGAACAGGGCTTAGGCGTAGCGAGAGCCTATCTGAGAAGCAGGTGAAGGAGGCCAAGTCCAAATGTAAACATATTGCTCTTCTTCTTACGGCTGCTCCGCCCAACCCCAACAACAAGGGGGTGTTGATGTTCAAGAAACATCGACAGAGGGCCAAGAAATACACACTTGTGAGTTACGGCACAGGAGAAGACGAACCAGAGTACAGTGACAAAGAGGACGAGGAACCAAGAGACGACCACACTGTTGAATTTACTCTTGTGGCTCCAAACAATTCTGACACAGACAAGTATTTCCTTGCTAATGCTCATAGTAGTAAAGGTGTGATAACTATCAACTGGGACAAGGGTCTCCTTGAGATTGAAAGGAACCTAAACAACCAAGAAGATATGGAATGTTTGCCTGAAACCAAGGGCAAGGGTGCTCTAATGTTTGCCCAGCGACGTCAGAGGATGGATGAGATTTCTGCTGAACATGAGGAGCTTAGGCGCCAGGGGATCCCCGTGGAAGCAGTGCAGGAGACAGTGGAAAAGAAGACAGTGGAACATTCTTACATGCAGTCCACAACAGAGAGCCACGCTTACATGGATGTAAATATACACCAACAAAGCCAACAACAGTACCAGCTATATCAAGAACAACAGTACTATGAGCAACAACAGAACTACCAACAGCAGCAATATCAGCAACAGTATCAGCAAGACCAATATGAGCAACAGAATTATCAACAACAACAAATGTATCAGCAGCAACAGCCAGAATATTATCAACAGCAACAGCAAATGCAGCACTATACTGCAAATATTAATGGCACAGTCCAACATCAAATCAGTGAAAATCAGACTTTGTTTGCCAATCGTACTGCAAAGCCCTTCTCAGTGGAAAACATGGGGGCAACCCCTTATTCTTCTGCAATGAGTGGGACCAATCAAGAATCTGTGGGCCAAGGAGAGCAGATAGCTTCCCGTGATGAGCGTATTTCTACCCCTGCAATTAGGACTGGTATTTTACTGGATACAAAGAGAAAAAATACTGGAAAACCAATGTTTACATTTAAGGAAGCACCAAAGATATCACCTAACCCAGCACTGCTGAACCTACTTAACAGCAATGCTAAGAAGGTGGGTTTGGAGACAGGACCTGAGGAAGACTACCTTAGCCTTGGAGCCGAGGCTTGTAATTTCCTACAAACTCAACGCATTAAACACAAAACCCCTCCACCGGTGGCTCCAAAGCCTGTGATCAACCCCAACTCTCCTCCTTGGTCCCCACAGATAGAAGCAACCAACCAGGACATGCCTCAGTGTGCTGAAAATAGTGTATCAACACCTGCTGTAGCCCCCACCACTGAGAGTATCGCTGCTCCACAGCTAGAGCCAACTCCTGCACCTGGCCCTGAGCCTTGTCCCCCTTCAACCACCCTGGAAGCTCCTGCCCACACTACCACAGAAGAGCAGTGCACATGGGCGTGCCCAGACATCCATTCTCAACAGCCTCTACAAGTGACAGCTCACGTGGAAAATGGTCACATAAATTCTACCATGCCGTCTGAGCCCGCTCCTGTTTCTACATGGGCCATAGCACAGACACAAGCACAGACACAAGCACAGCACCATGCATCTACCAGTTCCTGGCATCCAGCTCAAGTGCAGCCTCAGGAACCACCTCCAAGTCGGTCCCCACCGCAACCACCTTGGGTGACACGTCAACCTTCACAGACACAAGCACAGCCTCAGCCCTCCACAAATACATGGAGCCCTCCAATCCAGCCATCCTGGGGTCAACCACAAGAGCAAGCACAAATCCAGACTCATACTCAAACATCCTGGGCCCAACTTCAAGAGCAACCACAGTCCCAAACACAGTCATCTTGGTCGCAGCCTCATGAGCTGTCACACCTGCAGCAAAACTGGAGTCAACCCCAAGAAGCAATACAGCAACTGCCCCAGGCTTCATGGACTGGGCCACCAGAAACAGACACTCAGCATCAACCACCATGGATGCAGCAGTCCCAAGCACAACCTCCGTGGGTTCGGCCAATTCAGCCAGAATCCCAGCAACAGCCTCCTTGGGTTCAGCAGCCACAGCATCAGGTTCTGCAACAAACATGGACAGAGGCTCAAACACCATGTCAACCTCAACCACCATGGGCCTCAGCTCAGTCTCAACAACAGCAAGAGCGTGCTCCAATTAATGCATGGCCTCCATCGCAAACCCAACTCCAAGCTGGCCAATTACAACCCCAAGCGCAGCCTCAAGTCAATTTAAATCCATGGGCACCAGTACCTACCCAAGCTCAAGCCCAACCAGCATGGTCTCAAGAACAAAATCAGCCCCAACATCAACCACCTTGGAATCACCCAGTTTCACCACAGCCCCCACCACAGCCAAAGTGGCAGGTGACTACTTCCAAAACTCCACCACAGCCACCAATTAATACATGGTCTTCAGCTCCAACACAGCCTCAAACACCTATGAATACCTGGACACCACAGTCACAGCAAACAACTGTGAATGCTTCCATGTCAATGGTGAACACACGTCCTTCTCCAAAACCCTGGCATCATCCCCAAGATGCACCGCAGGACCAGATCCCTCCACTTCCACCACAGCGAATGAATTCTTATACTATTGGTCAAAGAGCATCATCCTCCATCAATCCAATGGCAACTGTCTTAAATCCATCATCACCAGGTTCAGCTTATGAGATGCCAGCTGTCAGAGGGAAAGGAGCTGATATGTTTGCCAAGAGGCAGTCTCGTATGGAGAAGTATATTGTGGACTCAGAGACTGTGCAAGCAAACAAGGCAAGCCGGTCAACATCGCCAACTGCTTCCTTACCAAGCGAGTGGAGATACACTCCTAATGTACGTGCTCCACCTCCACGGGCATATAATCCCATTCAGTCCCCTTTCTATCCTCCAGCAGCAACAAAGCAGCCCCCTCCAGCTAGTCCTTCCTCTAAAGCAAAGAAAAAAGGCAAAGATACACAGACACCTGCCCCTAAACCTCTTAATGTTATAGATGTCATGAAGCATCAACCTTATCAACTTAATTCCTCACTCTTTACATTTGGCCCAGCAGTGGAGGCACCTAAACCCCCTGCATCTAAGCCCGACCCTTCACCCCCTAACCCACCTGTTGAAAACCAATCAGTTAAATATGAGCAAATGCCCCCCATACAGCCAGCTGGACAATTTAATGCTCCATACCCCCCGCAGGCTTATGGGATGCCCATGCAACCTATGATGCTTGGTGGCAACTACCAGCAAGTCCCAGCTAATATTTATCCCCCCTCTAATCCTTATCAGCAAACTCCTGGTGGTCCAAACCAGCAAACCTATAACCAACAGTATCAGCAACCTGTTCCATCTTCTTATCCGCCCCAAGTTCCTCAGTCCCCAAACACTATGTACCAACAGGCACTGCAGGGTCCTTACCAACCAGCCAGTAGCCCTCCCTACCTGTTAGCTCCCTCAGCACCTTACCAGCCACAGCCTTCCACTTGCTATGGTGTTCCTAGCTTCCCTATGGCTGCAAAGCCTGAATCTGTATCAGGTGGCAATGTTGTAGCTGCTCCAAAGCCTACGTTTAAAGCTAAAAAGAGCTCAGCTCAGGTGTGGAAGCCCACAGCTGCTGATTAAGAGTGATTCTGGTTGAGTCATTGCTTAATTTGTGTCTTCTTTTAATCAAGGAATCGTGCTCTGTCCACTGACAAGTGGAATATTTTGAGCACATAAACCTTCTTTTTAATCAACTATTTCCCTCGCCATCCACCCTTGTCATAGTACAGAGCTTAATGGGTTTTAAAGGTTGGAGAGTCAATAGAAAAAGCATCACAAATTATGCACATAAGCATAAGAATGGGATATATGTGCAAAACATTTTTGAAGAAATTTTACATAGAGATACTTTTAAATTATTTAGTATTAATCCATGTAATTTTATGTAAAAGAATCTAAAGTGAAGGCATTATATAAATGAAGGGAGGACATGAAATCAAAAGGAGTGAGAGAAAAAAAATATTCTAGATACGGACAAAAGTAAGTTGGTTTCTGAAAAGTAGTAAATGAAAAATGAATGTAATATTATTTTTGCTTTAAACAAAAACATGATAAAGTTGATGATATAACCTAATAATTAAAGTAAAAATAATTTTGAAGGAAAAAAGGGGTCTGGGTGGTGTAATGATGCCGCGCACAATCTAAATTTGCATTGTCAGTAGTATCTTAGGTGCTGAGATTATATAACTCTGTAGAGTTTGATGTAAAGGCTAGAGAATACAGCAGTACTGCACTCATTACGTTACAACACTGCCTTGCTTCAACTTCAAATGTTTGATTTGTAAACTGTTTTTCTAAACATTGTCCCCTGTGTCTTTTCCATAGCACCTACTAAAGTAGGTTAGTTTTATTTTAAGCTTTATGCCAGCTGTTCCATCATGTTAGGTACTATATTTAAACTGCCTCATGAAAAGAAGTGCTGAGGTCCAGAGATAGTAGGCTTAAAGTTCAACTTAAGCCAATGAAAGCTACTGTTTCTCAGACCTTTATGACATTATTTTCTGATAAGAGCCAGTTGATATCTTGAGCCTTTCAGGCACCTTTACCTGCTTTTGTTTTTAATAGTTGATAAATAAAATACAAAAGAAGAATTACTAAAAGGATATCCAGCCCGGTAATGTCCACAAATATATTTTTAGCACAGTGCTGCTTTTGGTCTTTCTGTTCTTTTCTTTTACTTTTCTTTATCTTCTGTGTGTGTTTCTCTTCATAGTGCATTTTCTGTATAATTCACTGCAGTGCCATTAAAACATCTTTTATCCTTGTTTGGCTTTCCTTTCTTTTGTCTTTCTTGCATGTTTTTTTATTTTTCTATTTCTGGTCTCTTTTCTTTTATCTTGCTGAATTTTGCCACTTCTCCACTTGTACTATAAATAATTTCAAAGCAGTCCTGTAAGATTGCTCAAAAAAAAAAAAGAATTTAATTTCACTTGCAAATCGCTGGAGTGATATTACATTAGACTTATCTACTTAACTACTATTTTGCAAAACCAGTATTGAGAATTAATCACCAGCTTTTTCAGCAACTAAAATGTATGCTGCACATTTCTGCAGAATGACTACCTGTTGAGGTATTTATACAGGGTATTTATGGGCCTGTTACTTCACTCACACAGATTACCTCACTGGATAAATTTAGAGGTCAAGTGAGTGGTCTCCTGCTGAAATGTATATCTGTATTGCATCATGCATTTTTAGAAAGTAGTTTGTGGAAAGTTGAGTACTAAGTTGCAGATTTCTGCATTCCTATAATAAAATGGACCCTATTACCTTATTTTTAATCACACTTGCACGTGGATTACACGTTATTATGTCAACTATTTTTGTTTTTTACTTACACCCTGGAGACAATTAAATATTTATGTCATTTATACATAAATGAATATATCTAAGCATGTTATTAATGAAGGTAATGATTGGAAATTAAAACAAAAGTGACAACCGATCACGCATTGATAGTTCAGCTGCAGTTTTAAATGTATGTTACTAAACATCTGTACTTGCTACTACTTGCATTATATGTCTCTATCACAGAGAAGCAGCAGAGCTGATCCACAGATAAATCAGATTAAGATCAAGCCTTCGAATGTAGGAACGCAGGTTGTCTGCTAATCTACTCATTCATCCTTATGTCTACCCTAATGCAGGATAATACCGCTGCAGCCATGTTAGACCTGTAAGATAACTGAGTCAGCAGATCATTTATACCCCTGTGACTCATACAGCTACATTTCTCATTTGTATGGCAGCACTTCCTTCTTGCTTTCCCATGTGCCATCTTTCACCAGATGATGGCAGCACTAACCTTTCTGCATGACTGCCATGTGTATGTGTCAGAGGCAGTGGAGGTGCTTTTTCACCCCACGTAACCCTAATGGAAAGACTCTAGTAGTGAGACTGTAGATGCTTTTGCATTGTTTTAAATTCCTCCTGCTGCAAAGAACATTCAGAAGAGTGTAGCCTACCTTGGGGCGTCCACACACTCTCATGAGCAAGTTGTTCCATACACACTAGTTCACTGTTTGTCTGAGTGCTAAAGCACTGAAATTAACAATTAAGTCTACAATAGGTTAAATAGTACATTCCACTGATGTTTAGTAGGTTCAACTGTTATTTTTGCCATCTATTTATATACACTATTAAAAAGGGTATATTTTTTTATAGCACTTAAAATACATGTGTTGATGATTAGGAGCTACATTACTCTCCCAACATTTTCCAAGGGGATATGATTTGGTTGGAGTCACTCTACGAAAAGCCCTTACTACAATAAACATGTCTGCATTTTTCTTTGTAGGCACTTGGAAGGAGCTATTCCCTTTCACCACCATCCAGAGTACCATCCACAGGCCAGAAGTCAGCTTCAACTTCTTCTTCCCCCAAACCTCTGGGTCAGGCCTCCACAATTCTACCAGGAAGGCAAACATCCTGGCTAGAGAAGGATCACAAGCCTCCCACACCCTGGGAGGCTGCTTCCCGGCATCCCTTGGGCCTGGTGGATGAAGCCTTTGCTCTCCAGAACCTCCAGCAAACCCTTGCCTCAAACATCCGCTTGGCAGCACAGCGCAAAATGCTGCCTGAGCCACCAGCACAGTGGAAGGCCAGGGTGTCTTACCAAGAGCCGCAGAAGACAGGCAGCCAGACCCGGAGCCAGATCCAAAGCCGCAGCCAGAGTCAAGCTCCATTGCCATCATTTATGTCAAAAAGCGCTGTGTCCGGCTCTGTTGGTCATGCTGGTTACTGGTCCCTGCCCAGACAGTGGCAGCATCAAAAGTCTGTGCCCTCAGCTTCCTCCCCTGAGTATAGGAGGCCCTCAGGAGAGCAAACTTACAAGTCAGTGTACTCCAGCAACACTTGGAGCTGGAGGCGGTAGGATACGTCTCTGTGTGACTACAAAGCATTCAAGTGCAGTTACTTTCAATTCGATAATATCTAAACAATGTGATATGTAATAGATGAGTAAGTCGAGTGAGCTAAAAAAAGTGGATATTTCTAAATATTTCTGCTAGAGTTCTTCTAGTGTTGACGATTTTGTAGTGGTTTTAAATGCCTTCTACGTTTTGCTGTTGAATTTTGTAGTATAACATTTTTTATCTCTGCATGCAATAATCTAATGGGAAAAGAGATGGTTGGTATAAGTATGTACGAAGGCTTAAAAAAATGAGTGTTTCTAGTATGGTCAGTACACTGAAGGGAGCCCATAGTTGATGAGATGATGCTAACAGTATGTTGAATATATATATTATTAGTATGAATTGTGATTGTATACCCAAAGTAAAGTTCTTGAGTTGTTTTGAACGCGTGGATTTGCTGTTCAGCCTGGTTTCTGCTGTGGATGTATGTATGTATGTATTTAGCATGCTGTTCTTGCAGTGAATGTGCAGTCAGTCCTCTGGACTGATTCATTTTCAATCTTTGAACATAAGGAATACGGTGTGTTTTCAGACCAGGAAGTTATTTCATTGTTACAGTACAATTAGTAATGCATTAGAAGTGAGTAAAAAAAAAACGTGGGTAAAGGTTAGTACAACTGGATGAACATGTTGTTACAATATGACAGATTTAATAAGAGTACCAGATTCATTCAGGTGCATTTTAATTTGTCTATGTGGCCACTAATCAGAAAAGGAGAGACATCAGGCAAGTTATCTAACAGCTTTCTGTGCATCTGGGAGTTGTTATGTCGAAGGTCACTCTCTATGAAGAAGTGCAAAAAGATGCAGAACGTAGAAGGACAGTGTTTTAGTAGTAATGGTTGGAAGTGAACGTTTTCTATTATGTTAGATGATAAGAGAGTGAGACTTTAGTGGAGTATGCATTTGGTTGGTGTCTTGTGTTTGGTATGTGCATTTATTATAGGCTTCTAATAATCGCCAAAGACTAAAACTAGGTTGGTAAATAAGATTTATCACACAGAATAACCGTGTTTCTCCTCTGACTCACTGAGCATGCTGACATGCTATAGTGTATCTGTGTTTATGACACTGCTTCCAATCAAGACTTTATTATGCTTATAATACAATATTACAGTAATACATTTCTGTACCAAATTCAGATATGCTTTCACATACAGTATTTTCCAAAATAAATACAGTGAAATAGCACTATTTCCCAAATTGCTCTGTGTTTATGCTCTCTGCTCTTTATTTCAAGCATGAAATACTTTGCTCTGGGCCATTTGTTTGCTCACTGTACCATCCAAGGAAACTTTTTGTATGATGTCTTGTCTTGAATAGTCACTAGCTACATTCCCAGCAGAGGGGGTTAGGCGGAAATGTTGTTCCCATGGTGATCACAAGTTACGTAGTAACACTGGGTACCTACAATAGCTGAGCCATTATAGACTGAAAAATAAAGAGGGGAAAGCGTGCACTGGGTGATTCCAATGCTGTTACAACACATCATAAAATGCAACACAAAAAGCTCATTTTCTGTAAGAGGTTCTTGGCATACTTTTCTGAATGCCTTATGCCTTCCTTCCCCACTAGGCGCTGTACACTCGATCTGCCTTCCTTTATTTGTCTCTTTCAGCAAGTGAAGAAATATATTGATGTTAATTTATATTTAGCATGGTCAGTTAAAACATAGTGACTGAACTATAAGGTTAGTGCACCCCATTAGGACTTGGTCCCTCCTTTATTACATGATGGCATTTCAAATAAATAGTAACTGATTGGTGTGCAGGGCCTGAGGGTGCCATGCTCCCATGCTGGATGTCCCTGAATATATTTATTGTTGGCTGTGCAAAGCAATTCTGGGGCAGTGATGAAGACAAATGCAGCTGTGATATTCAAGCTTTGCCTGTGTGTTTCTTTTCTGCTTTCGAGTTCATGGAATAGTCTATTTGCAAAGACACGAGATTGGAACAGACATAGCTGTTTTGTGCTGTTTAGCCACTAATGACCAAGTTCCATCAACCTTTTCTGCCACAGATGGAGCACAGTGTCAGACAGTCATGGTGAAAACAGGATAGGTCACCCACAGCGGGCCATGCAGGAGTAAGATACTCTACAGTAGACAACTGGTTTCCAGATCCCCCTCAGCCATGTCAGACGAACTCAAGTACCAGACAGCATCTGTCACATTCCAAATAAACTCATCTGAAGTAGTTTGACACTACGTATTGTGGATGTATCAAACATTTAAATACAAATGAACTAATGTTTAAGTTAAGTTTTCATTTGTGACAGTTCAACAAATTCATCTACATGGCTAACAGCAACTGTTTTAGCTATTTAGCATTAGCATTTATGTTTCCAGTAGTTTGACCTTTTTCAGCTGTTACTGTATTTATTTCAAACACCTGTATTTATTTAAAATGTAAAAGCCTTGTAGCTTTCTGTTCCAGCTAGTTTAGCATATATCCATCTGTAAATTTTAGTTTATATTTACTAGTTAATGATGTGCTACAATGCTAATCACTATATCATTTAGGTATTTTAGCTATCTCAATAAGGATACATATTTTTAATCACATCTATTTTATCAAATGTGTTTTCCAACAGTCTTTCCATTGCAAAAATAACTTGCACTACTGTAACAACACTGGACAGAAAGATAGTTGGTGACCAAGGTAGCAGTAGTGGCAGCGGTCTAAAATTAGTCTCCCCCTCCTCTTGTGAGCTAAATACCAATGACAACAGACAAGCTGACACCCACCCAGCCACTCATTCAGTCACTAAGTCAGTCAGGTCAGGCTCCAGCCCCCTCCACCCGCCATCCCGACGACGAGCCTCAGTGCTGGGGAGCTTGAGCACCCACGCTGGTCACTCTACCCAATCCGACCCTCTTGCATCTCACCTTTCTGACTTCCTACCCTGAGGAGACAGGCACAACTTGAGACTTCCCCCTGAGGGTCCTTCTGGACAGGTAAGCCTCTCCACAGGTGTGCTGGCGAGTTCTCGTGTGACACTTGCACTTTGAGGCAAGCATGAGTCTTGCTACCACCCACCGTTGGTCCCTCCGCACATTCCTGTCGATCATACCGCTTGCCTTGTGTTACAGTAAATCTAATTTCAAAATTCTATCTGTATTTATAATCAACTGTTCATTAAATGTAAAAGGGAACGCATCCTAACTTTAACAGCACATTGGTGTTGTATTGTTAACAGTATTCTGAAGCTGATTTTAGAGATATTTTCTAATGAAGTAAGTATTTGTTTGTTACATGAGAGAGTGACACATTCGTTTTGTGTGCGCTGACACCTTGCTGTAAACTGTCTGTTGCTTTCCTTCACGGTTTCACGTCTTTGCTGTGACAGCACCATGTTCACTGTCTGCGTCCTTTCAGCCCACTTGGGTAATTTCGAACATATTGATTCCTACACTCCTGACACAGCTGCTTGCCATGTCCAAGTAACGTGTGGCTGGCGTTTTACAGTCGAAGGTTATTTAAAGGGACCTGCTAACTGTGCCCTTTTCCCCGCCCCAATAAATTCTATGTGCTTCGGCGCGTCTTTGTGTGTGGTGCAGTTTCTTGATGTATGCTAATCGATGGCACCGTGTTGTCTTTCATTTGTGTTTTGTCGTGCGGTTGAACTGGTTGTACTGATGCACACTGTCCCCTGTGACTTTTCACCTCTCCCCTTGCACCCCAGGGGCAGCCATGTCACAGTTCTCTACCATGACGACGAGGGAGAGGAAAATGCAGGCAGCGGCAATCTGCAGGGAGGTTCAAGCACAGGAAGGTACCCGTATCATTTCCTCAGTTTCTCTCTCTCTTTCTTTTGTTGCATGCTTTGCCCTCTCTTTTTTGTACATACATGTCAAGGATTGTAATTCCTAGATTTCCCAGACATCTGTAAACACAGTCTCACCCTGTCCAACACACACACACATGCACTGGATGCTGCCACATTCACTTTAGAGAAGGTGTGAGTTCCCCATGTGCCAGTGCAGCAGTTGCCAAACATCGCTTGCACGACCTCGACTAAAAATAAGCAAACGAATACTTTTATGGGGCAAAGTAACTAATCCCTTTGTCGTTGTTCCTTGAACGCTCTATTTCAGGGTGAGGACAACTGTGTAGCCCAGTGGAACAGGGAGGGTCTGATGGCTACTGACAGCTGAGAGATATTCTTGCAAATTATGTGTCTCACACTCGAATATAGGCCTGTGACATCCCCATGATCAGCATGCAGCTCCAAGCATGCAATGCTTACCACACAACAAGCAGTGGACATGAGTGGATTACCATGGAAGATAATGCCTCATTCATCTTATTGGCAGGAAGACCAAGTCAGCAAAACATGTAGTGCGCTTTTCGCAGCCAGGCATTTTTATTCTATGTAAATATCTTTTGTGATCAATGAGCTTTGATTGGTGGCAAAATAGAAAAAGAAATGTGTCTAGACAGAAGCCTGATCAGCGTGCAAGTGCAGTATATATTGAGTACGCACGAGCTCTTTTGTCTTTTGTCTCCTTGTGTCTAGATTTAGAGATGGATCTTGGGAAGAAAATGAATGTGCCTAAGGACATCATGCTGGAGGAATTGTCTCTTGCCTCAAACCGAGGCTCCCGTCTGTTCAAAATTCGCCAGAGACGCTCGGAAAAATACACATTTGAAAGCATCCAGAATATAAACAACAAGCAGCTCAATGTAAGCAGAAACACAAACAAGCACACAAGCTCCGCAGCTAATATCCGTGTTATGTTTTCTGGTGGACATAAAAGGAGGGAGATGTTTTGTTATAAAAGTGCAATAGCCAATGGGTTTTCATAAAGATTTAGCACATTTTCACCACATCCTTTCCTTCCATCCGATGAAAAACAATACAATTCACACAATACCCTACATCCTGGTAAAGAATAGGTGAGAAAGATCAAGTGTTTGACTAGAGCTATAGAGATGGAGCAGCAATAGTGGCAGTGAAAGTCCTCCAGCTGGTCCTACGCAGCTTCACGGATGTTCCTTTAATACAGATGGGTAGTGTGCCCGGTCAACGTTTTCCTTTCTCTCAGCATGACCAGGTAACATGTAAAGCATGTAAAGTACAAGTAAAAGAAAAATCAAACTAAGGTTCTCTTTGTTGTAGCTCATTAATTAGCAGCACTAGATATATCCTGTTTCGTTCAGTCTCATAGTGGACTTGTGTGCTTATTATTGCATCCAACGATAAAATAATTAATACGCTCCAGGGGGGCTTTTTCCCTCATCTTTGAAGTGCGAAGGACTCACATAGCTCTGGTTTATTTATCGCTCAGGGGCAATGAAGGGATTTTGTTTCATGTTGTCAACATTTCCTGAGGAAGTCCTGGAGTAAATCATCATAAATATCTTTCGGAGGGATGAAAGCTGGATGCTTTGGCTGCAATGCATTTCATCCTAACCCAGAAAACAATGTTTCTAATGTTAAGGAAAAGTGGACACACAGACATATTCTCTTGCTTGTTGTTGTTTGGAAAACATGACATAAAGGTTTGTTAAAGTTTCTGAATGATTTATTGTGCAAGCAAACAACATTTTTTCCTATGATAAGTACAGAAAAAGCATGAGACACTATTTTACAATCTAGTTTTACTTTTATTTTATTATCTTACACAATCTTAGTCAGCAGGACATTGAGATAATGGTTTTATTTTATGAATTATATTTATTTTAGTTCTCTATTAAATAGACTCTGGTTGAGATTGAACAGTCACCTCTTTAAACCTTCTTTTAGAACGCTGCTGTTTCTCAATTTGGGACCGGGAACGCAACAGAGAACCACAGTGGCGACATCAACCAGGGTGCTGACCAGCCTCCTGAAGTGCCTTCCGACACGCCAGACACGACAATGTTGCCAAATCCAGACAGTATCGCATCGGGTAGGTGACACACTGTACTTTCACCCCAACACATTTCAAGGACCCAGGAGCAGTGCAGCGCTGATATACTGTGGCTAAAGCTGGGCTGACAAACACGGTGACCTCTCTTATTCCCTGCTCAAACGGGAGAACGCACCAGGAGCTGTTCTCCGTTTATCAGCACAACTCATACAATCAGTCAGTGTTTTTCTGACCCGCGTCGGGAAGTGCAAATTTCTGAAGAACCACACCACTTAAAATGTATTGCATAGCTCCTGGCGGATAGACGGTGTGGTTGTGCTCCCCACAAAGCACTAGACGTGCTGTATTTTGATAAGGATGTTTGTACTCGTGCAGCCCTTGATCATGTAGGAAAACATTTCCTTCTTGTCTGGAATCTGCAGACGTGGGGCTGAATATGATTACATGTTTTTCTATTCCCCTCTCTCTTTGCCCGTCTCCTTTATTTCTTTGTCTTTTTTTATTCGTTCCACGTCCTTTGTTTTACGTGCTCCGCACTGCATTGTTTCTCCCACCTTTTAACCCCTCCTAGTTACTATCAGCCTTGACCATCTTTAAAAAAAAAGTTGAGTTTTAACCAGAGGGAAGCGTTTCCTGTTTGCCTCTTGTGCCAACGATACCATCAGCTTTGCACTCACATCCTCCCCCATGTCTCAATTCTGCCCAGTTGACACAAAACCACTGCTGATTTAGGGATGAGTACATCTACACAGGGATGGAGTGTTATTTCTGGACCTCGGGACCAGACACCACCCGTCAGTGTTTGAATGAAGTCACTCCAGCTGTAGCAGAAATCAGGGCAAAGTGCATCAGGTATCAAATGGTAAGAGCTCTTAAAATAGCAGACTCCACCGCCCAGGGGTGCATGTTCTACGTCACTGAACTGGTGGCGTTTTTAACCAGGTTATCGATGTACAGTTGAATAGTAGAGTAAGCGGAGCTGAAAAAAAACTAGTAAGGAAATACGCTGAAGATGTGGAATGGTTTAGCTGTGCAGCAATAAGAAGTCTATGCAATCATCTAACAGCATCATAGATAAATCCATTATACAAAAACCCACGTTGGCCGTCTATCTTGCTGTCCTTTCAGTTCTTTTTGGGGTGCCTCTTTCCTTTCCAGTGTAACAGCAGTTTACAGTCATCTCCCACAAACATATCCACTCAACCCAATGTCCAACTTCAAGAACAATATTCCTCAGAAAATGTTTTACACAGTGTTTTGTATTAGATTGCTACCAAAAATCTGTAAACTTCCCTACAGGTCTGTTTGGTCTCTCCCGCTTCCTCCTCAGGGCAAAACATAAACTCAGGAAGGGGGATTGTTCATTGTGAGAGGTTAGGACGTGACAAGACGCCCCGTGTTATGTAATCCCTCAGCTTGCAAGCCCCCCTGAGTGAAGCACTGGGTTTGAAGGATAGTGTTTTGGATAGGCCTCTCCCATCAACACACATAGTCTATGCAGGGAGACATACACGCAGGCACACACACACACACACACACACACACACACACACACACACACACACACATGCGCGGAGCGATGCTCTCCCTGTGCTGTGAACTTTAACATTGGAGGATATCACAATGTTTAACACCTCTTTAACACAAATTTAGAACAAACTATATACTTTTTTTCTCAAATGTCTTGTCCTAGACACATTAATTATATTCTTCTTTTTTCTCACCCATCTGCTCTCTCTCTCTCTCCAGTCACCAGTAATGATATCATGACACATCAGCAAACTGCATGCACTCCCTCGCAAGTTTAGTCATGACCAGCTGACTGGTCTGTGATCTTTCTAACCAGAATGTAATCTAAGGGAAGGATCAATGTCAATCATCAAGGATACATTTTTTTTACTCTTATTTTTACTGTGTGTGGACAAGTGCCCAAATCTAACAATGGCATCGAAACATGGAGTAAAAATAAAACACAAGCAGTTCTGAAAAATGATAAATCAAAATTGAAAACCCAATGTCTGCTCTTCATTTGAAAAAGAAAAGCCCTGTGTTAAATAAATCACCGTCTGCGTTGTAGGGTACGGACATCCTTTGAAAGACGTCCCTGCAGAGAAATTTAACAATACGGCCGTGCCAAAGGCTTACCAGTCACCCTGGGAGCAGGCGATCGTCAGTGACCCAGCCTTAGCCGGTACTCTCAGAACTTGCATTGCTCAGCCAGAGCCCCGACCAGGTCTACCAGGATACAAGAGTTTCAACAGGTAACAACCACACAGAGGAACAAGTCATCAATACAGTATGTCCTGCAAACTGACAAATAATAGTTGGAAGTTGTTTGTTTGTGGATCATCAATGTGAAGTTTGGGTTTTGTCAGACATTTTGGGGCGTTTGCTGTCTTAGTTTAATGCTTATTTCTATGAACACAAACAATGTATTTTCATGTCAAAGGTTCCTGTAGTAATGACTGTTTGAAAGGTCTGGCAGCAGTGCTGATATGTTTCCTTTCAGGGCCGGACAGAGTACATTAGATTGATTCTGAGTCTCATTGAATATTGCGGCTTTGACTGGAAAATTTCATCATGGTTTTACAATAAACTGCTTGCACACATGAACAATGGGTTTGTTTTTTTACTGGTTGTAATATGTCAAGAAGTTAACACATATTTTCTTAACTATGAAAATCTGTTAATAAACGCGAGATCCGCTCACCTTTGGTGAACAGTAGGCGCGGTGACTACAAACGCATCTCACTCTGAGCAGCTATCTCTTATATGCCCGGGACAAGATCTCTGCTTTTCCTTTTGATCGGTTGCATCACTTTAAATGTCGTTAGCACACGACCTCTATTGTTAACACTGTCACTCTGTCATCTCCAGGGTGGCGACCCCATTTGGTGGCTTCGGCAAGGCACCCAGACCTGCTCCCATCAAACCCCTTCGTGTTGATCCTCTCCCGAACTTCTCTGAGCTCCAGAGCGACACGGCACTAAACCGACCCTCTTTTAACAGAGCTGCTCTGGGGTGGGTGTCGGCAGGCGGTGCACTGCCCCACCCTACCACATCCCCTGAGCCTGCGCTTATCCCCGAGTCAGAAGACCTCTGAACCCAGAATGTCACAGAGTCTGTCTAATTACTCTTGTTGTGGCACCTGGGATCTAGTGGGAGAGGTAACATATCAGGGAAAGAAAACGTGTCCTGTTGGCCATTGCTTGTTAAAGTTGCCATGTTTGGATCATCTCTTAGTTTTACCTTAGAGATTTTAGCTTTTGCACTGAGAAAATGAATTTATCATGAATTATTGTGCAGCAGATGGAGACACCACTGGAGTAAATGGACTTTGTTGTATATTATTGTGCATATGGGTCTTTTATCCTGAAAACGCGAGCTCAATAAAAGTGTCCTGCAATATTTTTCTATTTTATTTTTGAATATTTGTCCTTTTCTTACATCTCAAAATTTGGAAGTGGTCGTGTTATTCCACAACACGACCACATGAAATCCTTTCACGGTGGGTTGGACTGACCCACACTGAAGGCTTGCTTGACTGAGTGACAATACACCTGTGCGCTGTACTTGTATGCAAACCCATCACTTACTGTAATATGTGTGAGCCACTGTAATACGCCTCGAGGTTACACACCGTGACCAATCATATCTGCTTCGCTGACATGATCAGCTAGACTGATGTGTCTCACACCTCTAGACTGTGCCGCAGGAGTAGGACTGATGGGAAAGCCGCTTGACGAGCTGTGCCTATTCCTTTATTTGTCTCTGTTTATTTGTAAAGCACAAAAGAATGTATCTGTTTAACAATATTTAATCTCAGGCTTAGGCAAACAGACTTTAAAGTTACCAACAGGTTGGATACTGTCACTTATACTACGATCAATCCGAGACACACAATGATAAATCATACATACAGTTTATCTCAAAAAAGTTTGTAAAAGCTATTTATGTGTTTTCCCTCCTCAAAAAATGAATGGACTCCCTCTTGTTTTTCCATGTGTCCAAGTCGAACACTGGCATTCCTCACGTCTGTCTGAGACCCTTCGGAATTTGCAGCTCCCTGTGACCTTCCCTCTTTGAGTCCTATTGAATTCCTTATGCCAGCATCCAAAAAGGGGTCAGCCGCTCTGCCAAGGACCACTGTAAATATTGAGCAGAGTTTATTAAGGCCAAGCATGAACTCTCTTTGCACTTTGATTGCAGCTATTATGAAAATGCAGCAGCAAAATATTATTGGCAGGGACTGTAGCGTAGGCTGAAGGCTGGAGAGACAGACAATTTGATTATTAGTCTCTAACTGTGACCACTTTTCCCCTCAGGCATGTTTGCTTTGGCACGAGACGGCACAGCAGGCAGTGGACAGTGAATCATCGTCTGTGTGGTGTGGTGTAGAGTTTGCTCCGAGCAATATGGTTCCCTGATGGTCAGAGACTCTGTTCTCAAACTGATGGTTATTTACAGCAACTCGCACTCCAAGTGTCATTGAGCAGGACACTAAACCTGCCCATAGTCCTTCTAAATCACTCTGGATGAGAGCATCAGGTGGAGTGTGGGGATAGCATGTTGGAGCCTCGGAGAGTCTTTTTTAGAAAGTGCTTTTCAAGAGGGAGAGAGAACACAAACACCTGATAGAAATCTAACACTGGAGTGACCACTTGTTACGTAACAAGAACCTTGATAAGATGCCAACGTGACATTTTTGGGGTGTCAAAAAGTTGCAACGACAAATGCACAAAAGATCAAATCTTTTGTTTCCGACAGTGACACTGAGCTCGGGTCATAACAGAGCAGCTGGTCCTCCGGATCTTTATCAGCAGTTAACAGTAAACTCTGCTGCTGTCATGTTTTAAGGTCCCTCGGGTCTCCATCTGCACACGCAGTGCTGAACAGTGAGTGTGCAGGGGGCTGCTGACACAGATAACTGCTAAAAGGTTGAGCCACATGACCAGCCGATATCCCTGAAGGATTCCTGTAAGTATGCGTCGGTCGAGTGAGAAAACAAACGCGGTGTGAATTCAAAACTGCAAGGGCGCTGAGCTGTACCTAGAGCGGGAGGTTTTAGCACAGAGACACACATTTGAGGAGTTCACGGGCAGATTGTAGGTAGGAGTCCACGTCCTGATAATCACACGCTGGAAATCTGGGATTAACCTCATAATATTGTGTCAAAGCGACCTCTTGACATCTTGAAATCCACAAATAACTGCAACGCTTCTCTTCATGTCTTGGTCATCTGATGACACAGGCAGACTTGACGTGTGCAGCAGGTGGCGATTCCTATAGGAAAGAGCAAAGCCCGGTGGGATATCTAAAAATATGAGAGAAAATAAAGCATGCCGGGGGTCAACGGGGTGGTATCGGGTTGCCGGTGAGGTAAAGGGTGACGGGGCACGCAGACTCCTGAAACAAGTTGAAATGACGCAATGGGTTGAACTATGCTCCGCTTAGAGATGCTTATTCAACCTGTCAAGCAGAAGCTGGGCGTGTAAGGGTGGATCCCTGGGTGTACACGCAGAAAGGTGAGTTCCCCTGTGTCTTTGCTTGGGTTTAAGACGAGATCATGAGATGAATGCGGATTTGGTGCTGAGATATATACTGTACAGACTCACGCTTCACATCAAGAGGTAAAGTGCACACAAATCCCGACAGTAAAAACAAACTTCCTTAATGGAAGAATGAACACAGCTAGGCTAGTAATTAGCATGTTTGGATAAGTGACCGTTCAAGATCACGTTCCTGTTTACTTGCAAATGCCCTTGGTATCAAGTACAGCTGTTCTCTCACAGCAACCCAGCATCTGGCTTCGACTTCAGGGGGCTCATCTATATTCATGACTGGTCAGTATTTGTTATATATAATTTTATTAACTAACAACTGCTAACACAGCCAATAAGTGGACAAGCTGTAACTCTGAGACCCTCAGATGACTTGTGAAATGCTCTTTTCCCATCTAATATCACCAAAGAAGAGCAGAAATTAGCTTCAAATGTCCTTCATGTGGTGATGAACACAACACATTTTGCCAGGGGAAAGAAATGGTTAACACGCCTTATCTATTACCTAACAGACAGCACCGGGGCGATAGCATGCTTTTCTTATGTTCTGCAGCTACCGCGGATACGGCAAACACAGCGGGGAAATATATCTCAGTCGCTTGCTTGGCAGCACTCCAGTGCTAATGTAAGCTGGTCAATTGCGAAAAAAAAAAATACAGATGCTTTTCTCCAATATAGTCCTGCCTATATAGAAAAGTATACAAGTAAAATAAATGATGTTTTCTCTCTTGTATGGGCAAAGGATTCTGTGTCATGTGCTGTGGCAATGCTAAGTCATCATGACAGCACACTCATACCCTTCCAGTGAATGTAAAAATAAAAAGTACTTGATGTAGACAACATGTGCTAAAGGAGGCTTTCCCATATCTTATCAGCTGTTCTTTAAATGAAGCCCTCATGTTTGAAAATTGACCAGATTGAAATAAATTTCCAGATGTCACAAAAACAAACTAAGCGTACTGACAAGGGGTTGAACAGAAAGTCCTCGCTAAGGGCTGTTGACTTAATTGTTTTTGAGAAACCCGGGGAGCGGTTTTGATCCAAAAACCCTCATCATTACCAGATTGTAATCCCTGGTTAAATATAGCACGAGTTTCAGAGGCGTCGCCTCCCATGGCCCCAATTGTGGCATTCGAGCATGTCTAATCTCTTATGCAACGACAGGGCATTCACTTCTGTGTGGTTCCTCATTAATAGTAATTCAATAGCAACAGAGCACATGGTGTTCACAGACATCGCACCAAACTTTGTTTTGTTCAGTCATTCCGCTGTGTGCAGTTTTCATGCATAGGGGCAAAACAGCATTTTTATAAGCTGTTTGCCAAAGGAAGTAACTTTGACAGTCTCAGCTGAAACTCACGCCCGCGTCTTCTCGCTACAAATATCCTGAATTTATTTGTGTTTGTGCATCGTCAGGATAACTTGTGTCCTCGTATTACTCCATCAGTTCATTAGTACAAGCTGTTCCATTTGAATTATTTGCATTTCCCGTGACACCGCTCACATCTACGACTGCATGTGCGTACACAAATGTGCCCACAAACTAGGTCATTTGTTATTATTCAGGCTGAGACGGGAGCAGATTAAGTTTACTTTTTAATTAGACTATTCTATTTTTCAGTAACTTTAATTCATTCATATTTCCCTATATTTCCACTGTATGCTGTTCTATGCAGAGCTGATTCTTCCTTTCCCTGTGTGCTGGATTTCAATCTTTTTGTTGTTTAATTCACATTTGTCTCGGTGTGAAACTCATCGCGCTGAGAATGCAGACAGAACGTTGTGTGGCTGCAGTATTGTTGCCCTACTTTTTCCTTCGTGTCTCAGGGCAATTGAGTACAATAAGTATGGATTGAAAAACCAGAAACAACTGTGATAAAAATATCCCATTTCCAATAGCTCAACACATTTGGGGTGAAATGGAATTTCCTGTCTCTGCACAGTGACCCAATCAATCAATCAATCAATCAATCAATCTATCAGACAACAATCTGGCAACATGGTGGTCGTGTAGTGAAACAAAAAAGAGAAACTGTTGTCGATGTTGGTGCATGTGAAACTGTAGGTTTGCCATCTGAGCTGCGTTCTCCATTGTGTTCAGCCAATCTCTGGATGTTTGATGGGGCTTTGTGTGCGATGTGCGAGGTCAAGGCAGCGGCACCAGCTCTCAGCGGGACAGTGTTCAGTGTCTCCTTGCGAGGTCCAGTTAATTAATCTGACGTTAAAATGACCTTTACAAGACAATGGAACCTGTGTATAATTAGTTGACATTTTATCCTCAGTCAGCGGAGACATGAACTGGAGATACCTAAATCTGCAAAGTTGTCAGTACGAGCAAGTAAAGGGAACATTTAGGACAAACAGAGATATCAAATGGAAAGATGAATAAATCATACCCAAAAACCAATGCGTCACTATTCTGCAGAAGTCATTCAAAGTGCATGCCAGCCTGAACAATGATGTGTCAGAGCAATGATACAATCATTTTTAGACTCTTGGCTTGGAGTACGGCAGCAGTGCTGACAGGTCACAAATTGTTGGTTTCAGTGGCTGGATAGCGACTGTCCACCAAGGTCAGATTTAAAAAAAAACTGTGGAACTTGTTAAAAGTTGGATCTGTTGGAGACATCTGATCCATAATTTATTGGGAATATAAGAAATTCAGTGTCCAGACTTAAAAGCGAGAAGGCCTACAGCCACGCTGGCCATGTGAATCTTCTCTGCTCACACTTTTGACCAAAACCTTTTTTGTTAGAAAGCAACATTACCATTGTTAAACGCGTACGCAGGACTGTAAGGTAACTGAAACAGTCTTACTCTCACACAATTAAAGCTCGTGTCACTCAAACTGGTTATTACCGCACTCATACTTCTTCATATTGTAAGAGGAAGCATTATACGTCCCTCGAGGAAATGTGCGCGGAAGGAAATGGCATGGTCTCTTCAATGAGCCCTTTCAAGTACTTCCTGGGGAAAGGCTGGAACGCGCTGACACACTGTGACACTGTAGCAAAAACTCGATCACTGCATTAAGCTCGGCTGGTCTTAATGAGCGTCTGTGCTGACTATTATGAAAGCAGACGCATCGTCTTTAAACAGAAAAAAAGACTTTTTGGACATATAGTTTGGGCAAAATCTGGCACATTTGATTGATTATGTCATAACTATTGGTCTGATTAATTATCCAGGTGAATGTAAGGGTTGTGTAGAAAAGGTGACCCTAACCCTAACCCTTATCATTGGATCAGGACTAACCTGAGTCAGTTTTTACTACGTTTATATTGTACATATTTTTTGTAAATAAATGATTCCGGCGTCAAAAATGTAAGTTGTCACCACAACTACAAATACCCCATAAAATGCCCCCTTGTGGAGATAATCCAAATATCTTTATTTTTCTTAATGAACACAGGTTTTTCAAACAATATATAGTCAGCTTAACATGACAGAGACATTACACACAGTAACCACCACTTCAAAAAAGGAGAGAAAAGCCTTAATTGCGCACCCCTTTCATTTGCTTTCTTTATGTAACAGGATCAGGGCAGATGGTGTTTGAGTAACATAAGCTTTACATCACTTTCCTCAGCTCTCGGTTGTTCATAATCACCAGTGTTAGAATTGTCACCAGATTGCTGAGGTTTACCCGTGCAACTAACACCCCTGAACCGTGTTCAGCCATTGACCGTCACACTGCTGCAATATGCTCACTTGCAAACGCATGCATGCACACGTTCCAGCTGCGTCAGACAGCAAAACCAAAGTGATGTATTACTGCGATTCGTTGTTTGTCTTTTGGTTTGGTTTGTTTTTCATGGAACCTACTTCTAAACTAATTTATAAGTGTATATGAGGTTCAGCTTTGCAGTGGGCGAGTTGTACAGTAACACTACGCATTGTGCTGGGCTGCAAACTGCAAGCCCCTGCACCATAAAGCAACATTAACGAGGCTGCCAGCAGAGAGTTGGCGCTGTGCACATGTTGGAGTGAGTGATTGAGTGTGTGTGTGTGTGTGTGAGAGAGAGTGAGCGCGCCGCAGCTGTGGCAGTGGTGTACAGTAGCATGGCAGACTGCAGTAAATACACTGTTCAAGAGGCGGGGTTTGACGTCTCAGCTTTGAAAACATCTCTAATCCAGTATTTCAGGTGCCGAAGTCGAGTGCGCGACCATTGCTCGCTGCCGCCGCGCGCCAGCGAACTGCAGCGGGAAGCGGAATACGTCGCAAAGTGGTGCGGAGACGGATGCTGCTGCGTCCGAAGTGCGGTTTCTGAGGGGGAAACAAGAGAGAAGCCCCCAAGAGGCAGAGCCAGAGAGAAGGAGAGAGAGCGAGGGAGAAGTTTCGGCGGCGCCGAGGCAACACTTAGTTTGCCGTGCGGCGCGTCGGACTCCGCCGCTTCTCCGGCGAAGTGCGTTTGAACAGGCGACGCTCGTCCCCCCCTTCCCCTCCCCCTCCCCCTCCCGCCCCAGCCATCGAAACTCCGCAGAAACACCGCAACTGTTCTCTCTGTCCGCGCCGGAGGATTAACTTTACTGCGTTATTCTCTCAGGGGTGAGTGTTTCCTCCCTTTCTACGTGTTGTTCTTTCGTGGGGAAGTGTAGTTTCCGTCGCGCGGCCGTGCTGTGTGGTTCGCGGCTTGTACGCGGGGCGGAAACGTAGCTTCACCTGGGGCTCAGGTGAGTCGGAAACCAGCTAGGCCCAGCGCTAGCTGGCTCCTGTCGCTCCCGTGGCTTTCGTCGGGACATTTGTCAAGTTACTACATGTGGTGTTGTTATTTTTAATACACTGAGCCGCGTTTCATTTTTGGGGGAGTTTTTTTTTTTGTCCAACTTGTCATTTTATTTTGAAAGTCGTCTAATGTGTCATTGTTGACAGCTAGCCGTGTCGGAGTATCACGTCGGTTTCTCGTCACAAACGTGTCTCAAGTAAGTAACTTTTAACGCATTCAGCTTTAATGTTCACATACATAAATGTGCTTCTCGTGCGTTTATTGTGTACAAACATCAGCTGAGCTTTATCTTTCATGGCGGTGTCACTCACCTCACGATAAACAAGCGCAGGCTGAGCTGACTGCCAAGTCTCCTGTTGTGTTTTGGTGTGGACTGAGTGTTTTCATATTGCGTAATTTTTTACACACACACACACCCTTTTTATGTTGGGACACCACATTCAGATTCTCTATAGGCGCTCATTCAGGTCTCACTGGCAGATCCTCATCCAGTGCACCCTATGAGCCAGGTTCATACCACTGTTAGTTCCTTTCCAGTGACATGACTCCTGAGCTGCAGGCCACGTAAGAGCAACACAAATAGCCCAATCAGTCCTTTTAAACACAATATACACTCATCATTTATGTTGGGGGTTGTGACGCGTGTCCCATTGGGGCCAAGATGGTGAGGTAAATGCAGAGGCATGTCGAAGAACCAGTTTGGACAATAAGCCTCCCTTTTCCGTCTGTTTGTGCACAGTCAGGTTGAGCGAGAGCACCTGGAATTAGTCCACTTTCCTAGGTATTGTTTTCTTATTGTAGCGCGTCTAACTTTGCCTCTGATAAATGAGTTTCTCTGTTGGATTCTGGAAACGGGGTGTGTTTAAGATGCCTCCATCCATTTACGCTTTGCTCTATAGAAATGGGACAAAAAAGGGGGGTGACAAGGTATGTGGTCATCATCATCACCATCATCACACTCGATATTTATTGGGAAGCTCCTGTCGGGTCAGGACATTAAGGAAGCAATCTTGAGGGCAGAGAGGAGGATGTAATATTTCATTGAGTTTTTGTTCTGTGCGGGATCCTGGAACATGTGCTTTTGTTCTCCCTTTTCCTCTGTTGGACGCGCCGAGGAGTAATGGGTGACTCAGTGTGGTGTGGGTGACCTGTTCAGTTTCACAGGGTTGAATGCGGTGACCGTGTGCTGGAAGGCGGCAAGCCTTTGAGCAGGAAGCCCTCACAGGAAACGACTGCTGCATTGTTGCCCGAAGGCTTAAACCTTGTCTGCAGTCCGTAGGAAGTGTTTTTTTTTTACAAGTCAAGTTTCAGTTTATTTTAGGCTTTTGGCATGTACGGCCACATTTCATCGCCGCTCCTCCAACGCGCAGTGGCTTCTAGCTGTAAGGCTTTTGTGTATTTTCAGACCTTTTGTCTTTTTGCCCAGTCCCAACTCCTAATTAAGATAAACAGACTGACAGAAGAATTGAGCAAACCCAATACACTAAATTATAGAGAACTAAAACATTGCGTCAGCTGGGTAGAGGAAATGTTTGCATTAATGTCAGACACTCAGTTTGTCACTTTATTAAAAACGCATAATGACTGGAAGTACAAGTCTGAGTGGGAGGCTGCGGGAGATGTCTATAAAAATGTGACTTCATTCCTACATTGAACATGTGAGTCACACTTCTAAGAAGTTTGTGCGGCTGCACCCAAAATAGGAAACTTTTTTTTTTAGCCACGTCCAACTCAAGACATGGATAAAATCAATATTGAAACAATAAAATTTTCAGTGACAGATGCAGGTATAAAGGAGGACTCACCCTCTGGATGAGTTTTTCAGCCCAGAGCCGTTTAGTACTACAGATGATGTCATGTGGAGGTGTTCTTTAGTCAGCCAAACCTAGATGACATCATCAGCAGGTCTTTAAAAGTGCTAATTCTCACTTTGCTTAGCTTAATATATATATTTTTTTACCTGTCACACTAGCTGCTTTAGATTTAAATAATGAATCACAAATGACCTGATATAGCAGGTCATTCAGTGTATATTCCAAAATTGTTTTTATATATTTTTAAAAATATTTTTTATTTTAAATATTGTCTCATTGTTAGTTTCTTTTTTTCACATAAAAAGTCTGTTACTTCCCTAAGTGTGTAAATGTGGCAAACACTATATGAATACTATAGTATCCTAATTTCCATCTGTCATAGACACAATATGATAAGATAGTTACCAATACACAGAAAAAAAAAACATGCTGTTGCTGAAAATAGGGAATAAGGAGGGAGCACTCGCATGTCCTGCAGGTGGATAATGCATCAAACTGACAGAAAGATGTATCGATCTGCATTGAGGAAAAAGTTAAAGGCATTATCTCATACAAGAGATTAATTGAGTCAGTCTTCATAAGGCTATCCATCATCAGGTCACTAATGGGTAAATTATAGCGTCAGATTCCCTGTGTCCTTACACCACATCTGTCCACATCGCACCAACTCCCAGGACAAACAATCAAAATATGGTAAACTTGATTGTAAAAAGAGCGTACTGTACTTAAAGTGAAGTACATTTTAGCCAGTAGTCAGACCTTCTTAAAATATACAATGGAATATTCATTTAACTGGGATTAAAACATGCCTGGCATAACTAAACTGCATAACTGGCATAAAACATTTGTGGGCTCAGTGGCATTAGATTATATACTTGAGTGTTTATAATGTGCTTAAATGATGGCATAGAAAAAAAAATATGTTTAACTAATTGATGTCCAATTTTTGGACACAGAACGTCTTCATCTCTGCTCCACCAGCAGAAACGGATAAATGTTTTATTTATTTATGTTATCAGTTTTTCACTCCCATTTGTTAGAAGTGGTTTAAGGTGTGTGGAGACATACAGGTCCTTCTCAAAAAATTAGCATATTGTGATGAAGTTCATTATTTTCTGTAATTTACTGATAAACATTAGACT
>JAUMTR010000010.1:3528318-3587643 GCA_032270685.1 Microctenopoma stevenorrisi
TCTTTTATTGGTCGGATGAAATATGCTAATTTTTTGAGACAGGAATTTTTGGTTTTCTTGAGCTGTATGCCACAATCTACTTCAGTTGTGTGTAATGAATCTAAAATATATGATAGTCTAATGTTTTTTCAGTAAATTACAGAAAATAATGAACTTTATCACAATATGCTAATTTTTTGAGAAGGACTTGTATTCTATATTGTCTGACCTATTTGGTTGATCTCCTATTAAACACACTGCTTGTGATTGGTCAGTGTTGCATATGATTGAACCTGCTTCGCTCATGTGCATGAGTTCATTGCTAAATTGAAATTTCAAGGTCAATTGAGTCATCGACTTTCCAGCTTCCACTGTGTTAGGTTATTAAATCCAGATAATTTTATAGAGGACTTGAGGAACTTGCTTTGAGAGGCAGGCCTGTGGAGAACAGCGTCCAACAAATAACTGATTAACTTATCAACATGACTTCATTTTGGTTAACGGTGCAAGCCAGAGGGGATTATGTAAATAAATTTTTAAACGGAAAGTTGTCTGTGATGTAACTGACTTCAGATCAAAATTGTGACCCACTGGATTACTAATTTTCTTCACCTATGCTTGTAAACAAAGCTGGTTTTAACATTTGTGATTAGATTGTTGGAACTCATTCATTTACACATCAGCATCTAAAATACAGCGAAGATGTTCATGTCGGCACAGCCACTTGTTCAGACTATGAGCATCATCGTCATCAGAAGTTGGGTACAGCATTTGCCACGGTCAGCTCGACAACACCTCAACTTTAGACTAAATCCACGTCTCAAATGCACTTTTAGCAAGGGACAATGGCAGACAAAAGGTGCCACATTTAATCTTATAAGCCTCAAGTTTTATCAGAATTAAATGTCTATATAAGTACTTGAGCACTATTAAGCAGGAGCGAGCACGACCTAAGTAACTTAAGTAACATCATATGCTTCTAACATTTTGTTACCGAATCCAGACGTGGCAATTGTGCGTAGACTAAAAGGCAACGGACGGTAAATGATGTTGGCAGATATTTGATCGGTTCAACATAATCCAATAACATTTCTAGGAACAGAAAGGCTGAGCCACAATAGTCGCTGCATTGGCTTCATTCCCCATGCCATCGCATTGACATTGATGTGGGCGTGAGAGTGTGTGGTGTAGTTTTTGTGTCTTAACATTGCAACAAATAGCCTTTATAATTATAAAGAACGGTCAGATATCACATGTGACAGATGATCTGTGGGGAGAGGATGAAACTCGCAGACGGCGAGTAACGTGTCGGTATATCCTATTACAGGTGGGTGATGTAGGTGGAGCTCACTCCAGCCCCAAAACTAAACTAACAAAACAGCTGCCTTAAGCAACGTGGAGCTTAACGCCTTGCTGCGCTGCTGTTATGGAAGCTCGTTGCACAGAGTACAGAGACATTGGCGTGTGCAGGCGAATCACATTCACCGTTAACCGGCATTGTAATGCAGGAGCACTGCAGCGTCATCATGTACTGAGGATTCCTGAAATACCAGGAAGGCAATGTCGTCGAGCTGGTTGGGACTGAAACTCTGCGCGTTCTGGAGACTGCCGGACGTTTGTTGTTTGTGCAAAGTTGGGCATTGTGTATTTGTCCTCCCTCTGAATTACAAAATGTTTTTTTTCTGTCTAAAATAAAACGAATCACCATGTACTACACAAGTAAGTGTTACTCGTTGTTGCTTTTTTTTTTTAGCTTTTCTTGGTGCCGGAAACTTATGTTTTCTATAAAGTCAGGATGCGGTTTGTTAGCATTTAGAATGACATGAACGGTATCTTTTAAAAAAATCACAATAAACATGTCAAACGTTACAAGCTGTGGCTGTTTGTACCTCTCGGGGCATTCGCTAATGTAATAACCGAGACACGGCTTCCACTGGCTCACTCAGCACAAACGTATTCATCCATCAAACCTCTCAAAGCCGTCTGTGTCCAGTGCTGCTTTCAGAGTGCACACAGCACGCCCGCTGCAGACCGTGTTGGTGTTGAAGCTGCATGGACGGCAGGTTTTTATAAATTGAACTGCGTCTTCTGTGGTTTGTTAGAATGTCCCGCTCATGTTTAAAAATAGGCCAGTCTTCTTTTGTATGCGAGTGAATAAAAGAATGAGAATGCTAGGCTTACTGACGAGACAGAGTACCAGGGAAACTTGAAGCAGGGGATGTTTAGGCCACATATTGCTGACCAGCAACTCCAGTTTACTCAAATCTGCAAATCCAGGGGAAGTTTCCTGTGCTTTTTATTTCTAATGTACATATAAACAATGGTATTAGTAGTGCATTATTCTGTTGCAATAATCGTTTTACTTTAAGTATTTATTGTCCGTTATTGCTCTCTCTGTTGCTCTTTCTGAAATGAATGAATGTGAATGTAGCTTCCTTAAGGGCTAACTTTAGTTTGACAAACCTCCTGTGCAAAGGGTGTTTGTAAAAGTTAATGTATAAGCTTTGTTGACGAGTGCAGTCTGACATCTACCCTAGAATTTGACATAGTAAAGCAGCTGTCGTATCAGATATGCAGTTCTCTCCCGAAGCCACCTTGACATGCATTTTTTGTTTAAATGCTGATTTGAAAAGGAAAATGAACACGTTAGTATGTAGTAAGTGCTCACCAGCTTGATAATACCTCTATAAAAAATCCAATTTAACACGTTCTGTCTTTTTCTACAGGCCAGCTGAGTTCGCTGCCCCGACTCTTCACTATGGGTGGACCTCTTAGAAGGACTATTCATTGCAGTTGAAAATCTTCAAAAGACTATTCACCATGTGGCAGGCATTGCATACAGGGGTCCACCACCCGTTATGATCCTGTTGTGTGGAGCTTTGTGCAGAACCATCAAGACACAACAGGATGACTGAGGTGTGCTCCAAAACTCAACTCTTCCAAAGTATTGGACCGCTGATCATCAAAAGCTTTCCTAAGCAAAGACTTGGATTGTAATTTTTTTGTAAGCTTCTGATTTAAATAAAAAAAGAAATAAGAAAACACTCGGCCTGCCTACACAACTGCAGAAATGATCTAGAAGCCCATGTGTAGCGGGGAAGCTGCTGAAGCTTGTGGAAAAACGTAGCCCCAGATCATTGGGACAATCACCAACCCGCCCTATCATCTGACCATCTGTCCACCTGTCTAAAGGGAGACCCCATTACCCAATGGCATGGGTCAAGCTGTTCAGGAGGCCGGGAGGCAACCTTGGGAAATCGTACCAGCCAGGGAGCATGCTGTCTCTGGCCCCCACCAAAGGACTGCTGAATGAGCCGGGCCAGAACAGCTGCTTCCTCAACAGTGCAGTACAGGTAGGTCTGAGTATTGTATCGGCTTTCGTTAGCTGAATCAAATCAAAACTGGGGTATTCGCATTCCTATTCGTTCCTAACTTCTTTTGCAACGTGTAACTGTATCCCCCCACTCGCTGCACCCTTCCTCCATGGGTCGTGCAGCGTCCCCCACCCTCTTAAAATATGACACTTATCTATGTAGAAATTTCAAAGCTTAGTCATTGTCTAAATCTGTCAGAACTTCCCGGAGATTTTACTAAATCTCTTGAAAGTTGCTTTTGACTAGTGGGATGCTGGTGAGTTATTCTGTTATTGCAGTCAGCCTCACAGTGAGGTCAGTCTCGGATACTGTGACTCAGAGTGAGACAGCTCGATGAGCTGGCTGAAGATGATCGCTACCTTCGGCTTTATTTCTGCGAGGGAGTTATTGCTCGTGCCCACTCCTCATACTCGTGACCTTGTGTCTCTGATCTCAAGTCTCCATATGTTGTTTTCTTTTTTTACATAATTACAAAAGAGGTCCAAACATTGTCATATTACTGTTGTATTTTTAAATCGCAGCTCATCTGAAATGTTTTTTTTTGCTATATTCCCTTAATTTTTGGGTTGAGCTTTACAGTCACAGTTGTGACCTCCAACCTCCGTCTCTGTCCATTGTGTAGGTACTATGGCATCTGGACATCTTCAGACGCAGCCTGAGGCAGCTACCTGGACACTTCTGTTTAGGAGATTCCTGCATCTTTTGTGCATTAAAGGTAGGGTGCAGTGGACTGTAGTAGTACTCATATATATTTAGAAGTACTTAGAAGTAGTTCTTGTTTGTTTTATGGACGTGGCGTCTCGCTGGGGCTCCTATTCTGACTGTGTATTGAGCAGCAAGTGTGACATAATAATAAACAAAATGTCCCGTAGAGCATGTGCCAAACGAGTTCTTGTTCTCGTCTGCAGGGCATTTTCTCCCAGTTCCAGCACAGTCGGGAGCGAGCCCTGCCCTCCGACAACCTGCGTCACGCCTTGGCAGAGACCTTTAAGGACGAGCACCGCTTCCAGCTGGGCTTCATGGATGATGCCGCGGAGTGCTTTGTAAGTTCCCGTGGCAAACCCCGGCTGTCCTGGGGGAGGGAGACTGGAATACGGAGAGGGTTGTGTGTATGTTTTGTGTGCTCCGCTGCCACACAGTTCGGGTAACGCGCTGCAACAAACTGTTTGGCGAGGTCACTGAAAGAGCTTCTGTCCCTGCCTTCCCCTCCCATCAACCGCTGCCACATTGCTGCTAAATATCATCATGACAGGTTATATAAGAGCTATGTTTGAACCTCTCTGTTTTGTGCTACCATGTTACATTGTATAATTTCTGTGCTTTAAAAAAAAAAGGCGATTCCACGCGTCCTTCGTCATTTTGCGTCCGGTGTTTTTTTTTTTTCTTGCCAGAACAAAACATTGTTTGTTTCTCACTAACTGTAGTGTTTCCTTTATATTCCTTTAATTTTCAGTTTGTGTTCCAGCAGCAATAGCAAGACAACCTTTTTTAATCATTAATATTTCAATCCTGTTTTCTTTTGTACATCAGATGTAGACTACTTCACATTGAAAACCTCAGCTTGATCACCGTAGACCCTGACAGCACTGACGTATGTCGATTCTTATCACATGATAACTGTTTACCCACTTAGGAAGTTCAATTACACAGAAATGGGTAAACAGAAAAGGGACTCTGTCTCTGGAACAGAAGTGGGACAGTACGTTGTGTGAACACAAAGTCACTTTGATTCTCACATAAAAAGTTCCTTACAAACCCACCAAATAATGACGCTGGGTGCAGAGAACAACTTTGATTGCCTTGTTTTTTTATCTTTGTCTGCAAAAACCAGCAGCTGTTTACTCTTTCAAGACAGAAGCTCATTTCCAGTTACTGTTTTTATAGACATTCTTAATTTTTAATCCCAGGAGGATCTTTGCCCTTGAGTCTTCACCATGTAATGCATTGGCTGGTGGAGAATTTATGTGAGGAGTTTTCCCGTGTCAGATTAACAGGCTGTGAAGTTGCGCCTGTAACCTTTGCCGGCCTACCTTACAGCCTTAATATTTTATAAACTCACGACAACTCAATAGGAACTGGAGAGAGCCAACATAAAGTATGGCTTGCTCTTTAAATGGTCTCCTTCCGTGGCAGGTTTACAAAATGACTCCTGAAATTGAACTCGTGGCATGTAATCCCATGGCGCCGCAGCTTTGCACGTGGAAACACCCACAGTAGAGTAAAAAGTGAACAGCCTGTGGTGCTTATAGAGCGGTTGCTTTAAAACAACGGATTTTATTAAATAAATATTCATCCCATACAATCTCTTTTACTGTCACAGGAGAACATCCTGGAGAGGGTCCATCTGCACATTGTGCCTGAGGAGACGGATGCCTGCACCTCAAAGTCTTGCATCACACATCAGAAGTTTGCTTTGTCACTTTATGAGCAGGTGAGTAAAGTGTTGGAATCAGGCGATATTATATTTTTCTTAGACCGTTATGATGTGCTAATAAAAGTTAATTAAGATTTTTGTTTTTGTGCGTTTCATTTTGTATTTTCTTTGCTGTCAAAGTTTTTGTTTACATTGTATTCACCTGTGATTAAGCAACACACACACGCAGGTACATGAATCACTGTCTAAGAACAGTAGAAATACAATCCATCATGTTTTGATACTGGTGGAATAAAGAGGGTGTTTCTGGTCAGACTCCACTGTGCTGCAGCTGCAGTGGTACCAGATACATCACAGATGGTGTGCACATCAATTCCAGCACTGCACACGCATATCTCCCATCACTGACTCTTTCCCAAACCAGTTCTATCTCTGAATCAAACAGATAATACGCTTTTGGACTAAATCCCTTTGGGGCACAGTCAGTGGATTTTGTTCCACCTCAACTTTAGGGCACTCAATCCAGCAAATAATATCAAGGTCTAAATGAGGAGTGCCTCAGTCAGGGGGGGATTGATGACTTCAGGAATGAAATAGGATGACTGGTAATTTGAGTTAAATGGGAGCCTAAAATGTATAACGCAAAGGAAACGGCAAGACAGAAACGTGTTAACCTCATTGCAGTTTATAGAAAACAAGGCGGGTTCATTTATGACGACATGCTGATTTGATTATTAGACTTTTACAGCGGCTGCACAGGCTGAAATTACACCCGTGTCTTTTTGTTGCCACTTTTTTTCACCCTCTCTGCCTCGGCTCTCTCACCGCTGCAGTCTGTGTGCCGTAGCTGTGGGGCGTCCTCCGACCCGCTGCCGTTTACAGAGCTGGTACATTACGTCTCGACTACTGCACTCTGGTAAGGGACCAGCAATGTCAAAGTTCCTTTGTCGTCGTTTTACACAACGCAACAGGTTTTATTTACCCTTTCTAGCTTGTTCTTTCGTACGCCGCTTCTAACAAACGTGTTTTACTGTCCGTCTCAGTCAACAGTCGCTTCATCGACGAGAGGGGGAACTGTCGTTTGGGGAACTGTTACAAGCAGCGAGTACAACGGGGGACCTTCGTAACTGTCCAGTAAGCTGCTTTTTAAAAACACCTGGAACAATAGTGGTATTTTATTTCAGCTGCCATTTTCACCATCAAATGTTTATTACACTCGATGAACATTTGAAGGCAACCCTCGGGTCCCTCGCTGAATCTCTTTTTTAAAATCTTGGATGGTAATTGTTACTGACTGGCTGGTTTTGTAGTCTGCATGATACGTAAGTAGAGTTGCATTTGGGTATTACCACAGTCATCGTCTTTGATTTTCTTTTCCAGAGCAACTGTGGTCAGAGGATTAAGATCAGACAAGTACTGATGAACTCCCCGGAAATAGTTACGATAGGCTTCGTGTGGGACTCTGACCAGTCAGACCTCACCGAGGATGTTATCCGCGCGTTAGGTCCTCAACTCAGTCTTTCTGCGGTGAGTGCAATTTTTTTCAAACTTTTTTATGTAGTGTTTTAATCAGCTGTCATGTTCTTTGTGGTGTTTGTGTTTCTCTCAGCTGGTCAGATTAAATGCGAATACTTTGCACACAGGGAGAATATATCACTGAGCTCATTATTTAACGGGTTGTCAGATAACTGTGTCCAGACAGGATCCTCTTGGAAAGTGTCCATTCACACAGCTGCTTTTGGTTTTTCTTTTCCTGTTTTTTTCTTTTTTTTTTTGCTTTTGCTCAGCGTCAGTTTATTTTGGTGCAGTTTGAACATATGTGGGAAATAAAGTGGGGATTTATTCCTCTGTAAGTCGGGGCTGTTGCATAAGCAGTCAACGCCCAATGCCCAGTTGGCCTGCGACACTGATCAAAAAGCCCCTGCTGGCGTTGGTCAGCTTGTCAAAAAGCCCCACCCCTCATCTCAGTGTTGTTCCTGAGCGTGCGTGTGCATGCCTGTCTGAGGGAACATGTGGGCCGAATAGACGTCCCCGAGGAGAGTGGAAACAAATATGTGACTGCTTTGTTGTACTGTGTATATTCTCCCAGTTTTAACCAGAGTTATAAACACAGGTGTTCATGTTTTACTTCTTTTCTTTACATGGTTGGGTTCAGTTGTGGTAAATAAATAAGTACTTTACTTAAATCAAATTTGGAGGTGCTTGCAGTTTTACTGGAGTATTTCCATGTAATGTTGCTTATACATTTAGTGTAAAATATTGTTTTTAACTAGATTGTATCATCTATAGTTACATGTTACTTTTTGCAGGATTCAATTCTGATAAACATTAAATAATCTAGATTTATAGATTGACTTCCTGTCACTATAAAAGATGGGTAAAATCAGGGCCGCCTTTACTGACATTCTATATGTAACAACATACTTTTGCCATAATTTTCACCTTTGAGAAAATCTGGACTAAAGTTTTATTTTGCTAGCATCAAATTCTTAAAAGTAACATTTAGATGTTGTACTTAAGCACTTTTACTTGAGTAGAAAACCTAAAGTATTTCTCCTTTTAGTATTTTTCTGGGCAAACACTCAAGTATTAGGTTTGTGTACTTTGTAAACCTCTGGTGAGGTTGTTTGTAGAGTCATGTTATCCACTGTATGAGATGACGTTCACTAGCGGTTTACACTTTTTAAACCATTAACATCCACTGGCCCCTTTATTGGGTACACTTCCGCGATCCAATGCAATCCAGTCCAATAATGAACAAAAAATCCCCCGTTAAAAGTAGAATTTATCGCTCCGCTCCGATTGCATTAGATTTTGCTGGTGTATCTAATAAAGTGTCCTGCAAGTTTATTTGGCAGCCCTTTCTTGCTCTTCTCCAAAGCTTTTAAGAATTTTTCAGGCCCCCTCTCCCACCAGTGTGTCACAAAGGCGTTGATTCATTAGGGAGCAGTTCATGTGACTTGTGTTAGAGGGAGCCATTCCACCCCCTTCATTTTCTTTGAAATGTATTGTTTGAGAGAGCGAGAGTGGGAACTGGTTGTGCATGAAACAAGGGAGGGAAAAACAAGTGACTGTTTCATTCCAATTTTCTCCATGTGTCTGAATTATTTTCACCTTATTCTCACAGATATTTTTCTATTAGTTAATAAATACATACATTATTCAGAATCATTAAAACAGCCATTGCTGCGAACCACTCTAGTATTAGTATAGAGGGAAGTGCCGACGTGTGTACGCTGATTTAAACCAGCCTTTATTCGTACTGATTGTCAAATCAATGCCAGTTCATTCCCTCAGCCCTTAATCTATAAGTAGATGGAGTAACTGATACCACCAGCTATCAGCATCACTCACTTCCCTGCGCAGTTATTGTAGTGTTTATGCAGTTGAGTAATTGGTGTGTGTGTGTGTGTGTGTGGATGGACACACAGCTCTTCTACAGGGTGACAGATGAGCATGCCAAAAAGGCAGAGCTGGGGCTCGTGGGCATGATCTGCTACTCCAGCCGCCACTATTGTGCCTTCGCCTTCCACACCAAGTCGTCCAAATGGGTCTTCTTTGACGACGCAACTGTGAAAGAGGTGAGAAAGTGCACGCAAGTGAATTATGAATCCATTAAGTCAATTTAGTTGATAGGCAAAAGATTAATAAGCTACTATTTTTTTGGTTGGGCACTTTATTTGTGGACATCATTTATCAAGGAAATTGCAGCTCCCTCAATCCATTCGTCTGCTACACCCATTTAACCATTAGCGGGTCACACGGGGGCTTCTGGAGCCAATTCCAGCTGACTTGGGGCAAGAGCAGGGGTACACCCAAGACAGGCTGCTAATCGCAGGCTGCTAATCACAATCATAGGCTTGACACATATAGACAAACAACCGTTTACACTCGTATTCACTGGCAAATATGGGGTTTTGACGAACTATTACGCAACAAAAAACGTGCACTAGTACTAGTGCGCCAAAGTGCTGCAGTAGTGATGTGAAGCTTAACCAGTAAAGGTCTTTTCACTAAAGTCTTCGCTGGTTGAAGTGAAATGACCACTGAAAATGAAGGTGGAAGTGTTTATGTATATTCCCTGTGAATCCCTTCGTCTGTTCTTTTTGTTTTTTTCTTCATAATGGTTTTCTGTCAGTGGTGTGCACATGCATGCTCACACCCTGACAGTTTTTTCTTTTATTCAGCGACTGTGGTGCAGTGGCTCGCTGGCTGGCTCTGTGTCAATACATCAGCAGCTGGTGCTGTGTGTGCACCCCAGCTTCTGCTTATAGTATTTTACATATGAAATGCATTATACACAGCAACCTGTGCTTTTCTACTGCTTATACACATTCCTTCATCTACAATCAGTCTACCGTGTGTTACTTTTTCTAATTGTCTCTGTAGCATTTCCTGTTTAATCTTTATTTTGTTTTGCTTTGCATTTCTACCTCATCTTCCCATCTCCCCGCCTACCTTCTCCCCTGGCTCTTCTCTCGTCATTTGCTTAATTAAAGAGCACACAAGCATCTGTTAGCCTGCAGTCTGCCTTTGTGGAGCCTTTGTGGCAAGACGTGCACCGTTATGCAGCTTTAGTAATGCGATTCTGTGGTTTGGCTCCAGTACGTTATTGTCCGTCACAAACTGGATTGTGCAAATAAAAGTGAGGTTGGTTAGGTTAACACTCACTTTCTGGTGCTACCCTAAGAGCTCTGTGTTAGTGGAAGGTCTTCAGTTTGTAATAAGTTAAAATACCTTTCATCAGAACTTAATTTATGCAACAAAACCAATTTTTGACCTTTGTCCAGCAGAGTCACAATACAGGTAATTGTGTGTGTGCTTTTTGAAAATGAACTGAAAGACTACATTATTTGTAATTTAACACATGCATTATCTAATGAAAACACCCCTTATATATTCTTAATTATATTATATTGTGGTATTGTCTCAATTTTTTTACACTTGCTTTTAAATATATTTCTTTCCTTTTGGTGTAGATTGGCTCCAGGTGGAAAGATGTAGTCACCAAATGTATCAAAGGTCACTTCCAGCCTCTCCTCCTCTTTTATGCCAACCCAGATGGGAGTGCTATCACCCCAGATGATGCCTCAAAGCAAAACAGCAGCCAGCCCCAGTTCAAGACACCAGTCAATGAGGATGTGCAAGGTATGATGAGTGTCCAAACTAGTTCTACTTCTGCTGCGCTGTTCACTTCTGGCTCTGTGAACTTTTACAGGAAAAAGCACCTCAATAAAGAATGCCTCAAAGGTCGACGTGATGACATTTAGAAGTCCTCATTAAAATCAATATCAACTGTTCCAATGTAGAAAATCTGTTGGCGACATGAATAACCTGGGTAAGATGAGGTGTTGCTTTAGCAGGATGCATTTATCTTAGTTATCAGCAGCTATTGCATGTAGATTGCTGTGTAGATTTGTTTTTCTTGCACTCATTAACCTAATCACATCCCAAATGAACAGTTTCATAATAATAACACTCATAAATTATTTGTTGTGCAGTTGCCCCTTTTTTCAAGTCTTTATAGTTATGAGGCAGGTGGAGGATGTGGATGGTGGATCGGCACAAATTAAATTGCAGCTGGACATTTCTGGTGTTTAAAGTTAGAGCGGGTTGCCTTGAAATGCTTATTTAGGGTCTGCATTTCTTGTTGAATATTGGGCTGGCTCTATTCAACCAGCTGGTGTTAAGTGCTTGGCTTAGAACAAATTTGACATTTTGTTCTTGCTTCAAATGAAATATTTGCAGCGCTGGTGGTTTATTTGAGCAGAGCTTTTACTCACGCAACACAAAATTGCCTGTAAATAAAAATGTCCTCCAAATAAGTGTAATGCCAGTAAACAAAAAACAACTCTTTGTAGGCCTGTAGGAGTGTGAAATCCCTGAACATATTGCATTTGAATTTGTTGTTTATTACAACAGCTGAACATCTCTGCTGTTTGGATGCTATAGGTCTGTTTGGGAAGATTTACAGAAGATTTACAAATCTGACATAACTTTGGTGGTGCAATAATAACCAAGGACAGAAATACTTTTTTAAAATTTAGTTTCATTTAAATTTAAAGTTTGTAGATGTCATTTTTGTTTTGTGTTGCAACATAATCATCCAATGTGTTGTGAAAAAGAAAACTCTGCATTGATGTCTTGAAATGTGTTAATCTTTGTTTCCCCCGCCACAGGGTTTGAATCACCAGTGTCAGCACCCAAGAAGCTGGATCTCACTAGAGAGAATCTGAATGCGTTTTTTAGCCATAACACTTTGAAACCGAAGGCCCCGTCAACTTTCAGTAGGGGCAGCGCGCAGACCAGCGGCGGGCGAGGACCAGGTAAAGTCACGTTGTGCAAGATAGTCTCTGCAGTCACAGTTAAAAGAACATGTCGCCATCATAAACACATGTCAGTCTAAACACAATATGGTTTATATGTACTTTACTGAAGGCAATTTGAAACAAGCAAAAAATGGAGATGAATCACTTTGTTGTTTTTAGCCTTGAACGATTGCGTAATTTATAAATATTTGTCCACAAAGTGGTCACATACGCAGGTCTGGTGTCACAACCAGGGGAGCGGATAATTAAATGACCTCTCTGTAAAACTAAATCTGTCCTTGTAAGTAATACAAAATGGGATTAGGGACCCTTGTTGAGGAGACGGGTCATGGAGAGCTGCCAGTTCAGCACAAACGTAGATATGAGTGGGAGAGAAGGTTTTTCTGGCAAATAAATAATTGCCGAACTGCAACAATGGTGCAGTTAAAATCAGTTTCTCTTCTCTTGAAAACATGTTGGGGAGAGTACATTGCATTCAGCACAATAACATACCTGTAACTGCACTGAAAGATTATTATAGCTGTCTATTTTTAAGTTAAGTTTTTGAGTCCCCCCCCCAAAAAAAAAAAATCAAATCATCATCAAAAAAACATTTTTTTCTAACATGTCATGTTCTCTTCCCACTGATTCCTGTTGAAATCTCAGGCAGCTAACAGAACTGCAGTATGATCATGTTTTCCAGTGCCATGGCTTATCATTCGTTTCAAAGTGAATATCTGCCAGAGACCGGAGAGAGAAGTCTCTTCATTGCCATGTTTTCACCCCACTGCCTTTCCCCTCCTGTAGCAGCAAATGTAGCATATACATCAGCACCATGATGTGCTGTAGATGTGTGATAAATGTGTATGTGATAGACTGAATGGACACACTTTACATTTTAAGGTTTACAGAATAATGTGAAAAGTATGGTTTCTGGTGTCTGCTTTCTGAACCTGAACTGGAGGCTGGTTCAATGGGAAATCTGGAAACGTAAGGAACCACAAGTAGACCAGTGCTCAACGAGGACAGTATGGTCCTATGAGCGCTTTAACAATAGGTTGTGGTCAGACCATTAAGTGCTTTGTATGTTAGTAGAAGGATTATAAATTTACAGTTTTACGGGGAGCCAATGGAGAGATGCTAATGTAGGAGAAATATGATCTCTCTTGTTAATTCCAGACAGAACTGGAGGCGTTTTAATAAGTTACTGGGACATCCTACAAGTAATGAATTACAGCAGTCCAGTCTAGAAGTTACAATTGTGTGGACTAGTTTTTCTGCATGGGATGCTCCTAATTTTAGAAACATTCCTCGTGTGAAAGAAGGAAGTTCAACAGATTTCTTTTATGTAAGAGTTTAAAGGGATCCTGGTCAAAGACAGATTAACAATAGTACTCGAGGCCAGTGCCGTGTCATCTTGGTGATTTGATAATGTATCGAATCATCGGTGTTTTTGACGCCCAAATAGAATATCCTTTGTCTCCTCTGAATTAAGGAGTAGAAAATTACATCCAAGCCTTTGTCTTTTAAATAAGTCTGACTTATTGATTAGTTTCACCTTCAATATAGCTTGGTGTCATCTGCATAACAATGGACATCTATAGAGACATATATAAAGTGAAGATAATTGGTCCAAGCACAGAGCTCTGTGGAACACCAAAACTAACTGGTGTGTACATGGAGGACTGATTATTAACATGAATAAATTAGGATCCATTTGATAGTCGGTAGTCTGAAGCTCAGATTAGATCATTGGTGACTTCGTCCAGTGCTGTTTCTGTACAATGATTTATTCTAAATGCTGACTTGAAATTAGGATACAGATCGTTCCTGTACAGATGATCACAAAACTGCTTTGAATCCACCTTTGGTAAATTATTTGTTATAATTTACAGGATGTAAGTATTCTCAGACTGAGGTCTTACAAACCAGTCTAGAACTGCTGGACATGTTCCGTCCATACCAGTTGCAACGAGGATCTGATTAGTTTTTTCTCCAATAGTGATTATATTTGTAAAGGTGTGTGTGTTGCATTGTATCATTGACTACATGCCCTTTGCACAGTTTCCCCACGGATGATGCTTATAGCTGACTTTTGTTTTTCCTTTTCTTTACATTTTTTTTAGTGAAAATTAACATTGGTGATCCCAAGAGCCGCCTCAGAGAAATTTCAAGAGAAGTTGCCCATAAAGCAGGAGAAATGCGGGCAATGTTCCCAACGAGAAAAGAGCCTGACAGGAGTGCTCCAAGAAGGGCGGAGACACGTCAAAGAGGTTAGTCACAGATATGTTGTAAGTTGATCTAGAAGTGTGGATTGCATGTGCAATGCATCATGTAAACACACACACACAGATGAGAATTACCAGAGTTTATGATACAAAAGGCTAGCCTTCAACATCTCCAGCTCTTATGTAACCCTCAGTTTGGGAGCAATGTGTCAGAAAGGGGATTAAGTGCTGACGTCTGTCGAAGCCTGCCTTCATCCCACTCTCTCATATTCAGAGCTATTGGTTCCCCTTTCTCTCGTCCACATGGACAGTTATACAGAAACACGGACTATAAACTTAAAGGATGCAACTTAATTATATCCAATAATGTATAATGCATTTACATAACGACCTAAACTGCAAAAATATCTTCTTCCTGCCACTAGTTTTCTATTGTCTGTTCCTTTCTTGTACCTCCTTGCAGTGTTAATGCATTTGTTACAAGTCATTGCTTAGCTCCTTTAGTACATAATTCATATAAGTACTAGTGAGTGGAGAATGGACAATTTTAACTCCCTCACAAATCCACCATGTCAACAGCGGTAATCTATGTTAGCACAGCTAACTCGCTTCCCTTTAACATTGAATGTTGTCGACCAAAAGAAGCCTGTGACACTACAGGTATTTTAAGTGATGTAATGTTAGCACAGTGAAGCTAATGCTCAGGTTGGCACTTTGCAAAAACAAGAAGATCTTAACCAACATTACAACTCAGGTTGAACTGGAAATATCCTAAACCATCCTTGTCTGTATATCAGACGTGTTTGAGTTCAACAGCCTTGCGTGAAGTTGACAACACTAAGATAGCTATTGGAGATCTTTTAAATGCATTTGTACCATAAGTATAATTTAGTTCTGGCGCACAGTTAGCAAAACTCAAAGCAACAGGGAGGTCTTTTCCTATGGCGGACAGTATATTATATTTAAGTATAATTCGGACGTTGTAGCTTAAAACAACTATAGGGGTTCCAGTGAAAACCACTCAGCCCTTTTAAAATAAATAGTTTTTTATACAAATCATTACTGTTCAGAAAATCTCTGTTTAGATGTGTTCACAAAAAGAGGGTCCACCTGTAGTTCAAGCGAACCAGTTTCCAGGAAGGATGTCTGGCTGTATATTTTGAGAGTGGCTACTATGGCTGGAGGTGTCCTTGAAATAGCAGACACAGGATCACACCACGCTATCGTGTGCAGACATGTCACTTGGCCGTTTGTATGTCAACAGTATATGCAGACACACATAGTCCAACTTTTTTATCATCTGTACATCAGCCTGCACGCAAACCGGCTGGTGGTTCTTCAGCTGGTTGTAATTTACTTTAGGCCCACCTTATTTATTTGCTACTTATCTGACCTTCATTCTGTCTCACAATGATTTTTTGTATTACTAACTTACTTGTAATATGCATTATTTTTTGTAATATTGGATCTAATATAACAGTTAATAACCTATTTACATAATTAAGTATGTTTACAGAATGTACTTAATTTCTCATAGGTTGAGCACTTATGGCACTTCTCTTATTTTAATTCAGATCCAGGTCAGGACAGATCCTACTCTCGCTCTGTCTCCCCTCCTGAGAATGGCTTCAGGCAACACCTGGAGTCTCGACTATACAGCAGCCAAGGAAAAGGTCCCATTAGGACAGAGAGAACAGCCTATGTCGGTGGTCGGACCTCACAAGAACCCCTCCGATCTAACTCGAGTGTCCAAGTGCTGCCTCCTTTGCCCAGTGTCAGCAGTGGATATCACAATCGCAGATTAGACCACCTCTCCAATGGATATGATACCGATAGCAGCCAAGACTCCCGAGAACGTCCTGGAAGTGGAGGGAACGGCCGTAGTAGGGCTGCCCGCCCTTGGAAGCCTACGCGAGAGGCGCTAAATGTGGACAGTGTTTTAAGTGGCGTGGGTGATGGTAATACTATGGATAACGAGCAAAGGCAGTACAGCCCTCGAAGAAGACCCAACAGTCAGTCGCCCTCTCGTGGTCGAGAGCGAGACAGAGAATTTTCATGGGGAGTCCGAGAAGAACGTAAACCAAAGAGTCTCATGACCATCTATGAGGATGAGCAGAGGAACGAAACTTGTGGAAGCCGGAGCTCGTTAGATTCCGATGGCCGGGGAGGCTACAGTGATAAGGAGCGGCCAAAGGGCACAACAAATCTGAAAGTGCGGAGCGACAACTGGAAGATTCAGAGGACCGAGTCTGGATATGAAAGCAGCGACAGACTAAGCAATGGCTCGGCAAATCTCGACTCCCCTGTGGTAGAGAACCTGTATTCCATGGACCTGCGGCCCATACATGAGCTGCACCCAACAAGGTAAAAAAGACGATGCAGATGGTCAAAGCTGCTTTGAAACTACCTTGCACAAGGCGGATGCTGCCGCCGTCTTGTGCTGTGCTGTCGTTTGTTGCGTTTGTAGCACATGTATTGTTTTGAGATAATGATTCCAACTAGCTGACAACTCTTGTGCTGAAAGGGAAGAGCCAGCACATAACTCACTTCCTCAACCACTAGTGCAGTATTCAAGCTCTTGACAGTATGTTGGTAAAGTGTTCCTTTTAGTTTTCGTTTTTTAACATGTACATAAAATGTTTGGGGACTGGGCTAAGAGCTGAAGTTTTCCCTCTTAATAAAAATATATTCAGTCTGAGTTTATTTTCCTGCGTTTGCTCTCAGAATTGATCCATCTTAATCATTTTAAGTGGCTGGTAAGGGATCATGCTCGGGAATATCTTGTGTCAATCCACAATGCGTGAATAATTGAATTTATTTTATATTTTAGGGATCACTTCCCTCAGAGAAGAGGTGACGATTTGAAGGCTGACATATTGCAACCTACATTTTCCACTGGTACGTAGATCAGTCTTGTTTTGTCTCCATTTGATACATATCTGTGCACTAATATATTTGTTGTAACAGTGTCTGATTCTGGGTATTCCGGGGGAAGTGTGTATGCTTCATAGCAGAGAGAGAGAGAGGTAGCTGAAGTTTGAAGATTTAAACACGCATACAGTGTAAATCCAGATGAAATATGCATCATCTGTATAAACAGAGTGGAAACGGGTCAGTCTTTGACGCAGTCCTGTCCCTGACATTAAAGGAATGTCCTCCTCCCAGTAGACTTTAGTGTGTTGTAAGAATGTGAAACATTATGATACTACTCAGCAATTTCCTTGATTTATTGTTTCATCAGTTTTGTTAAGGTCAGAGCCCAATTGAAGGTTTACTGTATGGAAATACGTGTGCTCTGGTTTCTCACAGACTGGCCTTGACCTTTTTTTCCTGTGGAAAGCTTATGTTATGCAGCGTGCACAGGAATGTACGTGGTCTTAAAAGAAACATTTCCTGAAGTAGAGAACAATCCTTGTGTCTTAAACTTGGAATAAACTATTGGAATTGAACAAGTCGAGCAAAATGTGCTGTTTTTCGATGGGTTTTCAAACTCAAGGCCAAATGAAATACAACATTGTTTTGTTTGTGCTAGATTAGACTAGTCTGTTCCTTCTCACCTAAAAGGGAAAAATATCAAAATGGAAAGAAGAATGAAAACTGCAGTAAATAGTGCCATTTGGCAGACTAGTCATGTTGCAAAATGTCAACATTTCTTGTTCCAGAGAGGTGTAGAAAATAGAACTTAGAAATTATAAAAAAAAGATCCACTGAACACAGAGTTAAACCTAATGATGAAGGGGAGGTGAGGGCAGTCACGGGGGCCACCCAGCTGTGCCCAGCTGGGCAGAAAGTGCCATGACTGGACCTGTCGGAAAGTGGTATTTAAACACAAAGAAAATAAATTGCCATCTTGTAACTCTGCAGTCGTTTCAGTACAAGTATAAGCAACAGGAACAGTGGATGTTGGGAAACAGCTGCAATTTTGTCCGTCTTAAGGTTTCGTCAAACTGGTGAATTGAAAAGCACAAGTCAAAATATATATTATAGCTTGCTGGTCTTATTGGCAGATTATCTGTGCTACTGATAGATCGGGCTCCTTTTATTGAATATGGTATCTAATGGTATAATAGTGGAGGAGCTAACGGCTGTCAGGAGAAAGTTTAAACCGTATTTTCGGTTTACTCGGTTGACTGTGGTGGCTCCTGTAGATCTCATTAGAGACACACTTGACTTCACTTATGGATCTGTTTGCACAAATTAAGTGTAAATAAATGTGCCCTCTTTTATGAATACATCCACAACTTGGTGTGAGATGAATACTGCGCTACAGGGTTAGGGGTAGTGGCACCCTGTCTCGCAGTTGCCTCTCCTCATCTGACTTATGAAGGTTCAAGGTTGTTGAGCTCAAAAATATAATGGGAGTCATAGTGGACTTCATTCTAGATCCGACTAAATTGTTTCCATACATCTGTTGTAGTGCATGTGTCTCATTAGTGAGCACGTTTGATGCCACTCAACAAACCAGCGATCCACGTGGAAATCAGTGTGCCAATGCCATTTATACAACAATAATTTATACACCATAAATTGTACAGAGGCAAATAGTTTTTAAGTTTAGTCACAGTGTTGACAACATGACCTTTTGTTTCTGGGTTTTCTTTTCCTCTTCAGTAGATCGGGTCCATATGAAAAGCTGAACTGCAAATATGCATCAAAGTCTGATTGATGTTCAAGCATTTTAAGTACCCCAGATAGTACAACGCAGACAACTACAAATCTCAACTTGACAGCCTCAGAACTGAAACGTGTAGCGTTTTTGTTTTCTTATTTTGATGCATCCACAAAACTTCAAAGGGCTGTCAGGAAATTTTGCATATACAATTTCTCAAAACCTAGTTAGGATTTGCTATCATGGTCTGTATAGAGGCATATTTTCTATTTCCTCTGGGTGTTCCACACTGGCAGTCGCAGTAATTGAAGTGACATTAAATCATTTCTCTGTTCCCCACAGTTAAATGTCCTGAATAACTTTTAGTGGATAACGGCGGCACACAAACAGGTGTCTCTCCTGAACTTTCTCAGAGTAATCCTTCATGCTGGAATGTGATCAGAGACAGGTCTGTGAGTGATTCACTTCAAAAGAGTTTCTCCTTTTTATACGCAGAATATATATTTAGCAGCACACTTGGCGGGCGTCTTAATAAATCAGACTGTCCACAAAATTTGCAAGTTGCAGTCTTGTAACTGAACAATGATGCCCTTTTGATATCCAACTGCTTTCCCCTTCAAAGCTTTCCCAACTGTGCGCATGACCATAAAGACGAGGGGATTTTCTAAGGAGACAGCATTGTAAACTGTATCCCTTTTCTTTTTTTTTGTTTTTGAGAATGATATTGTTAGAGTTGCTTGCCAACATTGCAGATCAACGGCAACAAATTGTGAATTGCCACATGGACTTAGCGGCTTTAAAATGCAATAGTGTTGTGGAGGGGATCTGGAGTCTGGAGTCTGACCCCAGCGTAATTGCATGCCAGCACAAAGGATTTAGCCACTAATGCTTTGAGAGAGCACAAGAAAAAAAAGAAAAGAGGGTATGCTGACACATCGCAGATGGTCCTTAGCCACTCACTCTCTTCCTTGTCCTGTTAGTCAGCTGTTGTCTGTCTCAGGCCTTGTAAATCACACCCACCCTGCTGACTCGTCTAAGCTCCACACCAGCCCCCACCTGGGGATGTGTTTTGAAACATTTTAAATGTCTGTGTTGGTCTAATAGGTAAAACATGCTAATACTTCCATATTCTGCATTATAATTCTGCTTTATTGACACAGTGATGCGATTGAGTTTAACAGACCGATACATCTCTTTTCTTTTCACTCTTTTTATTGTTAGGTCGTGCATGTCCGAACTTCTAAATCAGCTGGAGTTCATTCGGGGTCTTAACTATTTCATTAGTACTGTTACCTCGAAGCTAACAGGGCCTCCGTATGAACCCAAATTCCCTTTGAGGGGCCGTGTTCTTTGGCTGGATCAGACAGTCAGAGTGGTACACAGGGGGCCTGAGGGCGCTGTGCCAGACTAGCTGCTTTGATAGTTCCAGTACCAGGCATCATCGTGACCCCTGTTAGATAACATGTCTTTTCTGGACAGGCGCAGAGAAAAAAAATACCGTGGCCGTGTTCAAATAGAAACACATGACAGATGTTACTTAGCTCTGTTTTTTGACCATCTGGTAGTGATGACTATGAGTTTTGTTGAATGTAAAATGCTCACAAGCTTTCATTGTTGTCTAGGTGAACAGGGAAGAAAATCTCCAGATATACAGGATGAAAACATCCTCTCCATCCAGAGGTAAAAGCCTTAAGAGTTTAAAATTGCCTTTAATTCTCAGACGATTTAATGCAGAAGTCATCAAAATTCTGATGTTTGTGTTTTTGCACCGTAACAGACGGAGCGCCTTTCGATACACTCCTGGGCTCTTGGTAAACAACGATGGTCTGGACAGTGAACCAGATGAAAATGTGGATTGTAGTCCTGGGAGCCCAGTCCCTCCTTACTTGGCAAAGACCAGCAGTTCTGAGTGGAACAGTTCTGATGACCTCGCAGGACCCTTTTCAGAACAAGAAGAGACCAGCACTGTCGCCCGCATGGACACTTTTTTGCACAATTATCCCCCGCATTTACCCCCAAAGACCTTTGGCAACAGTGACGCTGACCCATCTGGCATCCACTTGCAACCACCGGAGGTGCCAGCACGGTTGAGCTCCCGCAATGAACCCAAAAATGGCTCATGCCCCATCACACACACCACCCTCCATCGGTGGATTGAAACGCCTGCTGAGCACAGGCTTTCATCCGATGCCAGCTCCAAGTCGGGGTCATCAGACCAGGACAGGAATGATCTGTCGGCCAGCGAAAGTGATGAGAGGTTACCTAGTCCAAAGCCTGTACGCCATGATGATATAGACTCGGCTTCTCTCACAGATAGGGTTCTTCCGACCACTTACTTTTCTGTGGATAACTGTATGACAGACACTTATCGGGCCAAATACCATAGGAGGCCGGCCTTGTACATGAAAGCAGAGGACCATGCGTCATCGGGGGAGAGTGATATTGAAGGGAGGTTGCAAATTTTGCCAGATGTTCAGCAACCAGAGCCTTCTAAAAGCAGAACAGAATCAGGTATACAACAGCACCGTGTTCTAGTTTCAACACCACGCACGCTATTTAAGACCTCCTGACCTTTTTGTGGATGTGTTAAAACATTTAGTCTTTGGCTTTTGTGTTGCAGGCTATTCTACTACCAAGACGACTGCAAAGTGGAATCCAGTTACTCCAAAAGGACTTGATGAGCACGGTTTCCTCTGATCCAGGAATACACGTTCAGTGATCCAGTGACTGGATGCCAAAAGGAGATGTTGCGCACCATGACTGGTACACAGGTTGACTCCTGAGGGGGACGTGTGCTTGCTTACTAACTTGCGTAACAAAAAGTTGGGCAGATAAGTGGATGCCAAAGAGATTGTGGGGTGGGGGGGGAGAAAACAACAGGTGTCCTTAATAGCTCTCTGGCTGTTTTGAACTACTAAAAGCTTTGAATGAATAGTGAATTTGCACACTGGCTAGCACCAGAAAGGTACATAAAAAGAAGCATGCCTAAAAGCAGAACAGAGCAGTTTTGCTGTTTATCACATTTGGACTTTTGCAACTCGGAGGAAAAAGGGTTACATTAGCAAAGAATGTGTCACAAAACGTCACTTTACCACACAAGAGATTAAGAGATTTATTTTCTTGAAATAGGAACTTTCTCGCTGTTGTATTTTCTCACACTGTCTCACAGAATGCTTTTATTTGTTTGACTACTCCCACTTCAGTGTTACTACGGAGGTGTCTGCCCCAGTTCTATCTGTTTATGACATTACCTTTCATTGGGTTTCTAAGAACTAGTGATATAAACAACATTTTTTGTGGCTTTATGACTACATGACTACATAGTGGGCACTGTTTTGACACTCTTGGATCCCAAGGATCCACAAAAATATAAAGCTTTAGGACATCTACAGTTTTTGGTTAATAATGCTTCTCGCTCTCATCGGTCGAACATATTTACTGTGTTTAACGTGTCTTTGCACTGTATCTTTTTTTTCACTCCTAACAGTTATTTTGTCTTTATTATCGAAGTGAACTGATTCCTGAATTTTCTGTGTTATTTCTTATATTAGCTCCTATTAGCAGCAAGTCTGCCCTATTAGGAGCTGGAGGTGGTTTGCTTTTGTTGTGGGGGGTCATTAATAATAACATATTGTGAATCTGACTAGTGGACTAGTTTTTCAGTTCAAAATGTTTTCTATGCCGCAGCAGACTCTAATGCCCAGTGCCTTTTGTACTTTTTTTTAATGTCGAGACAAGCTTTCATTGGAACTGTGGTTTGTACATTTTTCTTTGATTTTGAAGAATTTTTGTAACATTTTATTTTATTTTTATTGATTAAAAATTGTTAAATAAACCATTGTATTTAAATATATCTGTGCATGGAGTGGTGTTATATTGAATAGCAGTATTATTATAATATAGTAATGATGACAAAAATCATGACCAGCGTGTTCAGCACATGTGGGGAAATCTGGTGTTTTACTGCCACCTGCTGTCAGCCTGAAGATCATGCAATTTTTATTTGACAAGACTATTGCCTGTAAAGAATACTGTATATAAACATACAAGTACCCACTGCCTGTTATTTAAATTGTTTACATATTTGTCAAAATTAAATGATTCGGACCAAATGTTAAACAATTTTTAATATTGCAAAATGATAATCCAAGTAAATGCAAATTGACGTTTTTAAAGGATGATTTCATGTAATAGGGAAAAACCTATCCAAACCTGCCTGACCCTTTTTGAAAGGACCATATAATACAAGCTGGTTTCGGAACTGGAGATGATGACCTGTATGAATATGCTCTGGTATTCATCAAAAAACCTGTTGCACCACTGGATGCCAAAGCTAATGTTTGTTTTCCAGATATTTTACACAACCTCAGTTTTCACCAAATTTCTATCAGACCTGTAAGTATATATTTTTTGATAATATAAGGTGTGTAAATGTGAACATAGAATAAATTCATTTAGGTTTGACCAAAAATGTATCAAATAAATTTGTTTCTTTTATGTTATTACAAAATAAAAGTTTACTTTCAACATAATTCAACGAGACTCCTAAACAATCAAACAGTCAAACAATGCCAAAACAATTCCACATAAAATTGTTATATGCAGGCACATTTCAAAATAACAGTGTTCCCTCAGTTCTCGATGGATGGACCTACTGAAAAAAAAAATGAATGCCGAATAAAAAAAGGCCAAAATGAAACAAACAAAATAGAGACAAGCTGATAGAAATCTACGAGACATGTTGTGACATTTTGTGCCTCAGTACTTTCTTCATTCTCAAGAGGGAAGTAGAGGACTTCCAAATAAAAGCTGCTACTTGATCTAGAGACTCAAACAACCTTTTCTACATTCATGATTTAATGCATCATTATGTACCTGGGTGGGCAATAATTGTAGATTTCCAGTGCGCAGCAGCAGTTTTAGTGGTTGTTAAGCTCCAAGCAGCATTATTTAGTTTAACATTATTTTACTTGTGTACAACATTTTCTAGCACATTGACTTTATCGTGTGAATGAAGGTGTTTCACTGCAGTTTTTTAGAATTGTTTTGACTCATCAACAACACCAGAAATGTTTAAAATGCATTCCTGAAAATGACAAACATTGGGTGGTGCCAACAGTCTGTATCTTCAAATGTCAAGAAAAGTGGAGTCAAAGTAAAAAATTGATTTTCACCTCCAGGACATCTGCGTCGTAAAAACAATTTGTTGTCTCTTGACAGAGTACAACTCACAAACACAATTAAGAAGGAATAATAATTTATTAGATGCCAACACTAGAGCAGGGGAGGATTATTCATTCGGATTACATTCTGATGGGCATTGGAGGAGGAAAAGGAAAAGTGCACACAGCGTTTTCAGGGAATCTTGACACTGTCATTCAGCACACAGCATCGCATGCCATGTCTATCATTGTTTGGGCATGCTTGAATTTTAGCTGTCGTATGGTGTGTGTGTGTGTACGCGTCTTTTCCACCATCCATCAGAGCGAGACTTAGCCTGCCAGTGTGGTCTCCTCCTCTGCAGCTGCCGTACTTCATTAAGGGCCATCAGCTGTGCTCAGTGCACCACTGTCCGTGTCAGACTTGTGTTTTCTCATGTTTCCTTCTTTTGCGCTCACTCTCTCAAAAAAAAGCATCCCTCAAGCTCACTCACATTATTCATCCACATGATTTCTCAACTCAGTCTCAGCCTTACCTCAGTCTTGTTAAATTTTCCCCTGCCATAGCGCTGCATCATCTATTTTCCCCATATTCCCCCTTAGTGAACTTCCTATTTCCATTTAGAGTTCCCTTTCAAACTGTTTGATGTGTGTCTTTCTGTATAATCATACCCACTGAAATCTACTGTACAGTATAACCACTTCCAATATAGGGAATGTTTTATGTGAGTTTACCCCACATAAACAATAGTTTCAATCATACGTGAGGGAACATAGCAGAATGTGGTTTGACATGTGCTTACTTTCGGAGAGTAAGTGCATTGTATGCGATATACGGCTGTCCAGGCGGTTGGTTATGACAGCATTTGCTGAAATAGTTGCAAATGAATTAAGGCGTGCATTACAGCCCTGAGTGGGAGACGCTAAGCAAGTTTGAAATTATCACTGCTATATATATATATATATATATATATATATATATATATATATATGTCGGCTGGATAGTGTAGTGGGAGATTGCCATTCACACGGGAGACCAAATCCTGGTCGTGGCTATGTATTCTTCGATACCCAACATCAAGACTAACAGGCAAACAGCTAGTAGCTCAATGTTCCAACATCTGCAAGAAACAATATCACAACTCGAGCTTGATGAGGTACAACACATCGAAGAGCCATTAATACAAAAGAATGAAGGCTCAAACTGATGGTGATCTTAGTGAATACCTCAGACAAACCTTAGAAACCCAAGAAGGAAGAGAAGCAAGGTGGGTGTACATGGAACGCCATGTACAATGTGTACAATATATATATATATATATATATATATCGAGGTAAACAAACATGCACAGAAAAGGAGATAAAACCGTTAATTAAACTTTTTTTGATTTGGTGCTGGAGGTCAGCAGGCCTTTCCTGATATTGTAACCTCCCCATGGAAAATGCTTTATTACATTTACAAGAAGCAGCTCTTGGACTTGTATGGAAACCTAAGCATTGCCCTTCGTCTGCTATTAACTCTTTCCATCACTGTTGCCCCTGGGGAGAGAAGCTTCTCAGCCCTAAAGCTCATAAAACTTACCTCAGATCTACCATGTCCCAGGAGAGACTTTCAGGCCGGCCCTCATAACAATAGAGAACACAGTGAGAAGGTCTTTGAATCTGGATTAATTAATAACAGCCTTTAATAAAGCCAAAGTTTGAAACATCACTGGTAGTGCAAAGGGTTTTGCCAACAATGTACAGTTTTTTATTTTGTATTTTTTTAATTGATTATTTTAGTGTACTACTACTTAAATTTTCCATTTTTAATGTTTACAATAGAAACATGTTGATGTGAATCTGGTAAATATATTGTGTTGTTTTTCAGATATATTGTCTAATATTTCTTCAGTTTTTGTTTACTATTTATCTATTAATTTTTTTTATTATTATTTTTGTTTTAATTTTATATGTTGAAATTTGAATTATTATCTTATCTTTTAGTTAGAAATAAAGATTTCAAAGTAAAATTATTTGTTCCTTGCTGTTCTTTATCTGCCTTTACAATTATAATTTTAAAATATGATCACAGAGTTGTCAGTGTTGGATGGGATAGGCTATGTATGATCAAACGTAGTTTGAGGGCCCCCTTGGAATTCTTTGCTTGGGGCCCCAAGAGAACCTTGCTACCCTGTTTGTATTTATTGTCGACCTGAAGAGCATAAACTCTCGATTGGCATTTCATTAGGAACTAGATCCAACTAATGGAAATAATAAAGTAGGAGCATTAAATAACAACCTGGAGGCTGTACTTGTGTCCCACTATATTGCGCTCTTAAATGACTTTATTTATTGTATGAATACGATGAACAGAGTAGTAGAAACACCTGTCCGCTGCTGGTGTGTGGCCTCTATGTGTTTAGTGACAAACGTATAGATTTCTCTGAGGAAAAATCTTTCAGCCGTTAGGGGTGATATCGCTGTTATGAGGCTTGCTGCCTGGAAGTAGGAATTCATGTTAGCCCAGTGCTAATGTAGTGACACTCGGCTGGTTCTTGTTGCTCTGTTTATTCTTTCCCTTTTTAGGCTCCTGTATAAAGATGTTTTTTTTTTTTTGCCTCGCTGAATTATCATCTTTTAACAGCACGTTTATTCTTTTTATTACTGACAAGCTCTCCTGCTGTGCTGTGTTTTCACTGTGCCCCATTTAAGTAGAGGGATTGAGACTCATTAATATTTTCTGTCAGCCATTTTTGCCTGTTAGATTTATTTAGTGTCACTTTTATCATAGAGAACTTAACCATAAAAATAATGTCCTTCGTTCCTTTCCTGTTTTCTCTTTTCTCTCTCATTTCCTTTATTGCCTGTGTTTATGAATTATCAGACCAGACTGTGCCCAGTTGTGCTCACGGGCCTACACATGCACACACAGCCCACAGGCTTCTGTTCTTGTCATCCTGACAAGCAGTAGGAACAGGATTAGGAGTAAAGACCCTCTTACTTGGGGAAGAAGAAAGTGTGAAATCTGATTGCTGCGGATGATTTAAAAAAAAAATAAATAGGACCCAGTGAGGTCGGTGGAATCCTAAATATGAGAAGTCTCAAGAAGTGTAGCAGTGGGGTGTAGTCTGTTCTGGGGATTTGCCAAATGTTCAGACTTGAGCGAGTGGCTTAATAGAGGACAGAGTGACAAAGCTGCAGGGTGTATAGGTAGCAATGGCTGCCTTTTCCCAAATATGTCTTCCTCAAGTTGGGTTTTGTTAATGAAAGACCCGTTCATTTGTTAAAGATTGTCAGAATATTCTGCTTCAAAACGCTTTGATGGTGATAAAAATAGGGCGTGGTTGGTTTTTGAAACTCACATTATTGTGTTGGTCTGAAAGCTGCATATTCAAATGTTTTACAAATGGAGCTCAATAATAACATTTATTTATAAGTAATATGTTCAGGTTACAGCTTGACACACAGCATGTCTCTTGTTGTGTAACCCCAACTCAACACTAGGGGGCATTAAAGTATTGTGCTTTTCTCCAACCCAGCCTGAGGCTGTTTGGCACAACCCAATTGCCAGTTTCCACCACTTCCACTTTTAAACCTCCTCTACTTGCTCGCATGAAACAAAATCACTCTAATGACTGCACGGTGTAGAGAAACAGTAGCACGAGACTCGGAGGCAGGAGCTGTCTAAGGGGAAATAAAAACAAACATAGCAGGGCGCTCTTTCTTTCTCTCTCTCTGGCAGGTTTGGAAGAGAAGTGGTACGCCACACCAGCAGGGCACACGTTGAGAACAATCACATAATGCTGATCTTAGCCGTTACTGAAAAGCTGAGAGATACTGACAGGTGTGTGTCATAAGCACCTGATACATTGCAGTATTGTAAGAAGTATTATTTTGTTTTGCATTCATCACCTGCTTGCTTGCTTTGTCTTCTTCTCTTTATGGCCCACGTGCTACATTTCTTGATATGCTCCCCGTTGCTGTCTATAAGAGTCACCTTAAAATGATTTCCTATGATGACACGACCCTGCTCTGTTTGGTTTTAGTGCCTTCTCCAGGCAAGCTGTTTCTTTACACTTTCAACATAACGCTACCGGCTTTCCTCACCTGCAGCAAATGGAAGACTGTATACCGTGCTGAAAGCTATTACAAGTACAGAAAAGTCTAAAAATGTGTAGCGTCATTAGTGAGTTGTTGCTGCCGACGCTTTTAATTGCAGTTTGGAAATTTTAATCTTTTCTGTAGCCTCCTTTAACAGTTGTTGCCTTTCATGATCTCCGTGCCTTTCGGGGGCTTTGCTGATTGAGTGTTTGTGGTTTTGACCCCAGCAGATCATTTTTGAAAACTAATTTAGAAAACTGTTCACATCCCTTTTTATTTGCTTATTTTATTTATTTCTGCTTTGATTGCAAAGCCCCTTTTAGTTAGTATTAAACTGTAAATATTCACACATAAGTGACATCAACAGTTATGAGACAAATTCTGTGTGTTTCCCAGTGGAAGATTTTTTTTTTTGGACTGACACCAAATTTACCTTTGACTGCATTTTGTTGGTGGAGCGGTTCAGTTCTGTTTCTATCCGTATCAATAGCAGCAGCTGAAAACTTCAAACTGACAGTGAAATGAATGTTGAATATCATGAATGTACGAGTCATTTTAAAAACATCATTATACCATGCGTTTAAGTCGATTGTTTGCTTTTGCACAAAACACAAATTCCTAATCATAATTTTTCACAGTATCATTCCATAAATGCCTGTGAAATGAAAAGGGAAGGGAATAAAATGTGTGCTTTGTTTGTGTCCACTGTAGATGACAATAAAGACGGTGTCACAGTTAAGGTTAATCATTTGCTTGCTCACTTCTCAAGAGCAAAGTATGAATTAGCTGGATGTTTACCTTTCACTTAGAAAAAGACATTTTTTCCCTGGTGTACGCAGTAATGGGAACACTACTTCAGTAACAGAACTAACAAGTTCAAATGATCATTTATTATATAGAACCAGGATTTAACAGTTGCCTGGCCTCATGTATCTGTGGCTTACTTACACTGACTGGTGGCGTTTTTTTTTTGGTCAAAGATAATTTGGTAAATGCAGGTTCAAGTAGGCGCTTCTTGTGCTTGGGAGCAGAAATGGGGCATAGCACATTGTATCCCTAAACATCTAGGAGGGTTGCTTGTGCTGTCTGCCGTCTCCCTGGAAACCATTACTGCGCTCCCACTTGCATGTACTCTGTCACAAATTCAGGTGGAAACATAAGCATCTTCATGTGCCAGTGAAAAGGGAAGGCAAAATAGAAATGGGCGGGAGGCGTTTGCAAATGGCTCTGAAGTCTGCAGGCTTAAAAGTGTTGATAACCACGGATTAGCTCTGCCTTCTCCCTCAAGCAGCTTTCACTTTGTGGTCTCTCGCTCAACCTTTTATTTCCTTGTGAATGCACAGTGCAGAATTGCACGTGTGGGTGATGTTTGTGCGACTTACGTTCTGATGTTTTAGAATTATTTAGTTGGGTTATTTAATTTGGGTGTTGCTGCTTATTTGTGTTTCCTGTACGCCGTAAACCATAGTCGGCTTTTCCTCTGCATTCAGATATTATATATCATTACATATAAAAAAAAACAAGCAGTACCTCAGATGTTTTGCATCCAAGGTTTGACTCTTTCGGGGCCCTAGGAGGTCAACGAGTTAACGTAACTTCCAATCATTTAAAGTACGCACAGTTGTTCCTCAGAATGAAACGATGCTTTGTCATTTGTTTGATGCCAAGGAGGAAAAGCAGCCTTATCTTTGACATTTGTTTACACAGACCACAGATTCATATAATTTGCAATCTCAGCCATCCACTCCTCGCATATTTGTGTGAACAGCTTTGGTGGCAAGCATCAGTTGATTGACATTGTGCGAGCAAACACAATTAATACTCTGAAAGACTTTTAGTTTTTTTTAGAGTAGCTGTTTTGTGTTCTGCTTTTTTCGCTGCACGGTTGGAATTATCAAGCTTGCTCCTCCTGCGTTCTCGGTCAATGTCGCCCTATTTATACTAGTGCTGGGGATGTTTTTGTTAGGCAAATATAAAAATATACAGGCTATTGTGATTATGTGATATGATCAGGAGTGATGTCATCCTCCGTGATACCTTATTTCATATACAAAACATCAGAAACATCATTTCACTGAGTTCTCCCTTTCCAAAACTTTCAAATCCTGCTGCTCATCTCAAATAGTTCCAGTGAAGAGAAGATGTCCTTGTAATCGTGCGCATCACAAACAGCTTCATTTTCATTATGCCTCTTTACGCTTTTATGGTATATTTAATTCAGACGATCCAGTGATTAATGTTCTCAGCTGACTATACATAAGGGGCGCAGTGGGATAACGCACTGCTCGCAGCACAGTGAAGGAGCACACGGAGTAGCAGCCAGGTTGAGTAGTAACACAGCTGATCAGTGAATGAGCGCTGCATCTGAAAACAAATGGCAGCGAATAGGAGAATTCTAATTTCCTGAAGAAGTAGTCTTAAATAAAGGTATACGTTTTGTTAAACTAGTTTTAAATAGAATAAAGCTCAAAAGCAAAACGAACGTATTAAATAAATAAACTTCATTAATAAGGTGGTTAGCTACCAGTCAGTGTGTTTTGGAGGTGACACGTTCAATGCTAACAGAGGCTAATGCAGTATGTGTTGATTTGTAGTATGTGTTCATTTCATGTATCAGTCGGCAGCTGATACATGAAATGATTGTGAGAGTGCGGCGTGTTCCCATTATCTTGTCCCATGCATTGTAATTATCACTCCTGCTCTTTCTGCACCACTGCTCCCATCTCTCCTCACCATTGTAATCGTGATTGACTGGTGCAGCGGCCAAAACAGCGCAGTCTGAAAAGGCATCAGACACACATCTCATAACTGCCCTGCCATTTGATCTCCTCCTCCTCCTCCTCCTCCTCCTTCACACTGACTGCTACGCCCTCTCTCCATCCCTCTCGTTTTTCCTCAGGTCGAAGAGAAGTGGCATCCAGACAATAAGAAAACATACTTATGGACGGGGACATATCTGGCATGCCAGGCACATGTTATTCGTCGATTTCTAAGTCAGTATTATTAAATATAATTACATTTTATTTTCGACCCATGCGTGATTTGATAATGAATGTATTCAGTAGTGCTGACTGTCTTGGAATATGACATGACAGATACACATGGGTCTACGTGCAGCCATTCAACTCGAGGCCTGCAAACACTTAGCGTCTGCACAGCCCATTATTAATGTGATTGGGTCATGACAACTGGTCAGACCTAGATGCTACCAGTCTGGCTTAGGCCGTGCTCCGTCTTTAAGTGTGTGCTGCGTAAACATTTAAGTCTCATTTCTAATGCCAATCATTCTTATTAAAGCATGTTTACTTGACGTCACAAATGAGAGAACTGCAGCTGCTACAGCTTCACCTGAAGTGAGCATTGTAAGTATTGCTCACACCTTTATCTAGGATTTCACATAGAAGAGTCTTTAGAGCTCCTGCCTGGTCTTTCGGTGTGTGCTGGCCTTCAGTGGTGGCGGAGAGATAATTTACACCAAATTTTGGTGGCCATACTTTCTGTGGTGTGGACAATGTCCTCAGTTTCCCCCCAAGTAAAAAATCTGGCCTTCAGTTTTTCTCTGCACCTTGAGATGCCAGACAGAGACTTGGTCTGTGACAGGTCTGAATGATACACCTTGTCAGCGAGGGAAGTTCATCAGCAGCCTCTGAGAGTGCCATCGATTGCGCAGCCCCGCGCCCCGCCAGGTAATGGATTGGATTTATCCCTCTCTGGATAAGACTTGTGCTCAGATGTGTGCACACATGCACCCATACACCAATACAAATTATAGGAGGGCTCCTTGCACATCTGTGTGCATGGTGCGTAATCATGCACGTACACATCAGATCCACATATGCGATAACACACAATATTTATCTGCACAACACGAACTGTCAACCTGTCTGAAAACATGTGTGACATTCAGCAGACATTTAGACAGTTGGGATCAAAGGCAGTTGATATATTGTCAGCAGCTGCATGGTTTGGGGAAAAAACAAGACAAGAAGATGGTACTTTGATAAATATCAGGACATTTGTCAGGCATCTGTCTGCGCTTATTTTAGCAGTGAGAGATAAGTATCATCAGATCCAAAGTTTGAGGAGGAAAATGGTTCAAATTTGACGGAAGGTCTCGGCAGCATAACTGTTTGTGCATTTCTTGTGTTTTCATGGCCAGGCTCTCGCAAACAAATATTATCAAAGTGTCATCAATAAATCGTTTCAAGAGCCATTTAAGCATTTCGAGTCTCATTATGATGACAAGGGTAAACAGATTGGAAGATGTAAAACACTCGATTAAAGTGGCTTTCTACTTGATTCTCTAAATTTTAAAGAGGCCATGCATCATGTGTCTAACCAAAAAGGAGTATAGTTGGAGAGAGAACTAATTAGACTAATCTTTTTGCCAGGAGGTTTACCTATATTGCTTATAATCTATGGACTAGAATATGATTTAGAAAACACTTAGTGGCAATCCATCTTTTCCTGTACCTCAAGGCCACGGTGTGCATTTTTGTGTGTAACAAGACTTATGCACAGATTTCCAAGGTCTGAATTTGCACAGTCGTTGTTGCTGTAAAAAAATCATACAGCAGGTGTGTGATGGTGGTTCAATAAAACTGTGCAACCACACATAAAAAAAACTCCTGTGGGCTGTGTTTTAGTTGGCGTGTAGTCCAAGTTTTGAACAGTATTCGCGTCAAGTTATTTGTTGCTTTAACAACAGACCAAACCATGAGCATTGTGTCAGGTTGAGGAGCTAATTTGACACAGGAGTAAAATAAATATAAAATTGCTTTGACTTCATTTTGCTCCAGAAACAGATACATGATGGTTTTCACAGTACAGATGGCTGTGGTCAAAGTTATAGTTATTGGTTCAGAACCTCGATGGCCCATGCTAATGAGTCTGCAGGGCTGAAGCATCTGTCTGGATGTCTAATGTAGCCTGCCATGTGGAGAATGTCAACCACTGTCTGGCCTCTAACCACAGTCGAGTCTCTGGCAGGGTTAACATTATAATTAGTCTTCAATCGAAGCGTCCTCGGAGGTTCAGCTCACGTTGTGCTGACCATGACTTACCTAAAGTGACTTTTCAATGGGAGTTGTGTCGTACTTTAACCATAAGAGGTGTGAAAATGCACGATAAGAGCGTGTTATGGATCAGATGGATACTGGTGTCCAGAGAGATAATTAAAGTTGGGTTATGTAAGGTTTTATGAGTGACCCTGCAGTGTCTGACATATCAGAGCTGCAGGGTTGTCGTTTGTGTTTTACAAAAGTTTCTCAATAATTCTAAATTGTATTATGTAAAAACTTTAGCGCTAATGGAATTTCATCAAAAACAAAAGTGCATTTCTTGCTAGGATCGAGACCATGAAACCGGCAATTACTACAATTTTAGTCTTTCCTGGTACAGCATAACCAGCATACAGTCTTCAAATTGTTACAGTCAAGGGCTCTTTGGGTGCCTTTCTACTCTATGGAAATCAGAAAAACTATGAGCGAATACAGGCAACTCGGCATAAAAGCTAATGAAGCACCCACATACCCGCTGTTGCAAGGTAATGAGTGTACTTAGCTCTAAGGGAAAGGACATCTCCAAAGGATTTTCAGTGTGTGCCCACTTCCCCAAGTGCTTAATCATGGTGCTTGATTAGAAGCGTGTGAATCAGCCCCACTCATACACTGCGAGGAATTATGGTGTGCTTGATTGAATTCAACATTCTTTGCCCCTGGACTATAAAGGCTTGCCAGAAGATGGCAAACCCCCCCATCAGTACAACACGTTTAGCAAGCAGCCATTCTTTGTTTGAAGCGTACACTATATTAGATGCCGAGCCAAGTCCCTGCAAATAAGGAAGCTTCGCCATGTTGCCTTTGTCCTGCATCCTCAGAAAGCTAATGAACACTAGCTCACTTATACCATCTGCCACACTTTTGACACTCCAATGCAAAATGCTACGTTATGTGCTGCCAAATGCTAAGTGATGACACAGAAAGTTTGTGTGTTAGTCAGTCCAGTTTTACAGCCCATGCTACCTAGAAAAAAACAAAGCAGAACAGGAATGTCACAGCTGCTGTGGTTTAATACTCTCACCACTTGATGATTATGGCTACCAAGGTCTTTAACCGACATTTTGCTATAGTTGCATCTTGTCACCTTTAAGATAAGATCAAATTTGATAAAACTTACAACCAAAGCTGTGCTTCACGTGCACGTCTGTGGTTGGTGGTGGTTTGGTTCATGAGACATATACGATTGTCAAAAGTGGTCAGAGTGACCTTTGACCGCCAGGCGATTCTGTGGTATTAGTCACCTCTGTTTGACTACCAAAAAGTAGAATGGTCTTTCAAGATGTTCCCAGGATTGCATTCACAAGAATAGGACAAATTTAGGGCCGTATATTACTGGATCCCACTCTCTAGTGAATATTTAAGGTTAAACAGAAGTATTGAGGCACTTTTTCTTCCAAAGATGCCATTGCCCATACCTGAGGGATATTGACTTGTCCTGAGTGCTGATCTGATGCATCTTAACCTTCATCCAGATTTTAAATCTGTATAGCTCGCTGTGTGAAAATCATTTTTAGGTTAGGAAACAGTAGACTGTGGACTGCTGGAGAATTGCTGGGGCACAGAAAATGTTCTTTCACTTTTCCTTTGGCCTTTGCATCATCTCACTCTGCCCTCTTTTGTCTGCGTGTGTTTGTTTTTTAAACTGTTTGAACCTTTCTTTTTTTTTATATACAAGATATCGGATACGCTTGATAGGTCTATAAAGATAGACTTTATTTATTCCAAGCAATAGTTTGTGTCCAGTTGCCTTTCTAAATCCTTCTTTTCCTCCTATTTTCTCATCCACCTTGTGATCTCCCTGTCCCTTTCTCCTTTGTCTCTCTCGTGCCACTGTGTCACTGGGCACACCTGCTTCATCCAGCTGTCAATTACAGCGCGGAATTACAGACTGGCACGCAATTAGGGTCCGCCTCATGCGCTGGCCCATGCTGGTAATGAGTTTCCCCAGTCATTGATCAAAGTCACAATCACACTCTAGTCCAGAGTTTCGCAATTAATTTTCCTTTTTTTTTTGCTATCCAGAGAGCATCTATGCTGAGCTGCCGGAAACGGTTTCTATATTTATAAGCCAAACCAGCAAAAAAAACTAAACATAATCCGATTCCAGTGTTGGGGTATGACTGTTTTTTTTGAAGTGGACTTTTAAAGTCACTCTTGAAAAGTTGTTTCCTACATATTTGAGGTTAGAGTAGAGGGTAGCAAAAAAAGTGTGGCAACTGCAAAATGTCGGACCAACATTATGCTGATAACATTTCTGGACGTTGCTAAATAAAATGCGCTACGCGAGAAGTGTTTTAGGAGCGCGTGAAATTCAGCCACAGGGGACTGGAGCAAATGTCTACACTTCAGCTGTGAGTATTTTTCCTTATCCAACAGGCTCATCTAACTCCTTGGGCTGTTGATGCAGATCATTTATTAGAGCTCCCATCTGAGAAGGGGCCGCATGTACATCTACTTCTCATTATGCATGTGTCAAGACTTGAGTAGTGGGCTTTCTGGCAAATAATAGAGGAATGACATTGCTTGTTTGTTTTTCCCTTGGATGTGAAATGCACTGAAGCAGGGTGGAAATAGCTGACGGGAGGGGCGGAGTGGAGACGCGAGTGAAAGAACAAGCTGAGCATGGTCGCACACGGTGTTCAAAGCCGCTAGGCACAGGTTTGTTGACTGACACCCTGCTTTAGACGGGAACCTCCCAGTCACACTTTCCTCAGTGAAATTGCCTCAGTGGTGCTGAGACAGTCTGCGGTCTTATTTTTCCTATGCCGTTTAAGGTTGAGCGGTTATATTGTGTCCCGTCCTCTCTCTGTCTCAGCAAAGTCATTCTAATTAATCTAGCTCGGTTTTGTTAGAAAATATAGGAAACGTCAAATATTTGAGTTTGAAATGAGGACTCCAATAAAGGTGGCAGTCCTGTGGTGAAGACAAGGTAATAAATTAATTTTCGTGCGTGGCTCAGAAGTGAGGAGAACCAGGTTGAGTAATGAGAAGAGGAAGCTGTGATAATGGAAATCTAAATGATTAAAGTGTGTGTTTGCAGGGGTGGGGGGGTGGGGGAGGGGCTTAGTGTGTCATGATAGGGTGCAAAATCGAGTCAACTGCAGTTCTGAGATTAGTGATTGTTCATGTTAATGTATTTTTTTTTGTGGTTTTGCCTGCAACCATTGATCCATGCAGTAGAAAAAGACAATAGTTTCATATTCTCTTATTTTAAGTTATTTTTATGTTTACTTTAAGTGGAAGACTGCTTTTATTTTAGCTCTGTTCTGGCGTTAAGTTGCAGTGCTGTGAAAGTACAAGCCCCAAACCCCCTTTTTTTTTTTCTTTTTTCTTTTTCACACTTAAGTTATTGAGATAATCAGTCAAAGAAACTACACTATTAAATACAAAATGCTGTTTTTACCTGAGTGAATTTAAGGGAAAGAAAGCTGTCCAAACCTGCCTGGCAACATGCTGTATTATTACAGTGGAGCAGGGTTTGTAGTACTAATGCCATTAAGCACATTAATATTTAAAGTAAAATAAAGTTTGTATATATACTGTACACACGGATCATAGAGCTAATGTTTAACTTTACATTTCTTTCACATATCATTTGCATTTGGAGGCTCTCTGTACTATACAACACCTATTTGTATGAGGGTTTTTTTTGGAGTATTTGTCATCAAACGATGACTTTGACGAAGAAATATAATTTTTGGGCACTTTAATCCTTTATGTCCCAGCGTACAGTAATGTACGCAGGATGCCTGGGGGACAGAGACGGTATGTGCTGCAACCACTCGGAGACCAAAAGTTTGGCCCAAACATCAAAGCTCCATCGCTGTCCTTAAAGTAACAGGTGTTATTATACTGCATGTGTGCTCTTTGAAATGAACTTCTACCGGTGTTTATTTGCTTTTAAAGTACAATTCGTCACTCGGGTTCCTAAGTAATATGTCCTGATGACACAGTGGATTCTTGCCTATTGAATTGAATGGTTTCGCTGGCACTTGTCTAACTGGCAATGACCTCATCTAAACCTTCCCGTGCTTCCTCTATTTCCTGCTTGTGATGAATGCGTACCACGCACGTGCATGCGCACCTAAACACTAATGGTACATACACAAATACAGCATCTCCGTAGAGGTAAAGGCTCAGAATACGTATTTCCTTAATGGAAAAGCTCATTGCAAAAGAAAAAAAAACTAACTGTGAAGCCAGCCAGCGCTCTGTCAAACTATTTTACAGTGTCAGCACAAATGCGCAGTCTCTCTTCACTCCGCAATGAAATTCATGGCCATTGATGACTGATTGCATTTCTTCCCCTCACTGTACTCTGAGCCTTTTGAAAGTAACCCAGCAGCACATTAATTTCTCCTAAGTCATCATTTTAAGAGCAGTTACTTGCTGGAAAAATAAAAGCTCGGATGAGGTCAGGGCTAAAATGACCCTAAATCAGAATTGAAACATGTAAAACCAAAATGTTTTCATACAGATGTGCGGTGTTCAAAGATGTAAACATGCCCGGGACTTTGATTTCACCTGTACAGTTAGTGCCCCAACATCGGCGTCTTCTCATTATTGAACCAACCGCTACGATCTCACATTGAAGGTCCAGTTGTGTCATTATGCTCGGAGGACCAAGAACAATCTAAACGCCTCAGAGAACTCTGAAGAGCATCAATATGCAGCATGCGCGTAATGGAAGCACTGAGGTGGACACGGTATCTCAAAAAGTGTGTCTCTAATTAAGGGTCTAATATCTCATCTTGTGCATGTCTTCGCTATTTCATTTCATGCAATTCCCGTTGACGGCAGGGAACGCTGAGGCAGAAATGGACAAAAAGCTTGATGAAAAGACATTGATTAACCTGTCATTTTCCAGACAGGTATCCATTAGACTCTTTAATCAAAGTCTATATGGCATGAAATTGACATTTTCAACCCATCATAATGTCTGGTGAGAGGCATTGAACTGAACTGATGCTGCCCTATCCGTCAGTGCCCTTGTAGCTGTTACAACCTGTTCTTTCATTTGCCATCTTCACCGTTTTGCCAGTTTGCATTGAAAATAAACGTTTCGCATCTTGTGTTGGAGGATCTTAAAGGAACAGGGTCAACAGACAGCTCCCCTCCCGTGTCAACCAAAACGCTAGCCTCATTTTGAGGCATTAGCATGACTGGGGCGCTGACCCTCAGTTTCTGTTTCCATCTCTTGGAAAACTGGTGTATAATATAATTTCCTAACGCTTTATTTGGACGTATCTCGCCTCTCTACAGTGTAACGTGTAAGTGAAGAGTACGTGATCCTGGGAGCAATAGCTTCCACTCACTGGTCAAATACAGTTTGCATTTATTCTGGACTGGAGTCAAAGGGCTTCCTTGCTGGGGGCGTGGGTCGCTGGGTCATACATTTAGTACTGTCCACAATTTTCTACTGTTGCTTTCACTACCAATCCCTCCTCTTGTCCCTCGCTCCTCTCTTCAGTTGTGTGTGTGTCCTTAAGTCACAGAGAGAGAGAGCACAGTTGTTTTGATGTAGGATTTGATAGATTTGTTTGCTGCTGCATTCATTTGCTCTGTATCAGGGAGCCGACGGGCCGTAAAATGAAAATTTGCCTTAGATTTTCAGCATGACTGTTTGGGGGCAAATGTGAAGGTACTCCTCATGCATTCAAGATACATTATTTTATATATCTTAAAGAGCGTCTGTGCATGCAGTGGATGGCAATTAATAATAAGCATTGTAAGGTTCTTATGGACTGGAAATAATGTGGCTTGTATCGGTTAGCCACATCTTTTTTCACATATCCCTGACGCAGCATTTACTGCTATGACGATGTGATGCTGTGATGAGAAAGTCTTCTACTTTCACATTTTAGTTGCTCTTATAAAGGAACCTCGTGATTAAAAAGTGACAGTTATGGATAGAGTCCTACTTTTCGGGTAATTGGATTAAATTAAAATGTATGTTGTCGTCCTGCGATGCCCGCGGTCTCTAATTAAAATGAATGCGATGCTAACAACGGGAGAGCAAAACAAGTTGAAGGGGAGAAAGTCAAACAGCGGACTCACCTTTTGGGAGGCCAAACGAGAAAACAGTTGCAGTGATGTCTTGTTACTTAAAAATTACGTTGTAAATTTATATAATAACACCGTGATGAAACTTCCCTATAAATTGGCTAGAAAGGTGAAAGTTCAATATATTTGTTGTATGTATGTGTGTGTTTAATTATTTATTCAAATTTCTTATACCTTTATAATATTAAAAAACCAACCCAAAGTACTTCCTCTTCGTTCATGTGCAGCTGACGTGTGAGGTGAAACCAAAGCAGGCGCCGCGAAGGAAGGTGCTTGTGGAGAGCACGACACCCCATTGCTCTTTCCACCCAGTTGCCCGGCTGGTGTCAGGGAGCGCGTTGGATGATGGAGCACTCTCATTCCACGTTGAGAGAGCGCTGAAGGTGAGAGTCGGCCGGAGACCCAGTTCTTTAATCGTGGTCAGCTTCTGCCACCTTGTTCAGCAAGATAAATGGACTTTTGACTTAGATCACACACTGGCCCAACTTTGATAAACATTTGTTTGCTCTTTACCACCTCCTGAAAACATTATGTATCCATGTGTGAGTCTCAAGCGGCTCAAATGCCATCTTACATACAGGTTATTGAAAAGCTTAGGATGTGATGAATAATGCAGAAATGAAAGAGAATTGAAACACGTTTCACTCCCTCGGCTGAAAATAAAGTCGAGAGAATTCAGAGAACTGTTAAAAACAGATGTGTTCTCCACGACAAGATGCATGCAAACGCGCCTCTGTGACAGTCCCAACTGTTGGTCTGCTTTGTGGAGGTCCAGGTGTGCTACAGACAGGCAAACTGTGGGGGGCAATTAGAAAGGACGTCCAACACCTGCGTCCACAAGCGAGACGGGAGCTTGAGCATCTGAAATTACGTTTGGGAAGTTTTGTGCTTCGTACTGTTTGGTATTTATCAAAGATGAGCCATCCAGTGACCGTCTTCATTTGTTTTATAAGAGTCCTGTTTGTTTATCAGTAAGAATGAACAGGTCTGTGAGTCCACGTCATCGTTCTTGTCCACTGCAGTGGTTGTGCTTTGTTTTAACGTAGATGCTGCCAGCACAACGTTGTTTTTAAGAACGGGCCGAAAGCTGTGAAGGACCTAATCCAAAGCTTCGTTTTTTGAATTCACTTGTTACACAATGGGATTTACTAGGTCCAACAGCTAATTAGGGTTTTGAACACATCAAAATGAGCTCAAGAAGTAAATAACCTTCCTCTCGTCAGGAGACAAGAAGATACCACCCTTACTGGTAAATTGGACTTACTCAGTGGCACCATTGGTTTTGACATACCTACATAACCAGTACAGCTACATCTATTCCTCCGTCCGTCCTTTGAATCTCCCTGCCTCCTTCGCCGTGTTGTCAACTCTCCCGGCTTGCAGCATAAATGGATTTTCATGCACCATCATGTATTGGAGTTGATGGAGTGAGGAGGATGATGCGGATTCCAGTCACATAGCGCCTGTCTTGTACCTTTCTGCCAATTCGATCTCTCCCTCGGTCTGTGCAGCTTTTTCCCCCCTAGTCTAACCCCGTTGTTGGGACAGTTCACCTTTCTGTCTGGAATAAGCACAGCGATTGCTGTAAGGCATACCTGTGCGTAGTGCCGGCTCCAAGCTGTATTGATCATTGGGAATATGACCTGTAGCAGGTCTGTTTGACAAGGTGTACTAAATTTATGAGCATCTATTATTTAGACGTGTTTCGTTGTCAAGCTCTTCTTCTGTACAGTTATATACATAGATTCTCAAGGCATTCGCACGGGTTTCCTAAGAACAAATGTGGAATTATTTATGTCCTTTTCAACATCCTAAAAGCACACTCGCACTTGGCCAGCTTCTTTTGAAAGAATACGCTGTCCCCATACAGATAATTAGCACCAAAACAATGTCTAAAGCAACCTTTGTGGCTTCCAGTTTGTCATGCCTGTCAGCCACAGCTCCTTTGTCTTATTGTTGATTTTAATTAGTTTCTACTTTGGAGTTTGGTGATATTTTGAAAATACTTTCTTTTAATCTTTTTCTTACTTCAGCTATGAAAGGACTCCCTCCCGATTGTGCCATTAGAAAGAATGAGAACTGATATTGTTCCTTTTACCGCGAGTCAGCTTCCCTTTTGATAGCTTATCTTTTTTATTAGCTAGACGCTATTACTGGCATGGCTTCTTGCCTTTCATTATCCCTTTTTATGCTGCAATATTCTCTTGGAATCGTTATCGTAGGCAAGTTCATCTTGTCGTGTTGTTTATGCGTGATTGATTTGTGGGTTGCTGATCTCGGCCTCCACCTCCTTGCTCAGTGCCGACTCGGCGGGTCGACAAGGTTACTTATTCTTAGATGATAGACATCTTTATTAGGAGTAGAGAGAATGCTTTAAAACTTAAAGTACAGACATTTATCTGGAGCAATCATCTTGCGGCCCAACAACTGACATGCCCGAACCCATCCATCACGGATCAGTTGACGGCCCAAGTTCAGCCTGTTTGCCCTCTCTGTCAGCCTGAAGGACAGAACAGGGCCGAAGTTTGCAGCGAGAGACTGACGGAAACATGCATTGTTTGCCATGACAGGATTGGACTGAGGAGATTCCCCTTTGTGTAGCATCATACCATTACCATTTTTCTCCTCCTCGGGCTGACCCTGTGGGTTCTGTTAAAAGTTTCTTTTGGATTTTCAGAATAATAATTTGGCCAAATATCTTAGAATCTGAAAAATACACGAATCACGTCTTTTTTTTCACAGTTATGTTGAACTATAAGAAGCAAAAGTACATGATTTAGAAAATACTCATTATGGAAAAGGAACCAGCCTTGTTTACCCAGCGGCCCTAGTTTAGTCTTTATGCATTAATGCTTGTGTAATGAAGTTTTTGCAAGGTAGTGATGGCAAATGCCATTAATACTTGCAACGCTGATGACTTGAAGTACTCGCATTAAGCCAAAAATGTGGATGCTTCTTGTTTTCTTTAGGACCCATCATTCTCCTCTCCTGCTGCTCTGGCACCAGCATTTGATGACAAGGCGATTTCATTTATCTCTCACTATTTAGTCTTTTCAGATGCACCGCTCTAGTCTGCCAAGCCTATAGTTATGATCATACAATGATCCTTCTTCAGTTATGCTGAAGTGCGCGCACACATACACACACACACACACACACACTCTTACTGCTAGGGTTGTGTAGTCACACGGAGAGCCTGCTCAGCGAGGGCGTTCAGCCTCTCCTCCTGGAGCTTGGTAATCCTGTTGGTATTACAGAAGCTCTGTAAAGCTCAAACAAACCCCTAACAAGCTCACGAGTTAATAAATATTGTTAGTTTAAGGCAGATCTCTTACCAACAAAGACAATATGTAATATATAACATGCGTCATTCATTTTACTGTGTGTGTGTGGGGGGGTCTTGGCTCCTTCTGGAGGCTGATGGCTTTTAAACTTCTTGACCAAAAAGTAAATCAATGTAATGTAATACTTTCCAAATGAGGGCTATTTTAGGTCCATTAAAACATTAAACATGACTGTTCCCTTCATCTTTATTGGCCAGCTAAATGGTATTTTCCAGGAGCTTTAATTATTCATAGATATTAAAGTTTAAACCCACTCTTGGCTATGCAGTTGTATGGCACTGAAATTATGAAAATGATCTCATTAACATCAGATAATATTAGCTTAACTGTTCAGAAATACTTTGTCTAGTGACAAACGAATGGATGCAGTGTTTCTTTTTCCACAGGAATGAGCGTTTATGGCAGGGGTTCAAATTTCTGACTAAAAGACTGAAAGCTTTCTTAATATTCAACTTTGATTTGCTTTTTTGTTCCTATGGCAGAAACAACTAAGCTAAAAGGCAAAGAGGGTGTTCTCTGGAAGTTTTGAGTGAAGCTATTGAATTTCTCTCTGTGTGAAAAGAAACTGGGGAAAAAAAAGGAAAATGTTACAAACTCCTCAAGTAATTTGGACCAGAGCAAACCTACTAAGCTGTGAAAGCGTCCTCAGATGAAGGAAAACTGTGTTGCTTTAATGTGCAGCTTGTGTTCAAATTGTCAGCTCCTAGAGACTTGAGTGAGTTTGTCCAAAGCTATCTACATACATTTACACATCATTTACAATATTTCTCCTGTTTCCGTGCTGTGACTTTAACGTTCGCTCCCTGCCACCGTGGTTTCTGTTAATTCTGTTTAAATGGGAAGACACTCTTGTCTGCCACCTAGGAGATAACTTTTTAAAGAAATTCTCCAGGTATCAACAACATTTCAAATATGGCAGCAGGTTGATGAAGCAGTAAAAGAAGAAATACTGACTGCAAACTAATAAAAAGCTGCACACGACCAAGGCTGGCACAGTTTGATTGTCAAATCTCCAACTGATCAGTCAGCAATAACAAGTGTTAATTTGAAATTAGTGACTTAACCTTTTTTCCACGAAGCTGAAAAGAAATGTCATTAGACAATAAGAGACTACATTTCCATACGCATACTCCGTCTTTGTGGACTTCGATTAGTGAAAACCACGATTGACTTCTCAGGGCGTGATCAATGAGAGCCCTCACTAGTGATGGTTCAAGATGGCGCGCCTTCAGTATCGATAAGCAGTCCCTAGGGGGGGGCGATGCTGCATAGACGGCATCTGCGACTTTCAGGTAATGAAACTGTCATTCTTCGGCTGTGAGATAAAAATCGCCCCCTCCCCTCTTCGCTCTTTCCTTCCTGCCATGTTCTGCCATATTAAAAGAGCTATAAAGTCAGCAAGGCGGCCAGGCCATTACCGAAATACCTTGACTGGTTCACATTTTTTTTATTATTGCTCCAAGAGAGACAAAACTGCCTAGAAACCTACAAGACATTTGCATGACAATAGCAAAATCAGCCCCCTCCCTAGCGTAATCGGCCGGGGCTTGTTTTTCTGTTTTATGGCATCATATCCCGCTTTCTTTGAAAGAAGCCCACTCAGCAGTGCTGGCATGTCGATTCCACAGTTGTCTCAAAGTGCTTTTAACACTCATGTCAAACATGTAGTAGAATCGGTCACAGTGCGCACTCATGCTTTTGTAGCCGTTTGAAACTGATCAACAGTAAATTATTTTGTCAACGTGTACGGCTCCTCAAAGTCGCGGTTCTCATAACGTGTCAAGCAATATTTAATTCCCCTGTTTCGTATATGCCTAATTCAGTGTAATTGCTTGAATTATAGACTTGTGGAGGGTGACACTGTCCTGTAATCAAAATACTTGCTCCTTGCTATAATGAAAGTTGTGGAGGTGGGAATGGCATATTCTCTTCATTATTGCAGCACTAATTGGAGTTAAAGAGTGAGAGGCGTCAGGTGGCTCACTGCCCTCATTCCCTCGCGTTGTTTTGGAGACAGGGTCGGCGTGACATGTCACATGACTCGTGCTGGATTATTGTGTTCATTCCTACACTCACTCTGTTTCCAGAGCAGCTGATGTGTGTGGGACGTTTTAGGCACTCCACCGAGTGTGTCTCCTAGAGATGGTAACAGAAATAATGAAATGGAAAGGAAAAACAGAGTTAAAGAGAGGAGTCTCCAGAGATGCTGTTGGGGCTGCTGTGTACACTGGGATGACTGCCAGATATACTGTTGATAGAGTGGGGAAACAGAGAGAGCAAAAGGGGGCAGAGTGAATAAATATTACAAGCAATAGAGAAGAGCATATGGTCACGGAGTCCACATAATGCCAGTGGAGTCCCAGTAGACTGATAATGTATGCTTTTGCCCTCAGCTCATAGAGCATTGCGACTGTGAGACCAGCACGACAGGTCTAATCATCGCTACCACATACGAGCCTGCGATTATAGTGTTTTGTCTCATAATTTTGGAACATCTGTGATCTGGCAATAAAGGATTTAATAACCTGTAAAGGCTATGAGCTGTAAGCATCTAATTCGTTTTTCGTGACTAAATGAGTAACAGATTTTATTTACTTCACGTTACAAGATTTAGCAACAAAAATAATACTAATTTTGGGGTCAAGCAACAATGCAGTTATCAGGGTTCTTCGTATTCAGGCAGGGGTTTGTTAGAGTCACTTTAATCAGTCAGGTTGTTATCTGATTTGGCACCTGGCTCGATCAGTTAGTGCAACATGCTGCCGACATCCCAGGTAAATAAACCTGGAAGAACTATCCATCCCATCTGCCCCTACATATGTCATCTCATGTAACTCACTGGGATGGGGGCTTACACCTTACTGAGTCAGAATTAGCACATGGTTGGTTGCAAGGTGCTTGTGACGCATTATTTTGAGAGCATAATGTATGAACGCTTTCATTAAAAGAGCCTGTGAATGAATTAGAGTTTTTAAACAACCAGTGCTACATTTTGTTGGCCAGCAGAAGTACTGCACCAAGCACTGCCTAGTTCATTTATATTTACTCCCCGTGTGAATCCTTTGTCGCACAGTTACAGATTCTCTGAATGATATTCTCTGAATGCGTTATGCATGTGAGGGTGGAGTCAATGACTTAAAATGGCCACAAAACATTCCCTTTAGTAGCCCTGTCAGGAAAAATAAAGAAATGAATCTTTCTGAGAAAGTTTTAAGTTGGTGCCAATTATAATAATCATCCCTCAAAATGCCTTTACAGTATATAAAAAATGTAAGTTTACTGGTCAGTAAAGGCAGAATAGATAAAAGTTCAAATCAATAGACAGTTTTTTTTCTGTTATTAAAAGAAATGTCAGTGTATCTGGAAATGGGGGTTTGTAGATGTTCACATTAGTTATCATGGATTAGGGTACCTGCAACAAATAACTTCCGGAGGTCTGGGCCACCTGTGACTCTTCTCTCTATTCAGGCGGCCGATGTGGACACGGAGGAATACAGTGGTAAAAACACTAATGCTTTTTACAGATATTATTGTATTGTATTTACTTCACGTTACAAGTGGCCTGGTAGCACAATGGGTTAAGCGTCAGACTGCTGCGGGAGATCGCACGTTCAAATCCCCATCTGACTCCTAGTCCATCCACACCAGGGTTGTCCCTGATCCAGACACCCAAAGCGCTAGCTCCCTGTAAGTCGCTTTGGATAAAAGCGTCTGCCAAGCAAAGTATAGTAAAGTATTTCTTGAAATGGCTTAGGTCGTTCAGCATCTGTAGAACAGTGCTCTGGGAAAGCAGGCTGCCATTGAAATTAAGATAGATTCTATAAATACATTCTAAATAAACTGATTTGATTCTAAGGCTGGGATGCAGAAGGTTACAGGTTTGATTCCTTAGGCCAGCTACAGAACGGACGCAGGCACTGCTCCCCCAGGGGGATGGGTTAAATGCAGAAGGACACATTTCACTGTGTGCTGCACACTGTGTAACTACGTATATGACGAATGATGATGAATAAAATTGGAATTTGACATTATAAGACATTTGTTTTAATTGTATTATAGATTAATTTTGTATTTCGTCTTCACTCAAATTTCCTATTGTCACAGAGCAACAACATAATTTCATGAATTGTATAAACTTACAATATTTCTGAATCTGAATTTGGATCACATGACTGGTTGCGATTAGGCAAAAAGGCATCTGGGTTAGGTTTAGGCACAGAATGTGCATAGGGAAAATGATTTCATTATACATGTATCATGTGATATGTTTATATGTTTGGATTAGTTAGTGTTGCCTCTACTGGACTCCAACTGCGATCTCCTGCATGAAGGTTTTGTGCTTTGTTGTCTCACCCATCCAACCCAGTGTCATTTCATCAAACTCTAAGATTGTTCATAATTGGTCACCATGCAATATTCACTGTGGCCGGTAGATGTCGCTATACAGTCAAAAGTACATGTAGATCGGCTTTCGCTGCTGTTACAAACAACTTGCAACATAATTATTTTAGCGTCCTTTGATATACTGTCTGGTACATTTCCAAGTAGGAGCATGTAACAAGCTAACTTCCTGTTCTGAAATGATCTGCGGATAAAATTAAAGTAGCATTATGTTCAAAATGCGAACATTTCTGAATATTCAGTTTAGTTTAAAGGTCTACCAATTGTGAGTATATAGTGTCAAAAGCATGGCATTCCTATTAGGTAAATACAGATTTGCCTTTTTATACGGCCTACTTTTCAATTACATAGCCATTTTCCACTTCACCTCTGGGGATGCGGAGAACTCCATTATGTCTCCACTCGCACAAAGAAACTTTCCATTTCTTCCAGACATTCAATATGTCTTAAGCCACGATGGCCTACACATACTTATTTCTTTTCTTTATGGAAAATGGCTATGATAAAAGTGCAGAGGAAATCCTTTCCCGTTTCATTATATATTTCCACAATATGTGCTCATTACTTATTATCTACAGTACTGGCAGTTATGTTTATATATATTTTGAGTAAACAAGAGATAACCAAAATCCCCCATCTCTCCCTGCAACCTTGGCCCAGACCTGGAGCTTTAGATAATGAATGCAATTAAGGGCTTGCTGCATTAAACCTGCTGGTAAACAGTGGCTTTAGAGCTGCACAATATTGGACTTATTGTCTGTTTTTAGGGCAGAAAAGGGGGAGATAGGAGACTGTATGCATGAAGGAGACGACACGTCGAAAGGGGCAGCGATGTTGTTCCCACAAACAACAGCAAAGGCGAGTTTTAGAAAAAGGAACTCTTTGCCACTGTAAAAGAGGAAGACATTAGTGATTTATATGTGTATGTTGCTGGTGTTTTTTGGGCTCTTTTGTTTCTCTGAAGATGAAGTTGGATAAGAAACCAACCTGAAGATGCCAGCTTGTAGCTTTTGTTTCTTCTTTCAGAACATGTTAATTGACACTGACGAATAAGACGGCCCTATATCATCATCCGTCTATTTAAAATGTGCAAGTGATGAGAGTCTGCAACCTGTGACATGTCGGGTATCAATGTGCAATCTGTCGTATCAAATCCCAAAGTCATATCGCAGGAAGTTTGACACAGTGACCATCTCGTTAAACACATTTGAATGTGAACATTGACAGAAGAGGACATGACTTGTTTAAGACCTGGAAATTTCAGTGCAGCTGCAAAAAAAAGGCGCACAACGTTGACATGGCCAACTTGTGACTGTAGTGGTCACTGTAAGGCTGTTTTATCTGCCATGTATCGATCCACTCTGATCCATTTTCATTTTCTAACTTTCCTGAATGTACAAACAGACCACCAGAAAGTGATTACTCGTCAGTGGCTGTTTGGTTTGAAGTACCGCTGTGCACAATAGCTGTACTTGCTGGTTTGATCGATGTGGCAGCAATAATGGCAATATCAGTCCTATCAGCTCAAATGGGGTCTTCAACATTACATTTGCCACGAGTGTGTGATGTTTAGTAATCTGTGATGTTGTTAGAGGAAAACATGCATTTGCATTATAGCTTTTTTTGTGATTATTCACAGCCATTTGAGATAAAAAGTTAAAAGAACTGACCTGTAACTCATGACACATCAGGAGGTCATAATTGGCCAGCACTTGATTATGACAGTACTGTGAAGTCTCCCTCCCCTAATAAGAATTATAGTGCAGGCTGGGAGCACTCAGACCTTATTAAAATAAGACGTTGTAGCTATGAATTCTGTGTGTCAGAAGAGGGTGCTGGCAGTTTAACAACTAAGCTGTCCTAAATCACAGCCCAGTTTGTTAACCCATTAGCTGCTGCAAACTGGTGGACGCTGAGGCAGAGACAAGAAAAAAAATGATGGGAAACTTTCACAGGAACAGTAATACATGTTCAAACCCCTTGCTTCATTAGAACAATCCAAACTTCTGAGTTTTGTAGATCTAGAGCACCGATATGAAATAGATTGAGTGTAGAAAGATTTTACATGCCACATAGCACACTGACAGTTTTATAAGCACATAAAACAATGGAGTGGTCAGTTACTGTCACCCATATCCATAAGTAGTTATGATGAACTTGTTACAGCAGATAATATTTTTGTTTTTGAAGTTTGCATTCATAGAGCAAATGTTTTGTTTATTTATGTTTCTGGCCACCAAAGGAATGCTGTTTTTTAAGCACTGATTTGGTCTCCACATACCAGTGTGGAACAATATCTTGCGCTGGAGGTGCATGTTTGCTAGCTTCTCGCTGCAGAAAATGACACTGTCAGTGGTGAAATGAAGCCAAATGTGTTGTGTTGATGTATGCAGATTTCCTTCATTTAGGTTGGCATGAGGAGTGGCTATAGCAGTCTGATCGGCTCACTTTAGTTCAATTCAGCTTAATTTTAATAATAAACAGAATTATTGCTCCAGATCAGAACAAAAATCATCACTTTACATTGTACGATTAAGACCTTTACAGTATTATATGGAAATAATATATATTTATATATATAGAAATATATATATATGGAAAACCCAACAAATTCTTATTAGGCTTCACTACACACTAAACACAAGTAGCCAGTTGTACTTGGGGTGTATAGTCAAGATCCCATCTCATTTTTCCCATTAGTATAAATATAAGCTAGTAATTACTATATATGCCTATTGTGATATGTTGTGAAAAATAGTTTTGACGTATGAGCTGAGTGTATTTAGCATTAGCAAGGTAGTATTAGATACTATACATATTATAAATGATGTATCTGCATTTATATGTTATCTCTGCTCAAGATGCTAAATTAGATCCTCTGTGTAGAAATCAATGATCTAGATTCTAGATCATCCTTTACTCCAAAAACCTTGTAAATACTGTTCTCCCAAATATATCTGAATAGTAGTTAGTCCGAAAGGATCTGCATGCAGGTACAGATAAGCCTTTTCGCCGAAGGACTGACTGAGGAAGGATCCGCAGGTGGGCTAATTAAAAGCCATATTATTTGCCACCAAAAAACAATCAAATTAAAGCAAATGACACCTTTTCAGAAAGCTGGCGAGGGGTCTGTCAGCCTGATGAAATCCTCATTTCTCTGGTCCATTTGGCAGCGAGTTGCACCCTTGTTTCCCCCGTTCTGCCTTAATGGCCACGCAGACAGTGACATGATATTCCCCATAAAAAGGAGCCAGGAGGAGTGAGACGTGGAGCCAAACTTCCATTAATGTGATCAGAAGTTGTGTTGCTTCAGGGCCTTGTCAGTGTGCCCCATTATCGCCTTGTCTGTTTTCTCTGCTTTTAATTCTGCTAATGCTGTTGTTGAGATCTGGTTTTTAAGTGCACATTGCTGAGAGCTGTGTCTGGTCTTTCGAAATAAAGAAAAAAAGTTTTCTAAACTATTTAGGCTAGATCCTCTCCATGCACGATTAACCGTATGAGCATGTTTTCCTATATGATGCCCCATCACATGGCCTAGTTGATTACATCGCATTTATATTGTTGTAACATATCATCACTTAGTTTTGATGATTTTTTAAAGAAATAGTCTAGTCATTGGCCCCCTGCTGTTTTACAGGCATTGTATACTGAAATGCATTTCTATACCCATACATCATGACACTTGTTTGCATAAAATCCTAAGTTTGTGTGTATGCAAGTGTACTAGATGCTCTGTAGACACCCCAGCTCCTCCCCTCGGCCTCGTTCCGTCGGCACAACTTCAGCAGGCTAATTATAGCCGTCAATCACCGCTGTCTCCCCACAGTTTTTTACCCAGCAGCCCCTTTGTGCCCTTGCCTGCTGCCGCCCACGCTGCTCAGAGCCAGATTAGCTACATCCAGGCGCAATGAGTTGAGCTGCATATGAGACCGAATGAAAAGAGAAGGGATGCAAGAGTTGTTGATGTGCTCACTGTTTGCTTTGATGGAGATGGTTGTCTGGCTCCCGTTCGGAATGCTGATATTAGCATTTGAAAGATCGACTATATTATAAAGTACAGATATCTTTAACTTTGGAGATCCACATCTGGCAATGAAAGGAAATTTAGTTCATCTTGTTTTTGACACTTTCTCATCAGTCTCCAGATTCTCTATTATGTACACACTTCTCACATACTTGCCATTATTCCGATGTTAGATCAAGTAAGTTAACGACCACAACAACATTAATTAACCACTTTGAATGAGCAACCTAAGCACCATAAGTAGCTTATTACTGGCTTCTGCTGTATGAGACTGTACTTGCCTGCTGAACTGGCATCTCCTCCTCTTCACACTTACTTTGCTATTGTAGCTGGTTATTATACTTTTCTACACCTGGGGGGCAGTGTTGTCTTTTTCTATGTCACAGCAACTATTGCAGTGATGCACAAGGATGTGGCTGGATGTAATTTCCCCCTGTACCATCTTGGTTGACCCTCAGTGTTGGGGGGGATCGAAATAGTTGCTCTTCCTTCACCTCGGCAACTTCTGCAAGATGTGGGATGTTTCGAGTGTCCGGCTTTCCAAAAAAACGATGTGAGATGTGACATCAGAGAGAAGTGGGGTCAAATAAAGGGCAATAAAGATGCATATTTAATGTGCGTACCCACTCTGTACTGCAGTAATAGCATGCATATACATAATCTATAAAAAGGCTGAGACAACTCTGTGGTAAATGTTGTTCATGTTTTTCTTATTTTTTAATGTGTGTGTTGAGTAAAACAAAAGCATATGGAAGCTTTGAAAAACAAATGTTTAGGCCTCCAAAGGAAAACGGGAAGTTGTAAGCTGGGGACTAAGGGGTGACCATAATTATACTGGACTTCCTGAAAAGTCTAAACACACAATGGTGTTTGTGCGCGTATGTGTTCATGTCATTTGAGTGATGAATTGTTTTCGCTCCAAACTCGCCCCAGAGAGACCAAGATGAAGTTCCAAGAACTGCCTCCCCATCTTTAATCATAGAAACAACCATTCTAACTGCTGGAACAGAACTGATCAGAAACCAGCAGCTTGCTATCTGCGCCCTGCAGTGGCTCCACTGTGGGTACCATTACATGATAAACACCTTTCACTATCAGAGCCCAGCGCGGCACTCTCGAGTCTAAGAAAGTTGGGCCCAGTGATGGCAACAGTAAACTTGTTGGTCTGGTTCTGTAGCTAAATGTGTACTGTACTGTATGTCATTCTGAAATACACAGATATGAGAAACACACTCGCACACTAATACTGGCTGTAAACACATTACACTATTTTACTCCCTGTCATACAGCCGATACATTTATTCTTGCGAAACCCAAATACTACATCTAAGCATTTCACTGCATATCGTACTGTGTATGACTGTGCACTTGGCAAACCAAATCTGAGTCTGGATTTTACAGATAGGACCCTAATGATCATGCCAATGGGACAACATCTAAATAGATCCCGTATTATTGGCTCGAACTACGTCAGGCAATTTCCAAATTTTACATGACCATGCGTGTTTCATTACTCCCCGAGAGAAGCTTGCTCTTAAGTGTGATTGGTTCACCCACCAAGGAGACCATTTTACTATTCTGACCGGTCTAGCTCACAGCAGGCTCGAGACCTTGTGCAAATGAAAAGAGGCAAAATATCAGTGATGTGTTGCTTACCTGCTGGGCAAACAACTTCAACCATCAGCAATTCTATGTGGCCCTACCTCTACCTACTGTGAAATTAACTATGCATTCAATTTCTATCAGACATGAAAGCGATCCCCACGGTTCACGTTTTGTGAGCGCGCAAAGCAGAGGTGTGAAAGGAAGAGCTCTATTAAATAGGAATGAATATTTGCCATTCTGTGAAAGACATAAGCATTCCTCGGCTGATGAAAACAACACATCAGAGTCAACTATTTGAAAGTTAGGCATGGATCAAAACTGAACTAATATCCACAAAGATAATCTGTGTACATTTGTAACTTCTGACTCATTGTGAAGCGATATCTTGACTGATTATTAGCTTCAGCGTTTTACTGTCTTAACTTTTATCAGTTCTAATTATTGTATTTCAGGTTCTTCAGCCTTCCACACATCTTTCTGCTTTCCATCTCTGTCTCTGTGTTTTTCCACGTCTGTCCCTGTTGCAGGCTCTGGTGAACACAAACAGCTTTTGCCAAGGGATTTGTGGATGTGTATGAATCGAGACGGAGACTTGGGAGCACTGGGTGTGCCTTTTGTTAATAGAATACGCATGGATGAGTCTCCCCGGGGCTGTTAGCAATGAGAAGAGAATGAAAATGTTAATGTTTGTGGAGCTGTCGTGGATTCTCAAAGACCTACGAACCCAACAGCAGTCCATAGCCAACAGATGGGTTACTGTAGAGGTGGACCAGCTACATTTCATCCCACATTTAGCTTTGACTTTAGAACTTTATTAAATCACTAGCGGTTCTATTGTAACTTAAAGTTGCAGGAATACTTTAATGTTAAGAGTTGTTGCTTCAGATATTAACAGTGAGTAGTTATGTCTTCACTTCAGAGATTGGCGTCAGTAATGTCGTTTCACACCACCCACTACCTGGATCTGACTACCTTCAGTCTTTTTAATCAGTTTAAATTTGGTGGTCAATTTTCTAGGCTTTGTTTTCTAGTCTTGGTCCTTGTCTTCAGCTCTTAAATGAGCCTGCATTGGATCAGTAATAACCTTGTGGCCCAGGCGGATCTGCAAGAAGTGTTGGGTTCCTCAATATTTGGTACTCACTGTAAATAAACATCAAGATAATGGTAAGTTTGACCACCATGGTTGGGCGGTGTGGAAAACAGAATAGCCACTTCTTAATGACCATGTCAGACTGCCAAAAACCACAAACCAGAACAATGAACTTATAAAGGGGGCCACAGGGGCTGCATTATTTCTCTTGGCAGAACTGATTGTCCACTTACCTGATTTTATTATCTTAAAATACGCAGAACACAAAGCGATTGATAAGGGAGACCCATGATGTGACTAAGTCTGAGAGAAAGTGGATGTCCTTATGCGATTCCAGAGGCAGAAGATAACCACATGATTACCATCTCTCTTTTCTGTATTTCTGCTGAGTGGAACAAGTAGACAAAGACTTTGAGGATGCCACCAACAGTATGTTGTCCCCTACACGCAGCTGATATTTTTCCACACAGGGCTGTTTTCTACTCCAGCTCACACGCTAAGGCTGTAATTTATACACAATAGAAAGGAGGTGTGTGGCTTCTTTAAAGTCCTTCTTTCCTCTAGCAAGTGTCAGAGGCAGTTCATATTGGTGTGGCAGAAATGGGATAAAGTATTTCAGCAAATATCTGTCCTGACAGTCCATAGATCAGAGAGGGAGGTAGCACTTCAATGCGTGTTCACCAGAGTGAGCGGCAGTGTCACAAAGGACGTTTTCCATGCTCCCTCCTCTTTTCACCTCAATTTATTATTGTTAGACAGGTTTTTCTATCAGCAAGTGTCCTGAAATTTATCAGTGTAGGTTTGTCTAAGTTTTCTTGGAAGTTACATTTTCTTTTTTCTCCTTCCTGTTGACTAGAGACAGCATGTATATATGTATATATATATATATATATGTATATATATATGTATATATAATGCATTTTATCACAATGCACATGTAAAACTAAGAAGAATTCCATTACTGTCCACTGAACATGCTGTAGCTGCTTGTAATTAGCTGCTAATATTTTAATATAAACATTATTAAGATGACATTTCACACATTGTGAACAGGAATGAACTGTGTCAAACATAATCTAACATAATGCCAGAAGAAATACAATAAACGACACGCGTAAAGTTGGGAGTTTGTGGCTTTGCTCTGCATAAAATCATGTTAACATTGAATCTAGTGGTAATTCTATATTTGAAAGCTGTCTTGAAAAAGTGTTGTATTTGATTGAAGAACACAGTCTGCAGGCAGGGAAACCCTTGAGCTGTGAGTGGACAGATACATCTGACCTGCTGACCACATGCACCTTGGCTGCTTCCAAACCTCGGGGCATACGTGCCAATAAAAAAAAAACAACAAAATGCAGGAACAGCTTGACAACTCTCCAAATGACTGGACAGACCTGTTATTTATCATACACGCAGGACTTTCCCACAATCAGGAGGAAACATTTATATTCACATTAAGTTGTTAATGTTGTTTTGTTGCTCTTTCTGAGTACATGCTGTACTTTGTCAGGTGGTAAAACGCTTTCTATGTTCTAATAGTGAACTTTTTTCACCCACACGAGGCCTAAATGCATGGTGGTTGCTCTTTATGCAGGTCTTTTGTCCTGTTGAGGTTGAATGAGGTGCTGAATCTCTCTGTAGTTGTTAAAAAGGTGCAACCAGAGAGTGATAGTGCTAGTACAGATAGTGCTGGATGATAATTGACTAATGGGGGCACTCATTAAAAAAACACAAACACAAAAACCTTTTTACAACTCCAAAACAGACTTCCATCATTTCTAATTGCCTGCTAACATCCACACTACTTTTTGAGTAATAGCATTAGTAGTTATGTGACCTAAGCTGAAGCTTCCGGGTTCAAATCAAAACCTAAATTACTTCAGATTAAAAATTATTAAGGCTTAAGGCTTTTCCCATGTAGTAACAATTAATACAAAAGAAACATTAGCCATTAACTTTTAATACTAATTAAAAGTACAAATATAAAATAAAATTCAATGAATAGAACTAGAACTATTGACAGTGACTTAAACCATTACACAAGGCCTACACCGATGAGGGAAGCCTGAGGAGAAAACACAAACCAATGAGCCGTTTGTCTTCATAAAACATGGAAAAGTACAACCCAAATGGTTTCTAGGTAGAAAGATGGTCGTGAAAAAGGCCCACGTGCTCAGTCTCCACCTGTGGTCGGCACACCTGCGCTGATCGTCAATGGTATAAAATGCTAAAATGCAACAACACACCAAACGTGTTGTGAGGAGAGTAAACAACAGAAACTGCAAACACACTAAAAGCAGCGCCTTCTGAAAAGAGAGACCAAGTCTTGTCGGGCTGCCACTGTGGAAACAAACTCTCACGACAAACTCTGGCGCTTGCCTTGCGTGTCACCTAGGAAACGACCCACAGACGAGTACTGCTGCATCAGCGTTGTTGCAGTTCCTCCTTTAAAAACACATTTCACCACACAAAGCTACAGCTACAATTGTCATAAGCATCTTCTCCCCCGAAAAATTAAACATCCTCCTAACCATGCAGCCCCAGCGGCCTCCTCCTACATCTCGAGCACCCAACAGCATCATGGTTGTGTCCAATCGGTGTGCTCAATTCATAGTAGGAAGTAAGGGAAGGGGAGGGCTTACCACTACATGTGGTAGTGAGGTAGCTGTGACAGGTCACCGCACTGCCGGTTACAGTTACCAATCAATAAGCTTCTAAATCTAGGTGTACATTGTATGAAAGGTATGTTTTTCTTTAACAAGCTTTCCGAGCTTTGAGTTGTCTATAGGTGGATGACTGATGGTGACCGAAGGATGCTGCGTTTCCCCGTTTCTGCGGATGCTCTGGTCCTTTGTTCCCCCGCAAGATTTGTAGCAGGCATGCAGAGGACTTCATCACTTATAGGTGATGAAGTAAATCATCATGCTCCGTCTTCCTTCAGCTAACTCGCCAAAGTAAATATTTTCCTCATGTTTTTCTACAAGCTATAAATCAGCGGTGGTGGGCTGATGTTATTTGCACTTTTCTTTCACTCGTGCTCTCATATATTCACACATGACACAGACACAGACAGTAATCCTCTTAAACTGCTTTTTAAGCAACCATTTGTCATCCTGCTGTTGCATCTTGGGAAAATTGCAGCCCTACAGCAGGGAGGATGTGGAGAATGACTGAGAGATAGCAAACACAGTCACGTAGCAACCTTTTGTAAATGGCCACTTGACAGAGTCATTAAAGAGGATCCAATAGTGCAGGACTTCTAATGGCAGCAAACGTCTCCCCACGCATCTTTCTTCCTAATCATGAATGTTTGCACAATGGAATCTCTTTAAGTTATTGATATCTGGAGGGCTAAGGTGTACCTAACGCAGAATGTAGATATCATCATCATTATTCTTAGATTAAAGGACACGAGCACTGGCCCACATCTAACATTAGCATGAATAAGAGCCTTAAATGATTGTAGCACCAGCTGTAGCTGCCTGACCTTGGGCAGAGTTGAGTTAGATGAGTTTCTTTTGTTTTTAGTACAAATGTTTTTTATTTTGATTATTTAGGTTCATAAAAAAACAAATTCTAATTCCAAGTACCAGGAAAATCCATGACTTCAGTCTTAATACCGTGGAGAAACACTAGCAGATGATGTAATAGAAACTTCACACTGGACTAGAAGTAACCTGGATTTTGTGCCTGTCCCCGCCTCTTCCAGACTCTGTGACCGTGAATCTTTATTTCAAGGCCAAATTCACTTTAATATTACTCTATTTTCAGATGAAAGAAAACAGTCTGGATCTAGACCTGGTCCAGGTCTTTTTCACTTTAACCCTCTGGTTTAGAAGGGGATTGATATTGTGAATGCACCGTTCCATAGTTAGTTTCCAGAAATTCAACAGTAATAACTGCAGAAAGTTGACAAGGGATCTGGCTTCACTGATAATCAGACCACCCTATGTAGCCTAATGCTTAAATGACATTCACCAAGCTAATGAGGACCATGGACAATACAACTGTCCATGGTCTCAGAAAAAAGAACTTTTGTCCCCATTTCAATTCAATGTCAGCACATTTTTCTCTTCTTCAGTAACTTCTTTACTGATAAGACGGAATAATCTTGTGAAATACTAGAGTGAATTGTGACATAACTCAATTTATATGTAAATGTAATATTTCCTGTGTAATGAGCTTTACTGTATCATGCCAGCATTGGTCGGTTTTGTTGTACCTTATAGATATTTGTACACAGTGTTGGCATTGAAGCTGTGACAAGAATTATGATAAGAAAAACAACAGAACATGTAAGCATGAGTTGTATGTGCTTGTTAGCATTAAAGGGAAGTGGATTTCCACGAGGTGCGATCAACTGTGTGTGTGGTTCTTTCTTTGTAATAAACATAACTTTGCAGGAATATTAATTATTATCATGATAAACTTCACAAATACAAAGTTACAAAGCCTTTCTAACTAATAGCTGTGTTTGTTAGTGATCCATTAAGGGCTTACAATTAAAACATGTGCACAATGCATTGACAATCACTAAGAGCAATTACTTCAGATAATGTGCTACTGAGACCAGCTAGGAGTTCATCCTCGCCTCGTCCATCTTGCCGTTCAGCACGTCTCTAGTGAAATTCCTCTAGTTGGCTTTATACAAATGTGCTATGCTGCCAATGAATCCATCCCACTGATGTACTCGTGGCCATAGTTCATTGTTGGATATTGTCTGGGATTATTAGACAGAAGAAAATAAGACATTGGCACAACTATCAAAGTTCATGGATGAGGGGAAAGCAAACTCAAACAAGATCAAATCCACAACTTGCACTTGCAGATTATTTTTAGACCAGTATTTGGCCTTATGAGCTGAAACCGTTTGTTCGATAATGTGTAAAAGGAATCAGCAGCATCGTTTAGAACGGGAGGAATCCTGGTGTAAAAAAAAAAAAAAGTCTTGTATGCAACTGTAAATGTTAAGCTAAAGGTAGATTTGCAATATTTGTTTATTCAAGTGCAGTCCAAGTAATATGGTTAATTCATCTGTTCAGTAACTGAGCACTGACATTACCAGCATTAGTCCTGATATTTCTATAAGGATTCTGTAATGTTAAAAAGCCCGATCTTGGCATGTTGTCTTTAATGAGCTGCAATATTGTAAAGGTTTTTAATCCAGCACCTTGGCAACCCAGCTTCACGTTAGTGCTGAAGCAAAGCAATTAAGCTCATTACAGTGGCTGCATTCTGCTTGCCAACACAGAGAGCACAGACAATACCACAGAGCTGTGTTGTTACTTTGTGCTGAAGTTAAAATGTAGATCGGCAACATATCTCCATTGACCCTTTAAAGACTTTTTGACAGTAATACTACAGTTCTGCTAGCTAGAAGTTAAAAGTCAGTTTGGGCAGTTTTGTTAAACGGAGCTGTGGGCTTAATTCAGGTGTGTTTATGTTTACTTCAATTCTGTATGTTATCATCCAACCGAAAATGTCGTATTAGCCATTGCACACTTGTAACTGCAAATACTATTTATGCTGCATATGCCAGAATATAACCCCTGCGATGGACTGGCGATTTGTCCAGGGTGTACCCCGCCTCTCGCCCGAAGGCAGCTGGGATAGGCTCCAGCACC
>JAUMTR010000010.1:3594735-3624962 GCA_032270685.1 Microctenopoma stevenorrisi
CAATGACGGCTGAGTAGAACTGTGTGAGCAGCTCCTGTGGCAGGTTGAATTTCTTCAGCTGGCGAAGGAAATACAACTTTCATATGATACAACATCAGTACGAAAAATCACACGAATTATACACGGAGCACAATGACCACTTCCATCTGTTCTTCTGCAATTGTCCAGACACAATCCAAACCACTAAACAACGGTGGTGGTGTATTTAGAACAGCAAATACCTTGTAACATTCATCAAATAAGCATCAATACCTCACTGTCCCTTAGTGACGTGGGTTTATAAGGACAGATTCATAAATACAGGAACATGTTTTTTGTACCACCGCCATCCTGAATTTGAAACGAAACACTCAATGCACAACCATTTTTACAAATTTCAACTTGGATAAACATTTGTGGTGAATGACAACCTGAATTCTGGAACCAATGAACAGGAGCACACGCTGACGTGCCTTCCTCGAGATGCTCTCCAGGCCTCTACAGCAGCTGCCATCATCTGCTTTGTGTTTGTGCTTTATTTTTCTGCCTTCAGTCTTGTCTCGAATAAATGAAATGCATGCTCTATTTCACTGAGATCAGGTGACTGACTTGGCTAGTAAAGAAAGTGCGTGCCATTCATTGCCTTGAAAAGTTCTAGCTTTTGCTCTGTTTTACTTCATTATCTATCTGCATAATGAAGTGGCATCCTCTCAGTTGGTGCAGTATTTGGCTGAATCTGAGCTGACAGTATAGCATCTACAGTTAAGTTAATGAACTCGTTTGCCTTCTGTCAGCTGTCACATCAGTAAATACAAGTGATTCTGGTTTCAGCAATTCAAAAAAGAATTACTCTAGAAATTGTCAGGCTTTGTTGGTGTGTGTGTGTGTGTGGGAAGCACTGTAAGGTGTGTCCAGTTTTGTTTTTAGCATGTTTCTGCTAGAAATGCAGGAATAATTATATGTATATGTTAAATTTATTACTGTTTCCTTCACATTAGAAGCCCCACTTGGACTTGAATTCACATGCAATTAGATAAAGTTGTGGTCATAGAGATGTGTATAAATGTATAAAATCGCCAGTGATTTTATACATTTAGTTTATAAACAGGAGCTTAACAGAGCTCTTCCCCTGCACAGTAAAAGAGCTAATGCTTCGTGTGCCAGGATGGCGAGGAAAAATTGCATAAATGCCATATTGGCAGATGTACATCAGTTTCCCCAAATGCATTTTTGGCTTTGCATCTGCTCAACAACAGAGTAAGATCTGGCAACCTTCCATCCCGCAAATGGCCCTATTATTTTTTGCTTTACACCCTCCGGTTACTCTGAATAAGCAGAATTTATCTGTGTCAAACAGCCTTGTCTGTGTTACTCCCTATTTTACCTCTTCGGTTATTCTAGCCCAACCAACACTGCCACCCACATAAAGGCCTGGTTCTCTAAAACTTGCCTTTTGACAAAGGTACTGAAAGGTACACGTTCAAAATAAATGTTGCTACATCACACGATTTATCTGATTAGTAAAGGGATGTCTAAAAGCCAGCCGGTTGATCAACACACACTTAGAGTCTTCATGCAGATCAAAATAAATCCCTCTATAACATTCTTCTTGGAAGAGACATCATATGCATGCACATTATCAACAGTTTTAGAAGTGTGTACGTTTTAGTCACTAAATTCACATTTCTAAATATTCAGTAAATGCGTATTTTCCTTGCTGGGTTAGAACCATTTTTTAACACTGCGTCCTCATTGCTGTACATACTTCTCTGTAGCTTATAACTTATATATAAAGTATATCTTACTGATAATACATGTTGTAGGGCCAAAATGTCAACAGATATACTTGAACCAATAAAACACACAAGATCCTTTCTGAGATAATTTTTGCACAGTGTTGGCTGTATTGCCCATGTCACATAAGGAATAAGGGATTGGGTTTTTTTTGTGGCTGCAGAAGCTCCCGTCTCATCAAGATGAATGTTCAGTGGTGAGGCACCACTATTAAGCATGTAACTACTCATGAAGGTAGCGCAAATAAGATTTATCAGTACCTTGTTTCAAAGCAGACCAAAGCTACAACACTGCGACGAATGTATAACGACAGATTTAAAGTGTGTGCTTTGTAATGTTTATCACTGTCTTTGGGAAACTCTAAAGCAATATAAAAGCACCTGTGCTGACGTAGTGGTCAATTTTGAACATCCTAACCCGTCATTTTACTTTGTCTTTATTTTCACTGTGTCTTTCTTTTGTAGTGTGACCAACAAGAAATCTGTGATTGGTAGGTAATGACAATGCTTTTACATTATTATACTGTGATAGTGTGGCAATGCCTTGAGTTGAGTGTCACTGCTTCCCAAATGCTACAAATGCAGTGCCTGTGGTAAAAGATCGAAGCAAATTATTATATAAGCACTAGGTGAGTCCACACAAAGCTTTTACAGTGCTGCGAGAAGTACCTCACACTTCTTGAGTTTAGTTTTTTGCATATTTGTCACACAAACTTCAATATTACACAAAGATAACCCAAATCAATACAAAATGAAATTAAAATAAAAAAAAAAAAAATGTATTTAGCCACTTTGAAGGGTTTGCAGGGATGGACATCCTGTTTAAGGTTCAGTTCTTCAGGTGTTAGTCTGGTTTCTTTTATGACCTCCAGTACTGCTTCTTGCTCTATGCAGACTATGCAGATGCTTAGGGCCCCACAGCCACTAGGGGGCCCCCAAGCTATTGCTTTTTAAATATTTTAGTAGAATTAAATGTAATTTAAATATCTCTCATACTACGTTTGCTCTGTAATGTAAAAATTCTATAAACCTGACCTCCATAGCTGCACCAGAGTATTTAATATGTTTTGCACTCAACATGTTCTTTATCAAAGTGTATCTGAGTTAGCTTCACCAGTGAAGCATTATTCTTGCACATGGGAGACCTGCGTTCACGACTGGGGAAACTAAGGTACTTTAACTTCTTATTTTTGTCATCGTTCCTAAATTCATTGACATTTTACAAGGTTTTTGGTATCCTCATATCTTAAAAATCTTAGTCTATGGTCTGGTTCAAGTTAATTCTTTTTATTGTTGTTGTTTTTAATTTCAGTAATGAAAAAAACTACCATAGGGCCCCACCAGACCTAGAAACGGCACTGATGACCTCCCTAGTTGAGTCTCTCTTGAAGTAATTTTGGTCGGTTGACCCCAATTTTCACAAAGACATGCAGGTTTGGAGAGCCATTTCCCCTTAATGAGCAAAATAATCATTTAAAAATGTATATTTGTGTAAAACATATTTGATCTGAAGCATTTGTTTGAAAAATATCCCAAAAAAATAAGGAAGCAGGCAAAAACTATTTTACAGCAGAGTATTCTTAGACCAAAGTATTTTCCTATGCTTGGTTAGGGTTAGGTTGATGTCTAAACATTATAATGAAAAAACCACCCAGCGTTACCAACCACCAGTCTAACAGGCTCATATGAGTCATTCGTTCTTCCTCATGGCGTTCAACTGAGGTGACCATAAGTATGAGCAGATGACTGAGCCAGGTCGTGCACTTGGAGGAAAATCCCCAAATGTAACAAGATCACTTCACCCTCTTTAACTTTCCTTTTCATTCCTTTTCATATTTGGGAGCTTTTAAGACATGACTACTTGTATATACTAGTGTTTATTAATACAATTACTTTTCGTGGTAGTACTATTAAAAAAACCCGTAACATTCTGGAGAATCACTTAGCATTTGGAGAAAAAAGTAGGAGTGAAGCATGTAGGTTAGGTTACGATTAAGTCCATGGAATTTGTGTATAGTAATTCAATGGTCTTTTTAGTGTACAAGTAGACTTTAAGGCACAGTCTGCGAGTGTGACATTGGTGGAATCCTTCTCTGAATATGTGGTCAGGGCCATTACTAGGTCTTTAGGGGCCTTATGCAAGATTATTAGTAGTACAAAAGTACGTTTTTTTCAAAACTGGAATTAAAAACAACAATGAAAAGTATCAAGTTGAACCAGACAATAGACTACACTAAATAATAATGGTAAACAATTCCTTCATTGACCATACAGGTGCAGAAACTTACAAACTTAAGTAAGGTATCTTCAAATTACAAATTTTTAAGATGCCAGGAAAAATCATGAGCAAAGATCCAAATTCAGATCAACTGTTTATAAACTTGTCTAAATGTGTTATGAGATTTTTATAATTATTATAAAATACGTATGTCAATGAAATCCTTCAGGAATTATCAAATAAAAAATATGAATATTAAACTATATTTTGGCTAAAACTAGTCACAAACCCAGGACTCCGCCATGCCCGAGTGTTTCTTCATTAGTTGAGCTGTATGTACTGTATGTGTACTTTTGTCAAGTGTATGGTTAAAGTTTTACCACACGCACACTTATATTCACACACACACGTATATATATGAAACCTCTGTGAGGAAAAGGCTTTGTGCTGCAATGATTCTGTTGCCCTTCTTATTTAAGACACTCTCTTTGGTGAATCCCCCTTTACGAAAGTATATTTCTACTGCTGGACTGATAATGAACACTGCTGCTGCAGAACAAATTCCCAGCACTCCTCTGTTCCTATGAATGGTTTCCAAGATGTCAGTTTAAAAGGCTTTAAAAAAACAACAACAACACATTCCTCACATTGTCCTTTTTCTTCCAATTTAACCTCAAATGGTCTCAGTTGAACTTAGTGGCCACAGCACATGAAATTTCATATGGCTGTATTTGCCATAATTAATAAATCTTGTCTACATGGAATTTCTCTTCAAATTCTTGAAGCTGCCTTTCATCAGTTTCTTGTAGAACTAGTGTGCTGCACCCTTTGGGCTGCGGGCTTGGGCTAAACTATTCTTAGGCGTCTCTGGTGTTTTGGTTGAAAGAAAGTGGAGGAACCATAAACACGATGAATGTCATAAGATAACACACCTGTCTCAATAAAACTGGTAATAAAAAGATGAGTTAATGCAAACTCTTTTTTCTAAATATTACCAATGTCTACACTGTATTTCAGATTAGAACAATCTAAAATCTAGTGCATGTATATCCAGAGACGCTACATTAACAATCCACTGACCTGATCATACATCTGCTGAACAGACTCTTTTCAGTATTCTAAAAAACCAGAAGTAGAATAGAAGTGTGCACCTAAATTAGGAATGAGACAAATACTCGGTGGCTTATTATCATGAGGTGCTTGCTGTGGCTACCACCTACATAGGGTGGATTTGGAGCCTATCTTTGGATGCCACCCTGGAGACTATATTGTTTCCATTTCCCTGAGAGTTAATGATATGCTTATGCTATGCAGATTTTGCTCACTGCTCTTAATTGTAGTGTTTGCAAGAGGCCACCTGATGTTCCTCCTCCACAGAACTATAAAAAGCTCCGAATTCATTGTGATAAACATGTCTACTTCAATATCAGTAAACTATTTCTTTAGAACTTGAGAGGGTATAGAATGTTAATATAATTTATTCTGGACGGTGTACTCTCTACCTATACTTTTCTAATTGCGTACGTCAAAGTTATGGATTTTCTGTAGTTAGTTTTAAAGCAGCTTTTGCAGATCTTGTTTTGCTCTTCAGGGTGACTTGGTTCATGCTACCGTCTGAAAAGGAAAGTTAGTAAACAAGCTTATAGTTAGTCCCCCCCATATTTCTTTTTATGTTTTTTATACCATGAGTAAATCTCTGCTGCTTTTACCTTGAACTGCAAATTTCCCACTCGAGGGACTATTAAAGGTCTAGCTTACATTATTGTAAAATCCACTTATCTTTAAAGGTATATCCATAGCATGCCTTGTTGGAAAAAAAATGTCTGTATGGCTAGTTTAGCACAATAGATCACCAAATCAATCAAACAAATTGACATCAATATGGCTACTGAAGACACATTTTATGTTTGACTGCAGAGCAAATTATTGGAAGAAAGGGATTCTGAACTAAGAGTAATTAGTAGAAAAGTACAGTAGCCCACTGTTTTATTTCAGCTACTGTCGTGCCACAGAGAGTGCAGATGCAGAACAGCTGATGACATCTGAACCTGGGAAATATGCATACACAATTTAACAAAATATTTAATGTGTATAGTTTACTGCAATTACTCTATTATATTATTTTACTTTATATTTCTACATAGTTGTCCTGTATTTTGATCATACAGACCTATATTTTATTATCCAGAATGATCTGTTTAGCTTTACTTTGGTTCTTATCAGAAATGTTCTGCTGCTGTAAGAGGGCAAATTTCTCCATTGGAAGACTAGAGAAAGTTAACCTTAACATATTCAGCTAGCCAACAGAAATTTTAAAAACTTGGATTCACAAAGTGAAACTTTCCCTTTTTTCATGCTCGCTTCCTTCAACGTTGTCTTCTGGGCTGATGCAGATGTAAAGTCCTGGTACTGGTACTTTTACTTAAATTTTTTTTTAAATGTTTAATTGTTAATTAAACTAAATATAAACATATATGTCATATGTATATTGGCATACAATGATCTTTATTCCTATTCCTTTTATTGAACACACTGTAGTATGATCTAACGCAAAATATGTGATAACTAATTCCCCTATTAACCACAGCACTGTCAAGCTTTTTGAATTCAATTGAATATGTATATTTCCACTCGTGCTGTGGTCCCACAAATAATCATGTGTCACTATGGCATCGAAGAAATAACATCTTTCAAACACAGAAGTATTGGAACACCACCACTCTCATTCATTGTTCATATGGATGCCAGTTAGTTTTCTACCATATCCTATAATTACGTTTCTATGGAGATGTTTGAATTGATGTGTTTACATAGGTCATTTGAGTGGCTCTTGTGGATGGTTTGTATCATGCTATTGTGGTGCATCGCTGTTACGACAATAACCGCAGCAGTCTATAAGAGTTGATTTACAGTGAGGAATCATAGCAATTCGGTGAGCCGTGACCATAATGTTAAAATGAGTCACTGGTGACATGTCTGGGAAATGCGTGCTGAGTTGCTGTATGTACAAAATACAAAGGCAACAAACCTTGGAAATCTTGAGTCTGCAAAGCTTAGCTCAAACTTGAATTCTTTAGACTCAAAACAGATCATCTGCTGGGTGATTACACACCATTTGTAACTGCATGCTACTTTGAAATGACCTTCTCTCCAGTCGTCTGAACTGATGTTTTAATGATGCATGAAATGTGCAGATTAGCAGTGTTAGTTTTATTTCAGTGCTCTGCGTCAGCCTCAAAATTGGTCATAGGTGCTTCTATGTCATATTTATGAGACTCAAGCTGTCTATTGAAAGAGGACCTTTTATACTCTTCACATGGGAACAGGTCAGCAAATGTCATTTCCAGTAATTCATATTTCATGTCAGAATTTAAATGTCTCACCCATCCATCATAGCAGCTCTAATAAAGTGTCATGGCAGAAAATACAGTTTAGATACCATGTCTGCATGAAAATTGAAATCCGCTTGTATCAGTAAAATGTGTGCCGAACACATTGTGTGGCATCAATTGTCTAAGGACGGCAGTGTCTTCACACCTGGCTTCCAGGGGGCGGGGACAGGAGTGAAAATCATTTTCACTCATTTACCTAAATTAGGCAGCCAACAAAGAGAAATGCCTTCAGGCTGCATCAACAATTACAAAGAAAAATGAGTTTTGAGTTAAGTCATAAATTACATTTTCCTTAGAATTCAAATGAGGTGAGCTGTTACTTGGAAGTCGTCTGTGATTATATCTTTAATATTTCATTGGGGCCAAGAGGGTTCATATTGTTATGGTCTCTTGCTCATCGAGACAAAAAAAAAAAAGCAAATTAACTGTGCATGTTATGCTATTGCTGTGTTTTGATTAGACTTTTTAATGAGCTTTAAATAGAGTCCTGAGGTAGAGCTTTTGAAAGGGGATTTTGAAGTCTGCGATCTTCCTTGTGTCTCCCATTAAAACAAACACTCCGTGTGAGGGGGTACCCTAAGGGCATCCCCGGGTGTTTTAAAACAAACCAGACAACGTGTGGCCTTGTGGTTTGATCAGTGTCAAATGTGGGAAGGGAAACTCAGCAAGGCTCGGCAGTCACCCGGGATGAACCATCACGCCAGAGTTCAGACTGTTCACTGTGGTGGTATGTTACGTACAGTTTACAGTTAATATCTCTTATGTCTATTAACGTCCACCTATTGATTGAACTTCAACAGCTGTAAGACTTCACGTGGCTGCAGATGCAAACGTGACCCCGTCGGAGTGAGAGATCCCTCCGCATGCTGGTGGAGTATTGGCACCTGTTAAATGGATGTGTAGTAAATGACCCTCGTTCCCCAGTGTCTGTCGGCATTAACGCCGCTCCTCTCTGCTGCGAGTAATACCACAAAACCGCCAGGGTGACAGCCTGCAGTGATTTGTCGTAGTCCAAACACACGCCGTCATGACACTTCAATAATGGACCTGTATGTTTTGCTCAACAAATGGCGCAATGACTGTCACGATGGGCGAAATTGGCTTCACTTTCATTCAGACAGGGCAGTGCAACAGGGTACGGCAAGTGTGCCACCATCAACAAAAGAATTGATCCATATTAGTGACAAATTAATGGAGAAAATGGATCACTGTGCGCAAATATGCCCCTGAGCAGCTCTGATTCCCCAGAACAGCTGCCGATACTTGCTCAATAGGACATACAGGGAGGACTCGGGGAGGAAGTTTAGTTTTTAGAGTTTTAGAAGTTTTGTTTTGGCCATAGGGTCCCTGACATCTTACTTTTTAAAGGGAACTTAACAACAGTTGGCTTTAAAACAACTTGCCTACAATAAGGTGCATTGTTTCTCCCCATTAAAGATCATTAATGATCCTTTTTTTTTTTCCTTAGCCCTGACAGATAGAAACAACACAAACACCTGAGCCAGATTTTATTTATTTTAATCAAAACCACATAACCTCCACCTTTGTGGGATCTGATAATGATGTCCAAGTGTGTTTAACGCTCCTTATCGTCCTGCAGATGGATTTGTAATGTATGGCGCGGTGGCGCGTTGTCCTCGCGGTGAGCTTAATCAGTGAAACGGAGTAGAAACTTCGTCGGCATCAGCGATCTCATCATCAGTCTGTCATGTGAATCCAAGTGCGGGCGAGTCGGAAAGACACGCGAGCCGTCCCCTGTGTCACTCCTACAGACGTCTCACCTGTCATTATGTCACACGTCCTCCTCTGCACATACACTGTTGCTCTTGGCAACTGCATAGTCTTTGTAGACTTAGGGCCAAAAGCAAAATTATTTAATTAAATAATCACAGTAATAATTAACAACCTGTGAAATGAAAAGGCAGAAGGGTGAACAGCATATGTCTGTGTGCTTTGACCAGTTTAGATGACGTCCATAGTTTAGCAGACTGAAAACAGAGACTATATGTAAATGCAGTTTTAGTACAATTTGAGTAAGGTTTTGGGAATATGGCAGAGAACAGTACATAGTTTGTTCTCAAATTAAATAAACTAAATGTTACATAACTTGTTGTCATTGTTATTAAACACAGACTTTTGAGGTTTAGCTTATCTTTGAAATATTCCAGCATTACAGGTTCCACAGACAAAAGTTTTGTGTATTTTCAGTGTTACTTGAAATGAGACCCAGCTGAAGTCATTTAATATTGACACTACTACTGAGTTTCTAATATTAGAAATAGTTACTCTCACAAACGGCTGTAATTGACCCAAAGTACTTCGAATTCGAAGGATTTTGGTGACTCACCATTGTTGTAATGCCATAATGTATGTCACATGATCACGTTACCGTTCTGAGGTACTTATCTTGCATTACATAGATGATGGTGCTGTTGCGAGGCGCTGGCTAAGAGAAGCCCCGAGGACACAGCTTAGTACCAAGTGTAATTATTCATTGCTCTTTGATGGGAAGGCTACTCTTTTCAGCCAATTCATATTTGCACCAGAATTAAATGACAATGCTTTTCAAGGAACCATTTTATCAACATTGATACATTTTTCACATGACACAATGAAATTTCTTCTCTGCATTTGAACCCCCGAGCAGTGAGCAGCCACAGGCGGCGCTCGGGGAGCTTGTGCTGGGTGTCTCGCTCAGGGACACATCTGGTACGGGGGACGGGCTGGGTAACTCAGCTGGGAATCAAGCCTGGAATTCCTGCTTCCCAGCCCTCTGCCTCAACCACTGAGCGACCAGGCCGCTACCAATTCAGTGGTATTGTTGACCTTTTGCTTGTAAACTTCAAATCCCATACAAACACTGATGATGCTAATAATGCTGATATGACTACAAACACCCAAGACTATATAAAAAGTCACAGCATCTGACTAGAGGTGCGTTCATAAAACACTAAGGAGCATCTGGCGCTTAGTGGACATCTAGCACTGTGTGCTTCTCACAGAACACTGACCCAGTTTACACACAGTTTTCTTATCCTTCACCTCTCTTAGTCTTTGTGTCAGCTCAAACTATTGAACGTTTTCTTGATTTTTCTTGTAAACATAATAAAGCCACAGAAATTAGGTTTTTAGAACCGCAGTGAAGCTTAGACTACCAATAGGGAGTAATTTATATTTGACAAGTCAAGCAAGCAATCACAAGTGTACTTTGTGTACCGACATTGTGGGAGCAAACACATTGGCCGCTGGAATATATGGGCTTGGAAGCCAGATGCTTTGCAAGCACCCAGAACATTGTGCTTATGTGCCCTCTGTGGGAGCGAGATAGTGAAAGTGTGAAGGGAAAAAAATTACTGGAGGAAATGGTAAGACTGAGGAAAAAGAGCGAATTAAATGAGGTCGAGAAGCAACGTATGAACTGTAGCTGAAGAATAAAAGGGGGATCAGTCAAGAGAACAAAAGTCACGTTAACAAGGTGGGAGTGGAGGAAAAATGATAAAACCCAAAAACCAATAGCACACGTTGTCAGTTACTTAAAATCTATAGTACTCATTACTACTAGACAGAAGTTCTTTTCCAACTGCATGGTAAGTTGCTTTGCAGATGTATTGTGTAAAGCAAATTAAAAAAAAATTCTATTAAGCATCTATGTACAACTGCATATTTTATTACTCTAATCTAATACCTCACAAAGTAGGTGCAGAACGGGAGTGGCAGAGTGAGTCCAATTTTTTTATCTTTCCCAATCCTATTGTGAGATGCAAAATGAGTCAGGCCATCACACTGTGGAAAAACCTTTAACACATACAGTGTGCAGAAGACAAGCCATTCGGGCTAACCTCCCGCCTGAACATATAAACCATTCAAGCATTCACAGGTTAATAGAAGTTAAAAAAAGCCGGGCAGGAGCGCTGCTTCTGTATTCTAACACATTTTCCACCTTCCAAACCATATAGTAGAACACCACGTCTGCACATTCCTGCAGGTCACGTAGAAGATACTTTTGTTTTAGTAAGTTCTCTCGTCACTTGTCCAAAACCGGCGACCTACACTCTGCTGTGCATGGATACCTCATGCATGAATGCAAACGTATGCAGAAGCTGCTGCTGTTGCTCTCTTACAATATGCCAGACACTGTGCATCTGAGGCCAACGATGTAAACAGGGCGCTATGCTGTTTTTCTCTGACAGGGAGAAACTTGCCTGTTTACTGTTGAATGGTACAAAAGTTACAGACACTATTGCATCAGCAAGAGGAGGCTACTTTAAACAAATGTAACTTGTCAGCTGTAGCCAACATTACCCTTCTCGGTAAATATTATTTTTATATATATATATTATTTTTTAGTTATTCGCCATCAGTATGATACGTATTTTGCCTTGAACATTATTTTTGCTTTTTAAATTAAAACTGTCTTGTGATGGCAACACTGGATAAGTGTGTGGTGTTTGATAGACTTGCAAAAATGAATGTCTTTATGATGGGCAGAGGGAAATAGTTTAGTTTGACTGAGCACAATTAATGAACTACAACATAGTACATATATACTGTATTCATAAGGTGGCAAATAATGTTTTCATTAGCTTTGTCTACTGACATTTATATTGCATTTGAACTTGTGGTTTTACTCTTTTGGTTCCTAATATAATCTATGTGTAAACCGTTTCTGTTTGGTGTCTTATACCTCTAGGTTTTTAATAAATTAATTTACAAGAATTCTTGTTGGTTAAGGAAGACATAATGTCTGGATAAGACTATTGCAGAGGGTAATGTAAAATAATCTTTTGCACATTGCTCATGGAGTATTTACAACACATTTGCATAAAGTACAAACAGGATATTGTCAATATGGTGCAGAGTAGTTTAGAGCCAACAGAAAATACTAATGTACCATCCTCAAGCTATTGAGAAAGAGCTGCCAAAGTTTCCCGCAGACCTTCGGGTCACTATAAAACCCAGTGCGAACAGTTTACTGGGATGTACTATTATCAGTTTATCCGCTTATTGTTGAAAGGCTTTTGGACATGAATTTGATCTATAAATAAATGACATGGTGTGTAGGCAATTAAACTTTTTTCTTCTTACTTGCCCAAAGATACAGATATTAATTTCACATTTCAGAGGGCATCGACAATGTCTCCCAGCAAGTCAGTCCACTTTAACAAGCTGTACAGCATCTAATGTTCTTTAGTGCTTTCAATTAGGTTTTTTTTTTTTTGGGGGGGGGGGTCTGACACCAAATTAATAAACTATTCCAGTTATTCTTTTACTCGCTTGACAGACATTTTCAAAGACGACATTTCCTGAGCCTAAAATGCGTCTTGGATGATGACAGTGCTCCCTCCAGGTAATAATGATTTGTAAATGTATTTTAAGAGATCGACAGAGGATGAGGCCGAAATATTTAACATCAGAACAGTGTCTGTTCTTATTACGATACTCAGTATACATAACTTATTATGTGGCTGTATAACTTGATGGTAATTGTTACATTGCCAAAAAATGTTTGACTGAAATGATTAAAACGTAATAAATGCAGACTGTGAATTCTACTCCAAAAGATAGTCCATCACCATCCATTCTCTATCCAGGCAGTCAAGTCTCATGTCCTTCCACTAATGATTCACTGACTGATTATTCTTCATTAAGCTCTCATACCTGGCTGGAGCCCATCCCATCAGCTTCTTTTTTTTTTCCTTAATGGCAATTCATATGATTAATTGAATCTATTTTTGTTTTACATTGTGGGTGACATGGTATGGCCGCTTATCAGTTTCCCGTCATTAGGTGGTTGGGCTTGACAATGGGTTCACTGGCTTAGGTTGACATGACTTATCAGGATAATGTATGGCCTCCAGATTTTAGGTTCACAATCCTTCTCCGTGGGTAATATTTCTTCGTATTTGCAGCCGTGGCTGGTCAGTCAGTGTAGCCTTTGTCCAGTCTGAACTGCAATGCTATCCTTCTGGGCCACAAGGCTGCTAAAGACCTAATCAGTACATTTTTAGGGGTATAAATGAGTTAATTTCACACATTATTTGAAGCGTATAAGTCAGATAAAAAAAGAACCTGTATTGGCAGGGCATTAAAAAAATCTGAATTAATTAATAACATAAAGATGTTCTTTTAAGTTTTTCTGGTTGCGTTTATAATAATTTCTATCTTAACTTGGATTTTCCTTCTGGCCATTTAATTTCATCGCTTGTTATTTTGAATTCTGTAATCTGCCTTGAGGTGGAGACACTGGAGCCGTGTCCTTTTTTTCTTATAATGAACAAACCTGACAGCGGCATCAGACTTACACTGCCTCTGTATTCCCTCTGATGACATAGAAGTTGTCCCTGCACCTAGCTCAAAGACCTCATGATGATCCTTGTCCAGCCAAGCTACAAACTGACTGAGAGATTAGCCAGACATGACATGCCAGAGAAGGTGGGGAAGCTGATGATAATGCCATCGGCAGCAGTCTGGGGCAGTTTGCTGCCAAGAAAGAGGTTGGCAGGGTTGCCATTCCTTACATTCGGCACAGAAATGCCAGGTACCCTTAGGACAAGTGATGTGCTGTCACTGTCACTTCTGTTGAGATTTGCATTTAACAAGTACTTAGAGTGTTCATGGCCTAGAATCCTAAGTGAGAGCCAGTTACTGGCTGAAAGCACAAGGTAACTCATCCTGTGTGTGTGTGTGTGTGTGTGTGTATGTGTAATGTGTGTGTGTGTGTGTGTGTACATGTCTGAGTGACTGAGGGGTTTTTACTTTGAGGTATGCCAGCTTTGGGTTACCTATAAACCTGGTCTGAGGTCTTTGGGAGTGGTACCATTATGCCTATAGAAACATCTAACACATCCGAATAACGCCGGTGTGCCACCGTTAATAAAGTAATAAATGTCAACAGTTCCCAGAAAAAAATAACCTGCTCAAATCTTACACCAGCTGCACCTAGTACATTTTTAAAAAACTTTATTGGATTGTGAAATTTTGTTTCCTCAAAACAATATTACGCATTATGTCCCTTATATCATTCATTTTACAAGAATTACTCCAAACGACCCGTACACATGCCAGTGACGGTTGGAAACCTCTGTCATGGTGTGAGATTTTGCCACTCTCGGCGCTTTGGAGAATTGTGAAAGCCGTACGCCACACAAGATGTGTTTATCAGACCACAGATAATTCAAATAGATAGAGGCACCCTGCATGGCAAAGCTCAAGTGAGCAGGACTTCATTTTGTGAGCCATTTCACTGCATCGCTCACCATTATTATTTACACTGCCTGCATGTGACATGTGACAGGAACCTTGCACATAGTTGCCCGTGACATAGCTAGCGGTACGTTATAAGTGGGGAGATGTTTATCATGATGCTTTAAAGTACATTTTTATTATGTTGGGCGAAAACAGACTAACAGACAAACACTATGTGTTTTTTGCTGAGTCATTATTATTACATTTTAAACAGTTAATTTCTTTGTTGTAGTTTTTAAATCTGTTATGTCATGTGGAGCTTTCAAACGTACAGTGCGCTTTGATCAGCTCCATATGAGGGTAACACAAAAAGGGAAAAGCTTTTGGGTCAGTGTTTGAGGAACCACACAGTTCATGCAATATGTATTCCAGGATTTCTTTAAGCAGAAACTGAACCAAAATGTATTCACAGCTGCATTTCTCCAAAAACTAGATCTGTTTGAGGTTTCTTGTTGTAAATAAACGTGTAGAGTGTGTTAGGTGGGTGGCTGGGTAACGACACAGATGGACAACACAGATTGCTGACATTAGCCTGCTCTTGATCTAGATCATGATTCCTCATCAAGCTAATCATTTATCAGAAAAGTCCATCTTGTTTTTTTGGAGGAGAGAGAGGACAAGCTGTGCGGCTCTGGCTGCTTCTACACTTGACCGCGTGGAAAAATGGCATCATGGAGTGTGTTGAAATGACAAACCATTAGGGGTCTATTGCAAATGCTGCACTGAGTGAAAACACCCAACAGCATCCTTCAGCTCTACAAATGTGACGTCTCAGGAATGGTCCTCTAAACCTTTTCCATGGACAGCTGACCAGTTTCATTTATGTTCAACACCCCATGTGCTATTATTGTTTATCATTTAGGATTATTTACAAGCTTGTGACGCCACATTTACTTCTAGTGTCCACAAAAAAGCACCAAATATAGGCAGCACACACGGACTTTGGCTTTAGTTGTGGTCTGTGCGTCAGACCTCTTCTTGTTGCACATCTGCAACTTACAGTAACAGTGACATACTGTTCAGGCACAGTTGTATTTATCAGGACTGGGCTCGGGAGGGCGTTATGCATTATCATCACCTACATAAGTGCTGTTTTTTTCTCCTCCAGCCACTAAAAATGTATTTTCCCAAGCACAAAAAAAACTGTATTCCAAACCTCTTTACTAAATGTACTTAGGCTGAACATAGTATAACTCAGAGCAGTGTCTTAATAGTTCCTGCAGTACACCATCAGGGCTGACATATTGGCCTGTTTTGTGCCACCCATCTGTTCACAGCTGGGTATAGTGGCAGCAGCCAGAGTGAGTGCCACAGGGGTTGGGGCAGGAAAGGAAGGGAGAATGCGCTAATGAGGGACTTTCCATCTATGGAAAATGAGGGGAAGCAGACCAGAGTTTCTCCTCTGAGTTTCCCATCCTTTTTATGATCTAGTGAGAGATGAATAGCTTCATTTTCTTTTGCCCTCGGTTAAAGTGGCATCTTGTCCATTTCTGGCCCCTCTCACCTACTGATGTTGGGGGAATAAGGAGAAACATGCTGGAAACATGCCAGGGACAGAAAGCGATAGTATAAAAAAAACATGTCAGCAGAAAAGACACATGAGCAAAGCGAGCAACATAAACGCTTGCAGGCAAATTGGATTTGAGTAATGAGTCACCCTGTCACACCAGACAGAAACGTGAAACGAGCACCAGGGACTTTACCAGACTGTAGCAAACTATAACAGAACACAGTAGTCAAAACAAAGTTGGGGTATTTATTTTGGTACTGTATTTGTTAGAGTTTCGGGGAGGGGGGTAGTCGTTGTGGTGCAGTGCGCTGCAATGATTAGTTTCTCAAACGAGCCACCAGCTCCCCGACTCTGTGAACGTGTGCAGCAAATACACGACGAGGTAATTTGGGGAGAATTATTGCCAATACCCCCAAATCTCAATATACAATAGTTCCAGAAGATTTTGTCTTTCAGCGATAGCTGGATAAAAGACCCACACACTAACATGTTGGCTGGTCTGGTTGTTACCATTTGTTCAAAGCATATCAGGCATTTTCCTTTTTTTTAAGACATCAATTGATACCACCACAGCCTTGGGGAGAAGGCTGCAGATCTCAGCAGCACTGGGGAAATGGACAAACAGAATTTAGGATTAAAGTGACTTGTCACTAGCCTAATGCCATGTTAAACATGTCGGCCTAAACGTCATGGGAGAAAGTAACTGTGGAAAAAAACAAGACAGAACACAGTTGACACCATTAGTCCAAAGCTTTGTCTTGTTTAACTCCATGATAGAAATCATGTCCCTTTGTTTGGTGCATACCTGACTACATTGCTACATTTCTTTGGTTTCTGTATTATTAGCTTTTCTGCAGTGGTGTAGAATCTGCTGATTGATGCTGCTGAGTGTAAAAATCGCGAATGAAAATTTGAACGATAGACCAGTTCCTATTATGTCCCCGATTAAAAATGCGGGGGAGAAAATCTGAAACGTAATTGTTCCTAGCCGTGTATTACTTGGTGTAATTGTTGCAGTAAATGGCTGTTGTCTGTTTTTTTTTTCGTGTGTTTAGTGAACTCTGTGTCTCATTTGCATGTTGTTGACTGAAGTCAAGGACCTCGACCTAACCTCCGCCCCGTCCGCTTTTCGCACAAGCAAGGCTGGCTGAGAGCTGATGAAGTGCTGGCTATTTTCATGTTACAGAGGAGAAAATGTGATCCTCCTCAGATGCTATCGTTGACCAGGTTATTAGGTACGCTGGCACTCCAGAGGAAAAGACGAAGATTAATTTTCACGTCGAGGGGGGTGCAATTCAGGTAGTTATATAACTAATAGGAATTCAAGCACATCCTGGAATATTGTTATGACATTTAAAGATATGAGGATGAAGAATTCTTCCAGTCTCTGTCTCCTAAACTAAATGTTTTATATTGACATTACATTATTGATGGCTTTTATTAGACACTGTGGGAATGTTCCCTTAGAACTTCTGAAAATACGCGGTTATGAACAATTCAGCAGAGAGTGTTTGATCTGTAAATAACCGTGGAAAATATATTTGATGAATCAAGGGTGATGGGGAGTCACATTGTGCTAGAACAGTTTAGACTGGGTAGATACAGAATGATAACTACTCGGGAAAGGGCTTCATTTTCATTGGCAGCTCACTGCGAGTTGCCAGCATTGATTAGTCATAATCACCTCCAACCACACAAAAGAGAATAAATGGCAAAAGCTCCTTACTCCATCTCTCCTTATTCTGTCTGTAGCAACCAGCCTTCTAATCCAATTATGGTCACGCTGTGCTCAAGGAATCTTGCCTGAAATCAGCCTTTGTTGTTTTATCCTTAAGGGAGAAGTATTTACTGAATCGGTTTAGGTACCAAATTTTGACCACCACTTGTGTATGAACACTTTACTTTGGACGTACTGCAATTTGCTTGTCGCTAACAGGCCATATACAGAGTGTTTGTCTCTGAGGCGTGGCACACTTTTGACATTATCATTCCAGTACTAGCATTAGTGGTGGAACACGCTATAACCGCTAATGCTAATGCTACACTGGACAAACATGTCCGTAACCATGTTTGTGGTGCCACAGTCACACCATCATATGCGGCATAAAGATGCCCGACAATCCTTATACACCTTATGGTCTAAAATTTCAACTTCCACATGTGCATGTCGGAAAAGCGGCGCACACTCTGGAGGCCTAAGAGTAGAGAGAGTTATTGGAAAAGATTGGGTTTTGTCAGCCGTATAATTCGTTTCAAATTTAGCAACGATGTCATGTCACCCTCTCCCACTGAATCACCACAGCTTGTTATCCGAGGGTTTACGAAACCTGTTACATCCACCTCTCATTAGCCCTTCCTATTTGAATGGCATTTTTACGTAGTTGTGTATATAAATGGACACAGGCCCGACATTCAGGCATCAATTGGTCTTGGTGAAGCATGGAGATTTCTTAGGGATGCAATTAAAAGTGATGTAACGTGATGCCCTCTGAAGTGGCAGCAGGTCGCGCACAATTACAGATGACAAGATATTGGAAGTACTGCAAGAAATTACAGCTTATGTTCTTAAATTTTGTAAAATTACCATTAACCATATGGAAATTTCACATCACTGTTTATGAGGACAGGTTAATTTTACTCAGTCAAGTGAAAAAGATTTCGAGACAGTTGTTTTATTTAAGAAATGTAATTACAGCTCCACGTTCCATGTTCTTTAGCTTTTTCTGTTTTTTGCACTCAGACTTAATTATTAGACATTGTTTTTTAAATACAACTGTGGTTATTGGCAAATGTAATCTGTTAGTTTGTTAGTAAAGGGGCCTGTTGGGATCCCATATGCTAGCTCTTTTTTGGTGTTTAATTCAAAAAGATGAGACGTTTCATTGGTAGGACACTGTTCTGCCTGTCTCAGTCTCTCGCTGGGGTTTTGCACAGAAGAAAAATCAGTGTTTAACTCATCAGTAGGGACGGAGTTTCACTCCAAACCTCCAAATTCCAAATTTGTCTTTTAGATAATAGTTTAGACAAATGAACAAAAGAAAAATGTAATCAAGTTTATAAGAATGGTCTTATGACTAGGACAACACCAAAACAACTCACTGTACACGCAGCATAATTGTAACATATACATAAAAGCATAAATGTCATAGTAACAAATAAAAAAAGGAAATTTTACACACCCTCTCCAGTGTATTTTTAATTTTAGTAAGAAATTTCTGTCTGCTGAAAGCTGAATGTTAGCTAATTATTTTTGTTATCTTTCACTATAGCTAGAGGCCCTATCAGACTTATATGCATGCAGCACTGATAAGGGCTTATTGGCAGAGAGAAGCAGACTCTTTTTTTATCATAAATACGAGCAGCTCTGCTCATCAAAGTACCACTGTCTGGCGTCTAATCTGGTCTTTCCAAACTCACCCCACTTCCTGTATTTTACCAACACAATTTTATTGCTTCCCTACTCCCCATCCTCACTCTGTTGCTGTTTTCTTCTTCTCTTCCTCTCTCTCTCCACTCTTCCTGCATTAGCTGTGTAGGGTTAGTCACGTTGAATAAAAGTCTGTATGTACAGCAGTTGCTTTTGCTTTGACAACGGGACGGATGCATTGGTAATATCTACGTGTTTTTTAGGGTAAATTAAAATAATTAGGCAGGTTTTGTGCTGATTAACTGATCATTACTGTTCATAATTCTGACGTCTACATTAAGGGGAATTTGTGAATACACAAAGGAATGACTGGTGTCATTGGGAACCGTTTTTCCTTCACCTAAATGTAATCATCTAGAAAGCTAGAGCGAACACTGTCTCTACATTAATGGAAATAATACCTCAGCTCAAATTTACATCCTCTACTGAATATTGACTCAAGGTAAAATAGATTATTTCTCATTTAAGTCACCGCACAGAAGCCTACTGTAATAATTCATTTCTCTTTCTCTCCTTTCCTACTTTTATGGCTGTTTCACTGTGTCCCTGCAGGGCCCAGGTATTAATCGTTATATTGAAACATCTACATAAATCTGCAGACTACACAAACATGCAGTATTGGGTTAGTCACGTACAGTAATGCTAGTGGTTTGTGTTTCATTGCTTACTTCTTGACACAATGTTCCCATGTTAGTGTGATAGAGGAGGAAGGGGGCATCATTTATTGTCTGTTATCATTTTTTATTGACCTAATTATTTCATAGATTTGAAAAAACTACCTGAATAAATCATACTATAAGCTTTTATAGGAGTCAGGTGGTACATATGCAGAACAATGTTGGGTTTGGCTGAGATGATGTCCTCCACTGACAAACTTTACTACTTGACCGTTATTCTCTAGTCATGCTGTGAGTTGGCATTAACCCTAGACAATAGGGTAGACAGGGTGGCCAGAAATACTCAAGGCACACATTTCTTGGTGTGGAAATTCGTCAGTGTGCCTGGGCTTTCCTTGCTGTCTGTCCCAATACTGACATTTGGATGAACAGTGCTGAGATTGCAGACGCTCTTTCCTGGCTTGTATGTCTACAGTGTAATTGTTGTCTTGCCAGCTATCATCACTGTTGTCGTTCTCTCAACGTGTCGGTTTCTTCAGGGGGTGACAGCTCCTGTCTTATTTTATGGTTTTTCGGAGCAGACTTTTCTTATTCGCAATTATTTTGTTGGCCGGGGTGAGTGATGTAAAGAAATTGTCCATGGTGATATTCCTCTCTTTGGTTATAAGATCTGTGAGATGCATCACCACACAGGCTTTCAATAGTAGTACAGTGTCTCTCTGTGTTAAGGGAATGTGTTGTGTGTATTTGGTGTCCAAAGTTTGATGCCAAATTGGATTTTGCTTGTAGTGTGCTGGGTGAACTAACACTGCCATGTCATTTGGCATAACGGCTTATCAACTGTTATGGTTCTTCTTGGCTCAAAAACAGCCAGTGTACATTTGCACAATTTGTTTCAAGTGAGTCTCCTGTCATTTCAGTGCACAAACTATGCGGTTTAACTGTAATTGTTCTGCGTCGCTGTCCTCTTTTGACATGAAGCAGATCTAAAGGCTTTTCACCATATCCACCGTAGTTCTGCAAGGCTTCCTTCAATAATGCGCTTAGGATATAGGAGTTACATTCACATCACCAAGGTATAGTGACAATACAATAATGATAGTAAAATAACTCAGTTGTTGGTACAGATTATTGTGTCATCCACTGCTATCAGTCTGCATTTTCAATAAATAGTAGTCATTGTTTTTGCTTTTCAGCTGTGGCTAGCTTCATCATACGTGATTCATATCCAACTTCAGCTCAGTAAAGGATGACACTGTAGCAGTCACTTGCTTTGTTTGTGTGTGTGTGTGGAAAAAGACAGACTTGTGTTTGTGTGGAGAAATGTGTTTTTTTAAATAATTAATAATGTATTTGCTCACCCGACCAAATTGAACCGAACGACAGGTGCAATTAATAAATTATTCACATGAAACGGAACATGGGATGTGATTTAAAAATGTATAGTCAAAACAATAACCACAGTGACCATCAGAAAGCAATTGTAAGTATCTGTTGTGTTTATACAGAGCGTCTCGCGTTTTTAAAATCTCCAGTAGCTCTGCATCTTTAGGGGAAACGCATTAAAAACTATGATGGCAGTGATTGTGCCTGAACTCCTGCTCACCTTCCAGCTTGTCACTAAAAACCTATTCATTGGCAGCAGGTGCAGATAGGACCAGCACAGACACACACACACACACACACGCTTGCACACTCATCTATGGCTCCTGTGGATCTGCTGGAATTGGTAATGACACAATCCATCTCTAACCCATTTCCAATTCAGCTCTGGGAAATGAGATAGGATGGTAATGGAATCTCATTGATCTGAGTTTGCTCTCGTGTTTATGGTCCATAAGTGTGGAAGTCATTTCTAATGTTTTTTCCCCACATTGGAGCTTTTCTGCATGCTACTGTATATCTAGTACTAGGCTCTATTGAGCAGTAGAATTTTTGCTACATGTGCCAAATAAATGCACAGAACTCTTAGATGAGGGCATGGTGCAATACAATTAGTGAATAGAGGTAATAAAACAATCTAATTTAGATTCTGTTTATTAATGTCATGATGAGAACATATATTTAGATACAATGTGAGCTTTTGACTTCAACTTTTGCCCAAAAGGAGTCAGTGAGCGACTCCTGAGAATTATGTTCGCTAGTGCCCTCACCTGCCTTTACCTAGTTCACCCTCTACTTTATAACACAATGAAATCCGACAGCACATTCAGTAATTCCAACAACTCTTTACATACTCGTCCACTTCATATTCTTGGTGAATATAATTGGGCTGACTGCGCAAAGACCCCAGCAATATGGCTTCCCATTAAATCACAAAGCATCAAGCCAAGTGTGAAATTAACTGATGCGATGACATGTCGAGATTGTTCACTGTACACGAGGAGCGAAGAGTATGGTCCGCACCAGTTCCTGCACAGTATGGACAGTGCAGTCTGTGGTTCACATCCATTCAAGCAGGAAAGGGCACAGTATATGGCAAAAACAACTATGAAAATGAAAAAGCGTGATCATTTAAAATGTTTTGTTCCCGCCTCCTTTTACATTAATGCAAAATATATTTTTTGTTTTGGTTCAGGAGGTGGAAGTTGCTTCGTTGACAGTTTTCATTTACTTCTCTGTGGCCACTTTTTGGCTAGTTTGGTGATGTTTGGCTGATTACATATTCATTCCGACCCATTTTTGCAAAACACACACACTTTGCAAACCTACATAAAAGCAGTATTGCTCCAGAGCCCCAGAGCTTTAAACCTGACCCAACTTAACGTTGACAAATGGCATTCTGCAGAGCCGTGTAATTTAAAATAGACAAAATCTGCAGCCAGAGTGTGCCTGCCACTCATCCACACATAGGCGCAGTATCCCCAGATCAGTGGTCAAAACCAATTTGTACACAAAAAAGATAAGTGTGTTCAAATGTTCTGTGTTGGCAGATTCGCAGGGCAAAATAAGCAGAACCATACCACAGAGAATCACGGACAACTGAATATCTCCAGACTTTTTCAGAACCTCGTGTGAATGTAAATTATTATTATTTCACTGGTCACTTTCAGTTTTCTTTTCTTTTACATAACTTTGACAGCCTGCTAACTTCATGTACCAGGATGATATTAGTTTCAGACTTATTTGGCTTTCTGTGATAAATTTATTGATGAGTTGGTGATACACATGTGTCAATCCATAATATGTCTCTAAACACAAGCCACTGGTGTTATAGCAATGGCACTCGTGAGATCACTATGCTTGCGCGAACCCCATCATTTATTCAAACATCTAGATAGTTCACATCTAAGCAACATTGCCACAGTCTTGTGGAGTGAGTTAACGGTGTGAGTATATTGATCTAGTTTTGTTGGCGAGCTAAAGGTTAATGTGTTGTCTATCGATCAGAATAAAGCCTTTTACTTCACTCTGAAGACACTGTGTTCAATAAAGCCCCGGGGGTGCTGTTCGCACCTTTAGCTTGGCTTGGTTTAACTTTAACTGCTTTTTTTTTTTTTTTTTTATCCAGCACATGGCCCAGGAGAAGTTGCTGTTGATTCCATCCATTACATCACATTACTAGCTTACATAAAGTACTCTAAGAAATGTAGTCAGATGCTACTGTGCATACAAAATGTAATACAAACCCTAACCCTAACCCTATACAAATTACGGGAAAGTTGTTTTTATATATTCACAACTCTCAATTTCTGTTATAATCTAACATTATTTGTGTCGGCAATTCTGAAACTAAAAAACATTCTTTTCCATATTGATAAAAAATGTAAGACTTTGGCATTAGAAAGAAAAGGCCTAGTGCTGCTAAAGAGTTGATCTTTGTTATTGCCTTGTGTAGTTGCTATTCTATAGTTGTTCTGTTTTGTGTGAACCCCTTGGTTTCACTCCAGAGTCTGTAAAAAACCTGAGGCTGCATTGGGTAAAATTTGGTTTATTGGGAGACCCTCCTTCATTGGCAGTGAAACAACAATTATGACATGACTGAAACTCCAGTATGATTAGCATACATCGTGTTCAGTATGTTCAGTATGATTCCAGTTCCATTCTGCCACGGTGTCAAGCTATTACCCCAACTTTTAACTCATCCTGTAACTTCATCCCACTCAAGAGCAATGGTTTTAGTAAAAGGGCAAGTACACTGCTACAGAAATAAACAGCATGGATCTTCTTAGCGGACTTGTTGCCGGCGTTACTGTAAAATGTCCATTGCCCCATTGCATTTCTGTTTGGACTTTTTGTTGTGGCTCATTCGGTGTTTCCAGAATATGTCTGCATACCCATTAAAGCACAAGGAGGGCAACCTGCCCGCCATCCTTGCAGGAATTTGACTATTGTAGGATCACATATTATCTGACCAGACTGAAGCACCAACCTGCAAGGAGGAATCTGTAAGATCAATAAAGCCAATGAAAAGCTGATGCAGCACAATTTTAAATCTAGTCTGAAAAACTGTGTTGTTGCAACTGAAAACTGTCAAAAATCCAACGTTCACATAGAGTCCTCTGTGGGCCCCTTTTCCCTATTACAGAAATGAATGGTTTCAATATCTGTGCATTGGTGTGTTAAGAACGAACGGAATATCATTAACAGGAAAAGAGGCTATTAAAACATTTTATTTCTCTGAAGGCTCGGGAGTGAATCCTGCCACTGAGCAGAACTACTTTTGTTTACAGAAATCACGGCGTATTCACACCTCAACAGTTGATCATAATTGAGATTATCATATTAAGTACTCGCAGATATGATTTCATTAAGAAGTGTCTTGGATGAACGAACAATCTAAATTCTGTTGAATAAGGTTAGATGAGATGCAGGTTCTGGCCCTATAACTATAAGTGAGCTGTATAGACACAACCGTCAGACAGTTTGTCTACCCGGACTACTGTATATACTGCAGAACCAGGTAGTATGCCTGTAGTATATGAACCTAAACCAAGAGTTGGGTGAATCCCAACACCATGTTTGTTTGTTTATGACTAAACTGATGGAGTAAACGCTTTTGTATGCGAGCCATAGAAATTTACATAAGTCCAAATAGCAACAAGAATCCCAAGACTATAGATCTCAACATTTTATATAATGTGGGGCCACACCATACCAGAGGGCCAACACATAGACATACAGACAAACAACCATTTGCAGTCACATTCACAGCCACGGACCATTTAGAGTGACCAATCAACCTAACATGCATGTCTTTGGAGGGTGGGAGGAAACCAAGGTACCCGGAGGAAACCCACGTAGACACGGGGAAAACATGCTCCACACAGAAAGGCACCTGGCCGACCCCGGGAATCGAACCCGGGTCCTTCTAGCTGTGTTCTTGTAGGAAATAAGCAGATTTTGTTTCCTGTAAGCTTCATGTTAAGTCATTTTAAGTGACACTTTGGGTTACCCGCTTTTTAACACTCAGCATCTCAAATTTGGTTTCGCATTTGTTGGGATTTTAATTAAAGTCTGATATGATGTGTAGAGAGTGAGAGTCTCTTATCGCTGAGATAAAATCACACTGGATTACATGCATGCCTCATTTCCTGTGAACACAGGGTGGAAATGTACCAACAGTGAAAATACTATATAGAGGAATAATTACGTGAACTGCCTCTAAACACACTACTCACATGCTGTAACATGCTGAGCAACATGGCGTCAAATGTGGGATTGGATTTCCAGGTCGTCTTGAATGTTTATAAATGAAAAAGACGAGGGAGAGGAAAAATAAATATTGTGACTCCGTTGTCAGGGAAGTTGAAATGTTCCACCTTGCATTCAGCACATAAAAAATGTCTTTAGCTCTCACAATGAACATCCACAAAGCATAACTGGTTAAACCTTTTCACAGTATTTTTAATGCATGTGGGGAAGGAATGCCAATACAAAGACGAGGTGGTGAAAGCCCCCGTCTCTCGCGTTATTATGAGACGGAGAAAAACACCTGTTGCTGGAGTCAGCGAGGCTTGCAATTTAATTTTATCAGCCCACAAACAATCACTCATTAGGTAGCTGGAATGATGATGGAAAGCAGTCGACTGTGAAGCTCTGCATTCTAGGGCACATCACATAACAAGAGAGCTCTTTTTTTTTTACGTGGGGGAGGAACCTGCTCAGCTGAATCCACTTTGGCTGGGGCACCCTTGTGGCAGCCACGCCGGTTATTCACTGCTAGTGCCATGGCCTTTGATCGTTTTTTAATACCTGCTGGAAAAAAAAAATAGCATCAAAATGCAAACAACTTCAGAATTTCCAGATTAATTAAATCAGCACTTACAATTTCATTTAACAAACAAGCGTTTAAAATTAACTCGGCGGGCCAACTGTTTTGCAGACAGATACTGTACAAATGCTTGGCTCTTATTATGCATCTCCTCTGCCCAGATGGGGATTTGCTTTTGGCTGATTGGCAGATGTTTAGCAACTGGGGACTCAAGTTCAAATCTAATACAGTAGCACCCAGCACTGTGTGAATAACAAAGAGAGATGATGTTTAGCAGTGTGGAAATGTAGCAGTGGAGGATCTCTATAGTTTTTAACTTGGAGTAAGACATTAGCAGCATATTTAATCAGTCATGATTTCAACTTGCAAGTTATTGTTTAGATTTTTCATTCACTTAACCTCTGTGTACTGAGATTGTGTACAAGTGGTTCTTTGCATGCAGGAATTTAGACGGACTTCGAAGAACAATGCTGCTTTTTGAAATGCCTGGGAAATGATGGCATTACCAGGCATGCTGAAAAGAAGCAGGTAGTTTAATATATTTTAATTCATTCTGGAGCAGATGTCATTAAAATTACTGATCAGTGCATGCAGTATGAAAATCACCCAACCTTTCCCAAACAAATAAATCCTCTCTGGCATCTCTCAGTACATCTTCCTTCACTAGTGTCACTCAACACGGCTGCATATTCTGAAATCCACTGAAAAACGAGTCCACACACTGGAGGAGGTTCTAACTTCCCCTTTAGTTATTTGTGGCAGAAAAAAACAGGTATGTGAGCTCTCTGTAATCTTTACAAGTTGACTTGTAGTGGAGCAAACTTTCCCCATTGAAACTGTTGATATTATTTTCCGTAAAATGCTCGAGATGCATTTATGATGAAGGCTAAACTAGTTGAAACACCAAATTATATTTTATTGATTTATTTTAAATGTATGGTAACAAAAGTGATGCAATCACAATGCACAACAAGGACAAATACACAGGAAGAGTGTGAGAAAGACTCAAGTTTGAAACAGGGAATTTTCTTGGGCTAATGCTACCGTTCAGTATTATGCCATGCATGACAAAACATTAAGTTCTAAGTTCCACAATATGACGTTAATGAGGTAATAACTCATAAAACCATTTAGTTATAACTAGTTATAGTGAAAGTGCTTAAATCAAAATGCATTAACCAGCAGGTTTTTCACCACAGTTTACAGTGAAGCTGGTAACTTTTCCTTTTTTGGTTTTACATTGGGCAGTCATTGTGGATAGTATCTGGTACTCTTTCTTTTGCGTCACTTCTGCCAAGGCTCGCCTGGAACCTCGATATGAAAAAACCGGAGACTACTGATTGGTCAAAGAGAAACACTCTGAGCTCCGAACTCTCCTGGACTTTTTCCTGAAAGGTTTGGCTGCCTTCATTCACTTGTGAAACAAATGTTGTCTTCTCACTGTGACAAAAAGCCACACGCTGAGAAACAAGAGCAGCATTTCTTCAATATTCTTCATTGGTCGTGTGTTTCGGCAGTTTACAATCGTTTCATGCTGTGTGGATACACTGAGGTGGTGATATTAGAAGTGGACAACACAAAGTACCTGTAGCAAAAGTGAGTCATGTCTGTGCCTTGTGTGGAAAAACGCTTGGTGAACGCAAGGTGTTTTATTCCAAATAAAATGTGAATAAAAGTGGACGATTTACACTCACTGCTGTTTGGAAAACTAACACCTCATTTTAGCGTAGTTATGGCAGCATGTGCTATCTCTACTTAACCATATGTAATAATAATAATGTTAACAATATGCAGCAATTTGATTTGTTAACATTGATTTACTCATCAGAACCCCGAAAATTGAATTGAAGGAGTGTAATTTTGTTAAGTGCTTTTTTGGAACACTAAAAGAAAGGTGGTACTGTGTGTTAATACTGAAGAAGATAGGACCACATTAGCTGCACAGATGGACTGGGCGGTTGTCTTTAGGTGGTTTGCTGGTTGAACTGGGCATAAGTGATGATTCTGACCGGTGAACATTTTCATTAGGCGAATGACAAAAACAAAAAGTGAAATAAGATAGAAGAAGCACCAGTAACGTTTCTTTTAGCTTTGTTATCCTTTTTAAAGACAGGCATATATTTTTACAGTAAACGGTTTCTTGGAGTACACATATTTTCCAAGTCAAAAAGGTGATTCTGTTACGAGATTGGTGTAAATATTACAGAACTGATTTTGTTTTTATATTGGGCACCGAATCTGGACATTGGCAAAGTCTGATAAAATGCATTTTCCAGCCCAAAATAAAAGATTATGGAGTGTCACCGTCATTTACCATTTGTCCTCTTGATGCCAGTCACAAGTTGTCACCCAAGGGAGAAATATTTGGTAAAGAAAAGAAGTGTTTTTCCTCTCGTTCCCTCTGGGATCAAGAAAGCTACAGACTGACTTTTTTTTTTTGGTGCAAACATACAGTAGTGTTTCCGTCTCCCTCCCCTCCGCCAGATAGCCTTAGGGGCTGCTAGAAGGAAAACCATTGATTATTTAGCTCACAAGATGGACTTTGTGATTTTCAAAGTGAACATATAGTATAGCATGGCAAAAACCTGTTGGACTGGAAAGATGAAGGTTTCCCCTCATGGATGTAATCAATAAAATATGGTACTCTAGTGTCATCCCAACAGCATCTGCTCTATTCCTCCTGAAGTCAATCACAGCCGCCCAGACACAACAGCCAACAGTATGCATTCCTGTGTTGGAGAGCTGGAGTTGTGATTAATTATAGCTGGTCAAAATTAGGAAGCGTTACAATTAGCGTATTCATTTTAAAACACAGACAGAAGACAAATTGACTTTATGTTTGTGCACAACTAATGTGGACGCTTGCATTATGTGCCAGGCGTCTGACGAGCACAGAGAGCGTCAAAACACCAGAAGCTAGTGGAAACCCTGTTATTACTCTGGAGAAAGTATATATTTTTGAGCATTTTTCTGTTCCCAGCTATTACCCAAGAAGACTAATTGATCCCCGCAGATGGCAGACAAGGCAATAGGTCATAAAGCCCAGCCACTTTGCTTTCTCACAACTCGCTATCACTTTCATCCCAAAGTGCCATCAGCAACAGCCAGGGAAAAAGTAGAGACATAATTTGAGCCCATACATCTTGGCAGACTGCTACTTTTGTCATCCTAAGTGGACTTCCAAGAAAACACAAGAAACGATTGTGAGGTTCTGACTGAGAACAGCCCTCTTAGATCTAACGTAAAATGTTGCTGTGACTCAAAAGACCTATTCACAGGATATATTAAAAAAATTATGATGTCAGCATAGAGAAAAAATAATTCTTTGACTGTCTTGATATGCAACAATGGAACACATGTCTGACCATCCCCGTGTGCTTAAGGTTTGTGTTTATTTGTTATCGCACAGGAAAAAATCGTTTTGATGGAAAATCTACATTTCTACTATTAACTAACTCTAACTCATTTCACCTTTCAATGCAATTATATCTCCCATCGCTGGATATAAAAGCACTTCCACAGAAACCAAATTCTTTCCATAAAGACTTCAGGGACAATATGACTTAAGACCAGCCATAATTGTAGGTTGTGGTTGCTAAGTGCTTTGGCACTGCGTGTGATTTCTTTCTGTGATTTTTTTTTTTTTTTACTTATAAAAAAAATTGTACCTCCGAACGCTGCTGAGAAAAAGAGTTAGCTTTTTAACAGAAGGAAAAAATATGCTGCATATTTTCTGGCTTTCTCTACAGAAACATAGTTTATATATATATATATATATATAAACTATGTTTCTATATATATATATATATTTCTATATATATCTATATTTCTA
>JAUMTR010000010.1:3625769-3647185 GCA_032270685.1 Microctenopoma stevenorrisi
CTCCGCGCCGAGGCCGGGCGCCCCCCCCCCCCCTCACCTTCCAACGACAGTATCAAGCATTGAAAAGGTGCTCAGCTGTTGAACTGTCAACTACAATTCAGAGCAGCAGTCTCCTGACTGTGCAATGACTGTTGATAATACAGTCATTGCCCCCCCCCCCTCTCTCCATCAGGCTCTTCCTTCCCGTCTCTCACGCACTATTTCTCTCTCCATCCATCTCTCCCCTCTCGCCCTCGCGGTCTTTCTCTCCCTTTCTTTCGGCGAGGCCTGGGAGGGTTCTGCAATTACGTTTGTGGCACTCAGAAAAGGGGATCACTCCAGTGAAATAAATCGCTCCATAACAGCTGCGGTGAAATGGCGCTAATTGCCGATTGATTTGAAGCAGAGGCAGCAGATATCTGCAATGCAGAGCCGCATCTGCCACACTCTCCTCATCATTCCCCTCTCTGATTATCTATTGTTCAGGCTGTTTACTTTGTAGTGCTGAGTGGTAAATGGCAGGTTAAGGAAGCTAAGGGGGCCAGGCACCAAATTGGGTCCCTCTCAAAAAGACGGAGTATAAAATTAGACATAATTAACACACTCCTTGGGCAGATTCTCCCAACCTCATGGAGATAGCAGGGATGCAAATTAGCTATAAAGATACACACTTTATATACAAAAACAGTGATTAAGCCGCCTTTGGTGCGCAGAGGCTACAGCCTGTCTTGATTGAGAGCAAATCAGCCACTGAACAACTCGTTTTAGTTTTCAGGACTCAGGATGTTTTGTGGCAGTAAGCACCATACCAACAGCAAAGAAAGAAAACCATTTCATGGTTTGCGTTTTTAACCAGTGTAATGTATTAGTAAAGTATTTACTTTATTTTTATGCAGAAAGGTAATGCAGTCCAGTGAATATATATATTTTTTAAACTTGCCTGGAGTGATATGGTAAAGAACTGACTAGACTTGATGTGACGAATCACAAATTCATCCAGTTTTGTGTCTGAAACAAATGGCATCTGACATAGATGTGAGCCATCCCAATTAATGGCATGCTGTTCGTGTGAGCCTCCAGGCTCTGTGGGTGTCATTCTGTAGTGGTGCAGCTGTTATTTTTCTCCTCTACTTAACAAATATTGCTGTCAAATAATTGATTTAAGTGCTTTCTCAACGGTTTTGACAACACAAAATTCCCTTCAGTATAAAATGGAGCCGCTAAGGCACCGAAACATTTTGGTTTATAGTAGAAAGTATTCAGTGTTATCCAGAACGTAAACTATCTTTTTGGAAATGCCATCACAGATGGAGAACAGAAGACCTATAAACCGAGAAAGGATAAACATGATTATACAATACAAATACATTCAAATGCAGCTAGAATGCCGTTGTAATTATATGCATCCTCCAACCAGTAAAGTTGCAGGTTACATGCATGTCTCTGTTCATGCAAGAATCCAAGTGGATATTTGTGCCAGATGTATATTGATGATATTGAATAACTTGGATAATATTGACCTACAACTACCATGATCTAAATCCTAGGAATCGTGCTGAAGGTGAATTTAGGACTAAACATACCCTTAACTCAACTCATAGTTTTAGTGTTTACTGAAATGCAAAGAAATGCAAATCTTCTAAGTTTATTGACAAAATGCAGGTTTAAAATGATCAACTTCTTTTTTTTATGAAGTGTAAAATGTTCTCAGTTATTATGTTTTTTGTGTTCTGCAGCATTAGCTTTGTATATAGATTTTAAAAAGCATAATTTGCATAGCATAATTGAAGTAAAATAAATATAGAACACTTGATCAACTGTTTTAACCATCTTCATGTTTAATATCTATGAAGATGATGATTATAATAAACCTGAACAATGAAACCGTACAGGCCTGCACATATAGTGCTATTGTAGGACCCAGTGAGAGGATACATTTCTAGAGCAAATGTATCCAAACACGTAATTGATGCCAGCGTTGCGTTGGGTCTACTTAGGTAACTGCAAACGAGGCTTACTCTTAAACATCACATTTTTGTGTATGCTTGTGCTGAAAACGAGATAATGTGTACTTTACATTTCAAAGTAAAAGCTGGGTACAAAGAGGTCAATATGCCCAATATCAGCAGAAAGAAAAGGAACATGAAGGATTATACTGGTGTAGAGTTGGAGCACCACACAAACGTGTACCCCTTTTCAGGTCATGTAAATGAGTTTTAGGATGTGGGGAGATACAGCTGGGTTACAGTGAAGTTTAATCATACTGTCAGCAAGCTGCCACATGAGACCATGTTTCATGAGGCATACATTTACAATGAGTTTAAAGTCTAAACAGTTTATTGTCTAATGTCATATTGAGTGTGGAGAACAAGACAAACTCAACACAAACATAAAAAGCAATACAGATAATATGGGTTTAGCCCTAGAAATAATATGAGGGGAATCAAAATGTTCTTCTTAGAAATGCACATTCTGAAATCGATTTGTCTTTTCAAACTTATGAACCATGGTGAGACAAAGCAGCACAGTCACTATCTACTGACGCCACACAGAGTAGCGTGTTTCTTGACATTGAATAGATTAAATCGTGTGCTAAACAATAAGGTGACAAAACACTTATGCACTTATGATTGGCAAATGTCACAGTTCTCATAAAATGTTGATTATACATGATCATTTTTTATGTTGAACTTCCATCATACAAATGTGTTTTATTAAGTGAGTTCATAACACTGAGTGCATTGCAGATCTTGACGCCCTGCTGAGCTCATTGTCTTTTCACAGCAGGTGGACTGCCATTTGCTACAAACTATGGGAATTGACACCATTACACCTCAATTTTGTGATTCATGTTTGTTCGTAGGCGGTGAGATATCCTATTTCCAGAGAATTGGATACTGTCTCCCCAAAAGGTCTTTAGCGATCTTTTTATGATTCACATTGTCATAAGCATCCAAAGGGTAATGTTTCCTCTGCTACGACTTAGGCAAAGCGGGATTTCTTAAGTTTTTTTGGGGGTGTTTTTTTTTCTGAAAAGAAAAAAAAGGGGAGCAACAAAGCAGTCTCAACAAAAAAAAAAAAACATGTGTTGGTGCTTGTCACTTCGACAGACTGTAGGTATGCAGCCCACACCAGCTTCAAAAATAACATAATGCATGCAATTCAGGTAGACAATTAGGAAGAATTATGATAATCATAATCAGTGAGGGGTTGAATGCATTGTGTTGTGTTTTGGACAACTGGGTACTTTGTTTTTTTTCTATAGTTTTGTTGTCTTACTTTTAAATCAAACATAATGCATACAGTACAGCGGCCTGGTAGCTCAATGGTTTAAGTGTCAGACTGGGATGTAGAAGGTCGCAGGTTCGAACCCCGTCTGACTCCTAATCTATTCACTGCCAGGTGTGTCTCTGAGCCAGACACCCAGCGCTAGCTCCATGTAAGTCGCTTTGGATAAAAGCGTCTGCCAAGCAAAGTAAAGTAAAGTAAAGTACAGAATGTGGACTCTCGATTCTGTTAACATCATAGTGTACATGGTTTCGTTTCACTCCTCCTAATTGGCTGTGTGTAGTGAATTTGAAAGATAATTTGGTATCTCAAAAGTCAGTTTTACATGTCAGTGCTAGTGCTGATAAAATATACCGTAATAGAGTAAGAAGCGAAATAGTTTTACAGCTGACATGGATATTTTTATATTTGGATGGAGCCAGGCTAGAAATATTTTCCCTTCTCACCGTTGTCCTGTACCTGGTTGCTTATATTTAGCACAGGTTGGAAAATGATACCAATCTGAATTTTGTTTTTTTCAGACTCCAACTTTTTAAGGGTCTAGTCACTACCAAATCTGTACAAGTTTGCTCTATGCTTTTGCAAAGATTCCTTTTTGGCAGTCCTGACACATGAGCTGGTTAGTTTCCACAGTAACATTGTCTACCCTGGTCCGCTCATACATAGAGGCTGCATAGAAGCAATGTGACCTGGGTGTACATATGACTGCTCTGCCTCTGCCTTACCTCTATTTGTTCACATTTGTCCGTTTCTTACCGTAAGAACATATGAATCTCGATATGTGCAGTGCATATGTTAAGGTTTAATTCTCACTAAACGTTACGATTCAATTTCAGATAAAAGCACATATAATCTGAAGATGAATGAAATATTACAGGGTGGAATGTAGTGCAATGGAAAATTATAAAATAAATATGGCCATAATAAACCATGTAAGCTGATTCTTTTCACTTTAAATTGTTTTATTTGAAGTGTTCAGGACACAATGATCCCCTAGTAGCAGGAACTTTGTTTCATTTTTTCCCCTTTGCTGACAAATTTGATCTCACAACCTCTCCCATTACGTAAGTGTGTCCTTGACTCTGGCCAAGTCCGTGGACACCGTGGTCAGGCAGTAACAGTCCCTCCTATAACCAAAGTGCTATGATGTCAACATAATCACATTGTTTGTCCAGGAACCACAATATTGGGGTATGCTGCGCTGTTAGGTCAGTCCTTCACTATTTATGGGCTTCTCCGTGTGAGAAAATGAATGATGGCACACCAGACTCTTTATTCTGCCAAATGTGTCCTTCTGGTGAAGACTGAATAGTTTCACAAACACAAACCATCAACTTATCATCACTAATGACCTCATAGTTTGCTACACGCTCACAAATAGGCAGATTTTAGACCTCCCACAGAATGTACACTCAGGTACCCACAAAACCAACCTTAAGGCGGTACAGCTGCAGAACCGGACAAGAAATGTGGGAACTCGTTCACACTGGCTCAAGGCCCAAGTTTCACCCATTACAATCTCGAGTCTGACACTCTTATGGCTCACGAGAGGCAGAGCCCCACTGAGCTGGTGCTCCACTTATGAGAAAAAGACAAACGTCCTGCGGAGACCATTGAGATTGGAGCTCCTGTTCTCATTACTTTGGTTTATCGGCTCAATCGTCACGTCCTTTCTACTAGTTCTAAACGTCCCTTTGATTTGCTCTGCTCGTGCCTGTACCTGGAACAATTCATTAAATATGAATGAGAAGAAAGCAAAACACTGAGGGCTGTGAGGTGGGAGGGAGCAAGGGACAGAAAAAAAGGAGAAAAATAAAAGGCTGTTCCCAAAAAAATTTCTCACTGATGTGGAATTTGAATGTTTTATCAAACATTTGCTCGATCTTGACTCTTGTACAGTGTCATTGTTCTTACCTGTTCTTTAGCCCACTTGAGATGTGGCCCCTGTGGTCTAATGCATTTACACAGTGTGTAACAGTACCGAGGCATGATTCACTGACTCAAGGCAAATTCTGTACTTTTTAGCGTTCCAGTCCGTTTTTTTTTCTCTCTGTGAAACACAAAGCCAGAAAATCCTGAACATAACCTTGAAATGTTTCTGTCTTGACTGTTGTACTTGGAAAGTAACATATCTAAAGCACAGCAGAAATGTTCCAACTACAGATTTCATGTGACATAATTCCTCCTCTTACTTTATAACTTCCTTTTTGGTCAGGAGAACCTATACTTTAGAGTTCCACGTTGATTTTTTGAAGCTTTATGTTCCACTAAGAAATCAGTGTGGGTGTTTTAAAAATTTATGGTTACATAAAAGTGCTATTCCGCCCCGCTGAGATATTGAGGTTCACAAGCGTTATTCTTAAGAGGATGATTCATGGAAAAAGATGCTTGTGGGGTGGGGGGTGCGGGGTGAGACTCTCTCACTTTGAAGTTGACTTTCCATCTTGTTAATCTCCTGAACTTGATGCAGCAGAAAGTGTTTACTTTTAAAATGGCCACTTTTTTTTTGTAACGCTTTCTTCTGAATGTCCTTTGTGTCGGTTAAAACTAAGAAACCTTGAAAGAAACCACTGGAGCGTTTCGGTGCCACGAGAGCCCGCGATCAAACATTTTCGCTGGTGTTCGACTTTGATCAAATGTACATAAACAGTGAAGGAAAACACATATGGACCGTGGTTACTTTTGTGTCACTGAGTGAGCCAGAGCCAAACACCCCGTCCCCCCCCCTGCCTTTAACAGACATAAGCCTGCTATTTCATGTGAGCAACAATGCTTCTCCAGATCTACCAGATCGGTTTGTTTATCTTTCCCCATTTGCATCATTACGAAGGGGAAATTTCTATAGTAGAGTTTGAACAGTTTGGTAATGAGCAGAGGGAATCAATCATCCCTTTACAGTAGGCCCACCGCAGCAGTGAGGACATAAATTAACTCATAAATACATACATGCATGATGATCCTCTGCTGTAGATGACCTGCTTGATTTACTACGACTTTTTCCTTCCCCTTGGGGAGGTGATTTCAAAAGTTACTGTTTCTTGTCTGAACTGTAACAACGTAATTGATCTTAATTGTGTTCCAGGTGCAATGTGATGTTCAACTGATCTATTCAACTATCAATCTACCCATCGTCCCAGAATTAGCATTTGGCGCGCGTGGACCGTTATTACATATGCCACATAATTGGGCATAATTAAAAGAAAGTGGAAGAACTGTAATTAGTGTCAGTTATCTAGGACTGAAATGCAGGCGGAGGGCAAGATTTCCCTGTGGTTTGTGTAAGAGGACCTTTGGAATCTAAAGGCTTCTGATTTCATATCAGCTGACCTTTCTACTCAGACAAATAAAGATCATCAGTGAAAATCAATTGGTCTCACGAGCCCTCCTCTTTGTCGTCTTTTAACTTTTATAACGGAAAGTCAGGTGGAAGGGACAAAGTAACTGATTCAAAATGTGTTAGATACTACTATCCTACTTTTTAAACAATATTTGATTTGAGGTAGCTGACATTCCAAACCGTTATGTTATGATGTTTGTGTTTATTTCACATCATGTTGTTTTGCTGTGGCATCCAAATAGGGTTATGTTAGAAATATATCAAATAACAAGCTAATGTGTCATAACGGGAACGTCATCGCAGTATAACATCAAGCCAGGTAATACTCAGTACAAGTAACTATGAATTAGCTTTGCTGCAAATGCAACAGGTGCAATAGAGAAGTGACAGGTATACAATGTTGGATGTGGTGGACATTCCCTGGAGGAGCACTGTGGGAGCCTTACAAAATGACACCCAGTAGGCTACTGGTGCATGTTTTTGGACCAATCAACCCAACTGATCACTGGGTGACCCCATATCACTGATAACTGAGAGATAATAAAACGTAACGGTCGCTGACGGGTGTGTTTCGGGTTGATCCTGTGGTTTTTGACTGTCAGGTGTGTTGAGTACCCTCCACATTTATTCAGCAAAGTTCACTGACGGATTTCTGTCTGCAGAGGACTACTGTACAGGGGTTTGGTTCTTTACTTACATGGTGAAAGTTACCTCTTTCTCGTATCTGAGGCCACGACCTGCAGGAGGCTGAAGCAATAAGGAAAGTCTGAATGTGCAATGCCTGGAATAAGTAGGGAACAAGCAGCAGGAAATTCGTTTAATGTGGAACATGTTTTCAGCACTCAGTTATATTTTTTCCTTTTTTTCTCTTCAGCTCTCTTTGACCCCTGCCGCATGAGCTCAGTGAAATGTGAAACTACAATGATGAGGCTGGGTGTCAAAACTGAGATTTGTCTTTATAATGAATAGGCGATAACATAGCGCGAAATAAAATAACATTATTAGTGTACAGCACAAACTTGGGGTTGTTAATAGATTGTAGACAATAACATCAGGACACTTAGGACAAACTTTACTATTGATTTTAACTAAAATACCATTGCTGTGACTATAACTCTGGATGGGTGGTATTTTAAAGTCTTAATGGTTCAGTCCAAAGCTTTACATTCATTTATAGGGTCATCTTTTATTTGATGTATGAAGTGTACGAGCAGTGCAGTGGCTATACTCTGAGGAATGAAAGTTATACCAGAAGAATATTTGGAACACGTCATAAGAATACTTGAGTGGCCACTATTTCCCCAAGCCACCTGCCTCATCTAGTGTGGGAATACAATCTGGAGAGTGCTTTCTACTGTACCACGAAGCAGCCACAGTAATAAATCAGCTGATGACCTAATGCTGGATGAGAAGCGGCAACATCCTCTTTTTTTTTTTTTTCGCCGTACCACATGGGATCTATTTCCTCTCAACATTAATAATACTCTGGAGCATTAAGGCATGCAGCAAAAGCAGATGTATTCTTCCCCAGGCTGATTCGACTTGTAAACATTTCCTCTCCCGAACCCCTCTCCCCCGTCCTGAGGCAAAGCATGATTACCCGATTTTAATGAGATTTTTGATGTGTTTTTTCTATCCCTGCAAGACAATCCAACTCTCTCCTATGGACATACTTTGGTTAATGTTTGCCGTCTGATGGTATGCAGAATGGGCACGTGTTGATGTTCTCGCTTCCCACGCTTCTTTCTTTCTGATTGTGTAGGCCAGAGTTCTACTTCACACGTTTTATGTTGGATGTTAATAATCCTCTGGGAAGGGAAATTCTTTCCTGTCGCACTTCATAGTCAGACCTTTTTTTTAAATTTTTATTTTCTTTACTCGATGTTTGAATAGTTTACACGCAGACATGTGTGTGATCATTAATTCCTCTCATTATTACCCAGTGCAATTAATGTGTTTAGGCCACCTGGCAACCAGGCGATAATTAGGACGCCTTTGGTCTTCTCACTGTTCTCTCTAATGTCTGTTTGCTTTAACTCATTTGCGAATTATGCACTTTGAAAAATGTAAATCTTAAACTACCCACAGTATTTTCATTACTTAGTCAAACTAGCAACTCATGCCGATGCTGTATTTAAGTATGTTTACTTCATATTCAAGCCTAAGCTGAGAACAAGTGACCACACTGTTTACAAGCTCTTTTTAGCTTTTAGCTTCACTTCACTTCATACAATAAACAGGATAAACAAAGAAATATAAATGTGCCATTTGACTATTCGATTATTTACGCTTGCTTAAAGATGCATCTGCCTGTTATCCTCACATATTTAGCATAAAGTACCATAACCATAACACCAAACAGCATAAAGGTAAATCATAAAATTGTATCTGTTGTAAGAAACTGGGACCAGTTTTGTCTGTAATCATCCCCTGGACTCAGAAACGGAGGACTAGACCTGTGGTTAACGTTGAGAATAACACGTTTCACCAGTAATAAAGAATGAGAACAGTGACATCAGGAAATATTATTTCTGGTGCAGCTAGAGAAGAGATGCCGATATTGACTATAATAAAGTGGATTCACCTAGAGATAAATATGTTAGGCTTATTGATCAGATGAAATCCCCCACATATACAGCACATGGACTTAAAAATAGTTGGATTTTGTTGGACACAGCCCACTTTGTTCAGTACCATAGGTATCTGTCTGGTTTAGTCACACTCATTCAGTTAAACAAAGCCTCTACAGTTTCAAAAGCAGTTTCAATATGGCAATGAAAGATTTTAGAACCTTCATTTGTTTTGTCCATTTCTGAGACTTTCCTTACTTTTCTTAAACTGGCAATTAGACAGACACCATGGTCAAACTGCTGTTAAGATGGTGGCCTGTTAATGAAGCTACCGTGTCCGTGCGATCTGAAGTCCTGTGTGGTAGTGTTGCCTGCTTTGCTTTGAATTAAGCCTTTCTTGCCTCCACTTTTGTTCCCCTCTTTTCTTCCTTAGTCTCCATTCCTCGACAGTGGGGTCATGGCTCACTCTTGAGCACGCATCATCCCAAATAACAGTGAGAGATGACAGACTTTTGGCTTCCCACTCACAGGCTTGCTTTATATGTGAACGAGACCATGACATCATTGGGGCAAAATGCCTGGTTTCCACACTGAAATTGTCCTCCCTTTCAGTGTACCTTCGCTAGTTCCCACTGCCTTGGCAGCAGCTGTTCCGAGTCCATTTTTTAAATGAAACTCAGGATTTCCTGTATTTCCTTTTAAACCGGTGGTGACCATATGCTTGGACAACAACCAGCGCAATAAAAGTCACAGGATGTGAATTATTTTCATAAGATACTTTATCAGTATACTCTACAGTGGTGAGATAGAGCAGGTGCTAAAAGTGCACCACAATGGACTACGCTGTGCTCTTGAATAGACTTAAATAAACAAAGGTCCTAGGTGCTGAGTTCAGCATGTGCTCATTAGTAGGCCAGTTGTGACTCTTCAAGGAAGACGTCATTTAGATTAATAGTGGTATTTTGTGCTCGTGTTAGTTTTTATTGATAGATTCTGTCTTTATTGTTTTTATAACTTAGCCCATGAATGTCAGAGCTCATGGGGGATGGTGTTCTTTAATGCCTGGGCCAAACCTAAGTACTGAATAAACAACACCCGTGTTAAACCTACCATGAGTACCTTAACAAGTCACATAACTAACAGTACATTTGAAAGCTAGGACTGTGATGGCTCCTGACTTAACAGACTTGACACGTCACGCACACGATTGGTTTCTTTCTCAGCTTTAGCAAATTAACCGAAAAGCCATTCATTTATATTCCAAATTTAGCTCACTGTCTTTACTCCACTGAACCCGCTCAACTAAAAGACAGACACCGTCACATGTTAGTAACTGCAAGGACAACAATTTACAGAACAAATACTTCTTCTTGACTTAAATTGTTTGATTATTATAATTGTATGCGTACGTCATTCTTGCTCAGCAACCTACACACACAAACAACACGTTTCAGTGCCCTTTTTACAGCCCTTTCCCACAGTGAGAAGAGAAAAAGACATGTTACTTTGGCATAGAGGATTTCTGGGAGCTGTAGCTATGAGACAGCTTGGAATTTATCTGCAGGCTGTCAGTGAAATTAATACAGATAAGGTAAAAATATGACAAGAATTTATAAGTCTGCAGTCGAAAGGAAACCCTCTTCACAGCTTTGTTGTATTAGAGTAAGGCCAAAAGGGGAAAAATATATCTCTAATGGGTTGCTTTTGGAGACTTACAGAGTTTGGACGACACCCAAAGCCAATTATATCTGTGCGTTGTCCAAATTTAATCGACAAGTTCATTGGGCTTTTACATTTAATACTGCAACACACTAGAGGAACTGTTTGTCACGACACATTACGCGTTTCCCTGGTTTTCTTGTCATGGAAGTGGGCCACTAGATGCTGCTCCCTTTTTGTCTTTGTTTTTTGTCATGTTAACAACTTCAGGCTCTTCAAGGTTTAATGGCTGCAATAAAATGACTGTCAAGTTAAGGGGCGAAAGCTTTCCACTTCAACTAGCAAAGCCAGTGTCTCATTTCCAAAAATTATTACCCAGGTATAATTTGCAGGCTAAAATTACACTGCAGTTTAAATGCATTCGTCTCAACAATCTCAAGCGTTTATTTATACCTTCTGAGAGAAGTGTCTTGAAATATTTACATTTAATTTCATGTGAGAGTTCTCCAAGTGCTGTCTGATCACCTCTCAAACAATTAGCAGAATATTGGAACACGTCGCTCACAGCAAAGACATTTCTCCTCAGGGGAGTTTGTGGTGTGTTTTCCCAACATTACTGTGAAGGTGTTGGTGTGTCAGAGCTGCTGTATTCCACTAGATTGCACATTTGTACCTAAGAAAGTGGCCTGCGAGTGTGTGTATAATGGGGTGACACGATAGCTAGGTGGATAGAGCGGTCGTCTTCGAAACCCAAGAGTGAGCGAGTTCGATTCCCAGTCCCACATGGTTACATGTCGAGGTGTCCTTGGACAAGACGCTGTAGTAGCACAAACACAGGTCTAGCAGCTGTCCAAACCACAATTTTCCCAAGGGGATCAATAACGTATTCAATCTTTATATTATAATATCTATTTCAGCCTTTTGCAGCAATGGTTTAAAGAATGATGAAACTTGATTCCAGTTGTTATGATCCTAAAGACTCACCATGCAGGTAACCTAATTAACTTTGTCACTGTGACCTCTTTCTTTATAGTGAGTCTGACATAAATATACAGCCAGAACTAGATTGTAAGGGCAGCTACAAGGTGTACTGGTAAGGGCGGCATGTTTTTAAAATATGAAATAGCTGCTCCAACTCCAAATTTCAAAAATGTCACTGGGCTTTTTAGTGAAACACTTTTTTTCCACACACCATAGCTTTAGAAAGTCTCTAGTCCTAAATCTGTGATACGTCTTTGGACACTTCAGGAATCTTAACTGGCTCATCTGATTTGGGAGGAATAATCCAGTATCTGGGTGAAATTGCTACTGTAATCTTGGCAGTGTTAATGCTAAGAAGACATGACATCACCTTGAAGTTCTTATTATCAGCGATAATTCAGTTCCCACACGACCATCTGATAGTTATTTGAATTATTCATGTTGCTCTACATGTTCACATGAACCCTTCTTTTTTGGCCCCAAAATGCTTTTAACTTCAATGTACATCTACTTATATACTTTAAAGGCAGGATAATATCTTCCTGAAGCAAAGCAACAGACACATTTTTTCCTAAAGAAGGCATTTCTTAATCCATATTATATATCTCTCAACCCTCAGATGGTGTGTTCGGAGGAGGAGGAAATGCCAAAAAAATCTATAAAATCAAATCCTATTAAAGCGCAATAAACAAGAAGACACTAATCCATCCCACGCATGGCTCTGCCAACTCTGAGCCAGCCTCTTTTCATAAGACACTGGCTACAGTTGTACTGAGCATTTACCAGTTGCTTGCCCATTCTTTCTCATCAGTATAAATTAACTGTAATATGGGCTTACTTCCTGCTAGATGTGCTTCATTTTGGCACGCTATTATTGGAGGTTTCCATAGTTTGCGCTGCACATTAGCCACACAGTCGGCAGCGCGTCGTTTTGTAACGGGCCTTAGAAGCTATAGGCTTGCTTCAGAAGGTGAGGATTCGCATGGTCTATGCAGTATCACTATCAATGCAGTATCACTAGCAGCAGCATTTAAGGCTGATCTCATCTTTAGGATCGAATGACTCAGCAATATTAGGCTTGTGGCTGGTGGTAGGTGTAGGTGGTCGCCTGGTGGAGTTACCCCATAGTGGACATGAGGAAAGCTACCAATCCCATCTTGTACACATTAATTTAATTGCCTTTGTGAAGAGAACCCCAGCCTGTACAGAATGAGATCATGCTTGATACTGTACCTGAGTTATGGTTTATAGAAAATAGGAGTGGCCATTCGCTGGACATTGACAAAATAGCAGCTGCAAACTGTTTCACTGTCAGTTTTAAATCGTTCGGTTATAGAATTAGTGCAACCACTGTAAGAATGACACATCTGACAGTTTATTGCATAAGTTCCCTGTAAGTCATGTGCCTGGTTGCTACACCTTTGTATTTTGCTTAAAAATAATTTTAAAGAAATCGGGGGAACCAAGAGGTGAAGGTTTTAATGTCTGCGATGTGGGCATTGATTGAACACCTAATTTTATATACACAGCTCCAACAGGACAGTTGTTATGACAGAGCCACCACCAACGATGCGTATGGTTTTCTTCTGAGACTGTGACTCAGCTTTTCCTCCATTTTGTTTAAATGTCCTCTGCACACATTCTCCACATTGAAGCTGTGTGGCGAACAACTCTGTATCAACAGGGATCAAGTTGATTGCCATGTGAACGCTGCATAGAAGTGGGGCTCCAGGTCTATTTAGTAGGTCTGGGGTCTAAGAAAAGATGCCAGTAACCGTAACCCACAACTTTGGCCCTCAGACCAGTTGAAAATGTAAACCAGTTGGTGATGTCCACTTTAAATAACGCCTTTGCAACGTCACACAAATCATCTTTGAAGTGTATACTGTCACACCAGTGAACACACAAAACAGACAAGTGAAAGGGATTCATTACAGATGATGAGATATACCAGCCCACTGACACCAGCTGAAACTTTCACCTGTGAAATGTCTGCAGCCAAGACAAGCAAGAGCGACTAAAAATGTACTCATGCTGTTTAAAATTTAAAAGTGCCCTAAATTGCACAGTGCGGCAAATAGCTATTAGAGCTGTTTAAAAAAAAAGTCAAGTGTTTTTACAGAATCAAGCCAAATTGCTTTACATTTAGAACTGAACGTACCTCTGTGGGGCCTCTGCTTTAACCTGGTTAATGAATTGAAATCTAACTCCTGTTCGAAGACTGAGGTAGGCTAATCATTTCCCCACAAAAGACTGGTACCGCCTGTGGGTTTTGGCCTGAATTCAATTCTTTGAAAGTGAAAACGGAAGCTAAGTGTAGTATGAAATTAGGTATTGGTATTTGTCAAAAAAAAAAGCATAAAAGAAAAAAATGCTGGCATGCTGGTTCAGGCTGTGCCTTCATTATAAAATCATGTGAAAGCACTAAAGCCTTCGACATCACCTCTGTTGGATAGGCTGTGAACGTGGTGAGTAAGACCCGTTTTAAGTAGCCATTTTGGCTCCATGTCTTGACAAGGCAGTAATAGCTTTTGTGCATAGTTACAAGAAGGATACTGGGCTGGTGCGCCGGTGTGGCTCCAGAGCGCGCCTTTGCTATATATTCTTATTCCTTTAAGTCCAACGTTTATTTGCGGTCAAAATGGAGAAATGTGGGAGCTGTATAATTTAACTCAGAGTGCTTTAATGTGCAGTGTTGAAGAGGTTAATGGGTGTGTTCATCAGTTTGTTCGCAAGTTTACACATATATGTAATTAATCAAGGCTACTGCTGTTTTTAATTGTGAATTTTTAATGTAATGGCCTAATGGTGTAAAGTAATTACGTAGCCAGCCACTTCCACCTTGCTGTCTCAGCATCATAAATATACTGGATGGTAGGTTTTACAATTAGCATCACCATGGGCTGGGTCCACACACGTGCGTACACAATCAAACGAAGCCCACACTGATGGCCAAATTCCTCATCATCGCTGAGATGAGCGAAGCTTCTGCTATACCCAGACATTAACCCATCCACAATTTTCTCAGGCTGACACTTCAATTAGGCTAATCCTGCCTGCATACAAAATGCCGCACTCCTCCTCTCCGAAGCAAACATCGCTGGAGATGTGCCATATTCCTGTGCTGCTTCTCCCACTCTGCATCACAAGTAGAGGAGCTTTTTTCAGTGACGGAGGAGAGAATCCAGTACAATCGGTTCCACTTCCAGGCGGAAACAGGAGATGCAGGGAAGAGGAAAGATGAAATTATGGGGAGGGAGGGAGGAAGGGAAAATGGTGAGTGTTTAAGGCAGGCAAAATAGCCCTGCACTCATAGCCCTGCATTCATATATTCCTTACTTACCGTATATACTTTCTTTTTACCTCAAGCCACAAGCTTGAGGTATGCTAAAGCACATTTGAACAAGCCAGCTTCATTTTGGAAAAAAGTGCTGTGGACTGACTTGGGTGTTATGCATGGAGAAAAAAGAACACAGCAGTAAAATATGGTGGTGGTTCCATCATGCTGTGGGGCTGTGTGGTCAGTGCAGGGACTGTGAATCTTGTCAAAGTTTAGGGACGCATGGATTCCACTCAATATCAGCAGATTCTGGAGACCAAGGTCCAGGATTTAGTGACAAAGCTGAAGCTGCATCTTTCAACAAGACAACGACCCTAAACACTGCTCAGAATCTACTAAGGTGTTCATGCAGAGGAACAAGTGTGAGTGTGTGGTGTGAGTTAGAGAGAGCTCAAATCCATCAAACCTGAATGAACTAGAGATGTTTTGTAAAAAGGAATGGTCCAAAATACCTTCAACCAGAATCCAGACTCTCACTGGAAGCTATAGGAAGCGCTTAGAGGCTGTCATTTCTGCTAAAGGAGGATCTAGTAAATATTGGGTTCGTTTCTTCTTTGTGGTGCCCAAACTTATGCACCTGCCTAATTTTGATTAATTATCGCACACTTTCTGTAAATCCTATAAACTTCGTTTCACTTCTCAAATATGACTGTGTGTGTCTCCTACATGATATATTTAATGGCATTTTTTTATCATAACAATAAACAATTTATAAAAATCATGAATATTGATAAGGTTGCCCAAACTTTCGCACCCCACTGTATGTCAGAATCCTACAATAATATATTATATATGTCCTGGCTGGGGAGCTTGGGCAAATTTAGTGGTTGGTCGCAATGTCATTTATTTCTGTCTTCACAAAAATCTTACTGCAGTTGAAATCAATTGCACGTAAAACTCTGTTTGTGAAATTGACATATTTTGTTTGCTTTATTGAAATATAGCTTTATAGAAAAGCAATTTTAAAAAGTTTTTTCAAAATTGGCAAAAGGCTCTTAACTGGGATCCAAGCACATAGTTTATTATCATGCGACAACAACGTTTTTTTCGAATGAATCTTAAAGTCATCAAGTAAGTGGATCGGATGTTTTCTATATGAATGAGTGACGGCTGATTGTATAAAACTGTAACCCAGAAGTTATAGAATCAACCTGGCATCTGGATTCTTGCATGACAGATTTGACTGATATATAACATACAGCATTTGCAACGTGGAAGCCAGTGGCTATGGCTGTGACGTTATGAATGCTAACAAGCGCTGGTCTGAGAAAATGTCACAGATGGATCAGGAGCAATTGGAAGAAGTTCTACAAATATGTCTGTCTGAGTTAGGGTGATTGTTGCCATGTCCTAGGTATGGTACATATCAAGACAGTGGGAAAATGAGAGACAGTTCTCAGGAAGGAATAAATTGATTCAGGACCACAGCTGCTATGCCATCACATAGAACAGTTGTGTTAAAAATAGAGTTTAGGTCAAATCGGTAGAGCTCTGCCTTCTACGTTTTTTTTATTTTTTTCTCATCAGCTAGTGTTCAGAAATGTGTGATAATCAATATTAACATCTCACAGTTTTACAGAAATGCTAAAACAACGGAGACAGCGAGGATGTTTTTGTTTTGTATCACCTGTCACCCTGAATTCTCAGGTGGCTAAAGCTGTCAGCACTACATGGATATTCCCCCCTCAGCTTCCTTTTCTTTCACTCTCTCCATCGCCCCCCCTCTTGTGTCTCTCTTTCCTCAGGCTGTACACTAGGACATCTAAGTCACCAGTGGGAATACAGTAGTTAATCTCTCTAGTTAAATGCTCTTGTATGGCCCTGAGCAGTAGCAGTCAACCATCCTCTCTCCTCTGCTTTACTTGTTCTCTGGGAAATTGGTTCAACCCTGAATTTATTATGTCCTGCGTCCCTGAATTTATTGCACCGAAAAAATAAAAGCTTATCTCAAGTTAACGACTTCCGCACCTGTTTAGTAGCTGGAAACGGAACCTTTTGCCCACTGTACTTCCATTCTCCGTCCGCAGCATCATATTTGCAAACTGGACACACGCTTTGTCACGTGTCACTGACAATATCCAGCAGGATGCCTTGCACTCGTTATGATGTGCCTAATGAGTTAGCACTTCCGCTGTCACAATACATTGATCACCCAACACATAAACCCACAGATGAAGTGTGCCATTAAATGTTTTTTTTTTTCTTAAATGACAACAATTTCCGTGCTTCAGTAGCTTCAGGTGGGAATCCCCACCTAGCAGAGAAAATGGAGTCTGCCACCGACTGCGCTGTAGGCAGTCGGCCTTCAATAGTGGATATGCTTTAATAACCTCCCTGGTGCAGCGGGGGAAAAAATGCAACTGTGATAGCAGTCGCGACAGATGAAAGGTTGGCTCAGTAGTCCTCTTGAATCAGTACTTTGAATTGAATTGCGTGTGGTGTGTACCTCTATTCAGAGTGCTCAGAGCTGATAATGACTTGTGTGTGAGTGTGAAAGGTAATTAGTAAATGTATGTTTTTAAGTATTTTTTGCGCATCCAAAGAAACAAGACCTAACAATTAGTCATTAGTTTTAAAGAACCTCGTTTCTTTAAATGATTTCTGACTTTCCAATCCACAGCACTAGGAGTGTGCTGGTTCCGGCTCAGGGACACACCTGGTAGGGAATGGACTAGGCGTCAGACGGGGGTTTCAAACATGCGACTTTCAGCGTTCCAGTCTGACGCTTAACCCATTGAGCTACCAGGCCTGTAGAATAACATGACAGCTTCATACTGTCCTCTATGTAGTTTCATCTAATGTCAATTGCAGAACTGTTGTCATCGAGTCATCAGGAAGATGGACAGCATGAAAGCCTTGCTCTGTACAAGGAGCACCCTAAAAGTACTCTTGCTGTGACAAAATCATGCCTTTGAACAGAACTGTCTTCACTATCAGCTGAAATTATACACAACCTGACAGTGAAATGACTAGCAGCTGCTGAAGTTAAAAAAATACAACATTTAATTTCATGACAGCTCATTTTAATTACACCCCCACCACTGTCTCCAAACCCTCCATGGATTGCTTAAGACCACATTAGGCTCCAGCATCGCATTAAAATTTGAACTTACACTTCCTTCACAATTTTCCCATTATATGCAGGAAGCTGAATTTTTCCATTACAGAGAGTTAGTCACAGCCACTTTCAGTTAGTGCAGCTGCCATACGCAGAAGAGTTTTATCATCAGAATGTATTATGTAAGATTGACTACTGGGCAAGGAGAAAAAAAAACTTTCACTATCAGCTCCTGCGTCTTAAATGGAAGAATCCTGTGAAGGGGTGGTCTAGAACTATTCAAATAGGCCAAGAGTGCTGATGCGTCCTATTTACCTTGTGGTAATGGATTTGTTTGTGGCCCAAACCCCCCACTCCTCTCTCGAAGGAATATTGGGGGGCTTAGCTTCATTCACTTTCTGCTGCCTTGGCCATTTATTTTGATTAGAGAATGAAGTCCTCCAAAGAGCCATACACAGAATAATTGACAATGTGTCCTCTGAGGTCACAAAAATATACCCTTAGTACTTATCCTCTTGGTGGAGTGGCAGTGTATGAAAAGATTGCCGCTGAGCACTGCGCTCAAAGTGTATTATAGCTTTAGGTTGCAACAGAAACGTATCGGGGAGGCCATAAATTATATTTCCTGTTTTTTTTCCTCCACACTTGACAGGATAATTGATGTGGGCTGTAAACTTCCAATTGACTTCAATAAGTATATATGTTTTGTTGTCAATGAGGTCTAAAAGGGTCAACGGAGTGCCAGCAGTTTGTACCATGAAACAAATAACCCCTGGTTGAGCATTGTATTTGTCTTGCATTGTCAAAATGAAAAAAACATCTACATCTTAAAAACATGAATTTATTCATGGCTTAAATGAATAGAGTAAAACTAAAACAATAATTTCAGTTAGAAAGTTGAGTAGAGTTTTTGGGGACTTCCCAACCCCTCGCATCCACATTCAGAGATTAGTTCTTAAAAGTGCCCTGATGCATGTCCACTCTCTGATGAAGCCAACTAGAAATGGGGACTACAGTGGCAGACAGAGAAGGGGAAGCAGATGGTTGGCCTACAGATGTTCTAATCACAGGGATATTGGCAAGATGCTGCACAGGAGGAATTAACCTTCAGAGGTTTGCACATTGCGGCAACCGTTGGCTCGTGCTGGATTCCTCTCTTCTCCTCCCTCTCAGTCTCTGTTGTCTATCCAGTCAACCTCGCTGAAGTCATCTCCAACCTATCTGTCTCAATTTACATCAATTATGTCCTTATTTTCTCTCCCTCTTATTTCACTTGGTCACTCACTTAAGGGAGCCTTCCTCTAAGTCGTTTTTACCAAGGTAGGTAGAAATAATGGGCACATCAAAGACGGACAAAAATGTATAATCACGCTAATAAGTCTTTTTGAATCGCCTTTTGAGGTTGTCTCCTTTTCCCTTCCTGTGCTGTTGCAGTATTAACTAAAGGTCAAACCTTCATTTGGCTTCTGAAGTAGCTCTAATGTGATATGCAGACAAAGTCAATGTAGCGTCAGCAGCAGCAGCCGTGTCAGCTCATATGTGGGTTTGTCATTGTTGAACTGGGAGCCCGCTAGATTGAGGATCCCCATATGCATCATTATTGTCATCTGGCTGGTGCAGGGCATTGTGCATGTCTCCCCGCTGCACGACAGCCTTCAATGTTCTGCCTGTGTGGGGCCCCCGAGATGTGCTTTTCGCAGACACATGGCTGTGGATTGAATTTGCAGCACGTAGTCGTGTCACTTGTTTTGCGTTGAACCAAGAATCCAGGAGGTGCGACGTCTGTTTGCTCAGCTGGCTTTGTTGATGAAGAAAGCTGTTTGTCATTTGGTGACAAAGACGTGAGGTCCTCCCTTAACAAGGATATGGAAATGTTATTTTGCATTATTTGATTTTTAAATGTCATTTCGGGTAACCTAATGCAATGCAACATTATCATTTTATTATTATTAAACCATTCAAAGCATGGATGGTTTAATGGTAATGGTAACAAATGATTGTTTTTCAATACTGGAATGAAGCTAGCACAGTGGGTAGTGGCCGGATACTGTGAGTGCTAAACATCCTGATCAAAGTAACTTAGTAGTATAATTGAATTCTTTGAATCCACAGTTATGTAATTAATTCTGTTACACTGGGATTGACAGATGTTTTTTTTTCTTGGAAGAAGAAAAAGAAATGTCTCTTTCTTTAATCCATAGACAAACAAAAAAAAGAAAAATAACCTGCAACTCCCAAACGTTCTATGGGACATGTTTCATCAAAACTCTAAGCATAGTATGCTTAGAGTTAGGCAAGCTGTTGTATGAGGGGCGGAGTAGGGGGTAGTGTGGGGAGTAAAGGGATAAATGAGAAATGACTTGTGCACAGAGTTGTGACTGCCTGGGTGGTTTCATAATTCTGCAAAAAACTGCTGAGGGACAGAGATGGAACATCTGCTGGGTACATCTGAAGCGCAGTCTCAGGTGAAAAGCGAAACCATTTGACAGTCGGAGTTCCTTATTTTGTAGTAGCCGTGTCTCGTGTGAAGCAGACATCTGCACTGGCATGGTTGCTAAAGAAATTTCAAAAATTCTTTTTGGCCAATTTCCATCAAATTGTCAGAAACAAGATGAAGAAATAATTGCTCTTGCCGAGCAGTAATCTGTGATATTTCCCTACATGTCATATGCCAGTCTGTATCTGTGGTAATGTGATGGTGTGTAAGTGGAATCGGCCTGCTGGACTCGAAACCTTCTCTTATTTAGACAGCCATGTCATACACATACGTTTTAAAGGTGGTGGGGTGAGGGAGGTTTCATGGACGTGTGATGTTTTGTGACTCAACAAAGAAAAGTCTTTCGGTCCACATCACATAACGAGACCCCTGCCATGACACTTGTTTTTGACACATAATCTCCACAACAGCCTTTTTCTAGTTGTGTACTTGTAGAATTTTAACACTGATCTTCTGTCTTGGAATTACATCCTGCAAAGCATATACATCCAAATTCAGAAATAATGTTTCCGCAGCTCTGTCTCCTACCCGACATCTGTCATTTGTTTTCATGTGCGATGATTTCCTACTGGCTGCATATAGAGCTTTTACAATGTTGAATAACTTTGCAGGTTAGTGTTTTCCAGCTGTCAAGCTATTTAATAGCGTTGCTTCAAGGTATTAGTTCTTCATTGTGCTCTCTCTCTTTATATATATATATATATATA
>JAUMTR010000010.1:3647476-3674753 GCA_032270685.1 Microctenopoma stevenorrisi
TATATATATTTTTTTTTTTTTTTTGTTAGTGACTAAAACATACATGGTACCTTTTCCAGTAAAGAATGGACATTCATACAGATTGTGTGCTAATAGATCAGCATCTGTGAAGGTGCTGTAATGATAATTGTCCAAGCTGTGTCTGAGAAGGATGTGATTGTTGTACTAAACACAATATCCTCATTCACCGAAACGGTTCATATCACCAGTTTGTTATGTGGGTGTTGTAAAATTTACAGCACGTCTACACAGGCTGTGCAGTGGTATAAACAGCAGGTTAGCAGCAGAGCAGGGGCAGCTTCAGTTGTGAAACTCAATCTTTAACTTAGCATTTGTTGTTAACTGTGAATGGATGTGTATTACATGTGTCTCGCCTATCATCATAAATACATACATATACACACAAGAATTTAGTATTTGTATCATATATTTGTGTATATATATATATATATATATATATATATATATAAAACACTCAATAACACTGATTACCAAATACCTGAGAAGATGGATCCCCATAACATATTTTTGTCACATACAGCCAGTACACCTCTGTTTTAAATGACTGTTATCTTGAATCGTTAAACCTGTAATTTTCCTATTGTAATGTTTTCGATTTATTGTCACCCTACTTGAGGTTAGTCATTTTTCATAAGTTGTTAAATAACAAATACAAAAAAAAGAAACAAATAGTAGAAAAATATGTTCTATGTCTAAGCAGTAGACATGCATAACTGCATGGTTATAATTTTGATATACAGCACTACACGACTTTGTAACTGGGGTGAACTCTGTTTTTTTTTTAACAAAAGGAAAACAAGGCAGCTTTGCAAACATTACACTTCATCTGTCAAAGGTTCCCCTGATGATTCATTGAGGCTTACATCAGTGACAGAAAAACCAGAGCGATGGAAATCTGCTGAAATGCGGTGAGGCTCAATTTCCCATTTCATGAGAAAACAGTGGATAATGTGTTGGACCCAGACCAGTACGGGGGTAAAATAGCTTCATCAGTCTTTTCAAGTCAAAGCGAGGTGGAGGGAAACAAGTGAAACGTCATTGCATAACACTGACATTTTTTAATAGAATTCATTTATAACAAATGGAACTTGTGTCAGCAAAGAACTGATTTTCATACAGACGTCTTTCGCCACCAATGTTACCTAAGTAAGAAAATAAAAAGCACTCCTCTCATTCAGAAAAAGAAACAGTTTACGCTTACAACTATTCAGAGGTAATTGTATGATCTTTTTAACAAGCCATTTTTTTTACAATTTCATTATGTAGTTTTTCAGTCTATGCATCCAGACGAGAGATAGATAGAGCAGAGAACACAACGTTTATTTCTGTTGATGACACTCCAAGCTTGAATGGCAAAGCCACGAGAACAGATGGTTGGGGGACAGATTTTCCGAAGTCATCTGCTGGAGTAACCATGGCATCGGAATGGATGCTCTTTTTCGCCACAAACTTTTTTTTTTTTGTCTTTTTCAGGAGTTGATATCTTTTCTGTGTTATTTACATACACACAAAGTGAACGTTTAAGGAGATTTTTTTTATAGATGGGTTCAAGTAATATATTATTGGGTTTAGAATCAATAGGGCAGTGCATAGTACAAAGATAGAGAAAGTGCAAATCTTCCTACCAGACCAGTTTAGGCCGTTCTGCAATGTTTCACCATGCATGTGGAAAATCAATAAAAAAAGGAAAAACTGAGATGGGAAAATAAATATGTTCGGACAAGTGAACATAATGTAACATTAGCCACCATGAGGTTAAATAATAGCACTTTTATATCTCAACGTACGACAAAAGAAATTAGTAAAGCAAGTCAACAAAAGTGAAACACATAGCTGCTTGAGTTAACAAGGGAAAGAAAGCACCTGGAATGCACATCCACAAAGCCATCAGAGAGGGTATGGAGAAATTCAGGACACTGCTCGACATCTAACTGTACCAAAAAAGAAAATAAGGATATGACACACTGTTCAGGATTGTCAGGATAACAGGACTGATATTTTGTGTGTTACTCTCTATGTCTGCTCTCTGCAGTGACACGCTGTATGTGTTTCAAACCTAAGGCCTGACGAAGAAACCCTCCAGTGATGACCTGTGCATTAGGCATTCTTTCTGGCCAAATCCATTTCTACTGTAGCTTTGTGAACCATTTAAAAATATGAATATGCTGTATTTTACTATCAATTTTAACAATAGTGACGAGTAAAAAGCTCATTAAATTCCTGCTAGGCCTCGATGCATGTACTGATGGACTGTTACTTCATCTTGTTTAGTTCTGAGACCAGTATTCTGCAATCTCATCCCTGACTCTGCGTTTGAAATACTTAAATAGACAACACGGACTGTTTTCTGTAGAGGTTAGTGATATATAAAGTATTCTTCTAATTCACTCAGCCACATTAAGGCCTCTGAAAATGAAAAGTATGCGTTTTGAAATGTTCTTATTTGCATATATAATCTCATAATGTGACAAATGAATACTTATGGTAAATAAACTATACATTTACAATTTACACTAAATGCCTAGATTACTCAAAGGATACATTAATATTAAATGAACCGTTATAAAAACAGGCGTAAATATAAGGCACTCTAAATGCAAAATGAAAAAAAAATGTCATTACTGTCGAATGCTTGAAAGAACCACAAGACAGTGACGTCTTTGTACCTTGCCCTATTGTGTGGAGTGGTGAACGGGGCTGAGTCTCTAATTACAGACTGCGCGAGAGCTTGAAAAATGCACCAGTGATTCCTTAACTGGCACCTGACATTTCCACTCCCACACCTCACTTGTGGGGGGAACAACAATGTCATGAGTGAATAACATAGCCACAAAAAAACCCTATCTAAGAACATACATATTTATTGCACAAGAAAATATGCACTGAGTCAGAATACAGTTTTGTCCTACTGATGTGCATTCCAGTGAAAAATCTGTTCATTTCCCCCACAGCACACAACTCTCAATTTGGAAGCTTTCATAGACAATCCATATATTGTATATACTTTTTACTTATAAACTATGTACTTTATGATCATATTTTCAAATTTTATATTTATACTTTAATACATTTTGACATATTTGACCATCTCTCTTTCGTATATATATATTTATATTAATATATTTAAATGTATCTGCCTATCTATAGATATCTATATATCTATCTATATATGGATAGGTGTATTCTAATATACTACTTATATATAGATAGATATATTCATATATCTTATCAAATCCATCAGGTTCTAGCTTATCATCATTCTAACATGGAAGAACTAAGATAATCGATAGCAGCAGCTTCATACTTTGCTCATCCCTGTTGATTCCACAAAGCCCCAGTTTATCATGTGGGAGTAATTAAGTTACCATGTATGTGATCATGGGCAAAAACAAACCAAAAAACTTTCAAGACCAAAAAATAACCCTTGAACAAAGTTACATTTTGGTAGTGTGAATTTTGTTTTGTGCACTATGTGCCACAAAATAAGGGAAAACAAATAAAAAAAATTAAATAAAAAAGAGATTCTCTGCAAAACAGCACATGTGTCAGAACAGTTCTACAGCTTTAAAAAAAAACATTTACGTTAATACATTTTATCACTTTCCAGGTGATAAATTTGTGTAAAAAAAGTAAATTCACACAGTTCAAAAAAAGCACATCAGCTGTATAATAAAGTACTAAAAAACTAAATCAATAATTTTATTTATTTCATAGAACATTTTAACTTTACCCTCTCCCCAAATTTAGATGATGAACATAGTGGCAGGAAAAGAAGTATTTATTCATTATTACTTTGAGTCCGTCCTGCTGTCGTGGAAGCGTTGTCTTCTTTTTCGATGGGTTGTCTGTGTGTACTTGATTGTGAAAGAGATTTTTTTTTCTTTACAATGTGCATTGAGTTTTTTTTTCTTCCCCGCAATTGTGTGTGCCTCGAATGCTTCTCGTAATGGTTCATAATCACTGATGCATTTCTGACGATGTCATTATTGTTCGTTTACTTTTTTGTTGTGTTGGTTTCATTCAGGTTTATGAGCCCCAAAATAAATCCTTGAAGCAAAAAGAAAAGGTAATTCCATATGATGCTTCAACAGTCAGGATTTGCTCGCTTTGTCTCAAAGCAAGGTGTTATTGGGGTTAGGAAATACTTGGTCCTCCGGGAATCATCTTTTTCATTTTTTGACAAGTCATGTCGCACATCCAACACTTAATGAGTTGTTAGCAGGAGTTAAGGAGTACTTTCTCAAGCAGGAATTTATGGCTCAGAAGAGAGGCTCGCTGGGTTTTCTTTCCATGGGGCCCTCTGCTTTTTTCCTCCAATACTGGGTCTTTTACGTTGCATAGTGATCAAAGCTTCCCAGGTACTCCAAGCCAGCTCTGTAACAGAACTGGTATTGATCCTAGGAACAAAGAAGAGACTACTTTAGCGTGCGCTGTCTCCAACAGATATTACTACTGAATTTATTGTACTGACAAAAACCTGAGAAAATGCACATGTGAGAATAGTTTTCTAATGTTGAGATGAAATCACAGTGGAGAGTGGAGAAGAATCTAGATTCGTTCAACTACTAAATTATTTATATTCTTTAGTGCTTGTAAGAAGATACTTGGAATCTCACCATACTGTTCTGGCAACTGGAGTATTCTGTCAAATTAGCAACAGGGAAACTGGTTCCATGTGTTAAAAAGCCCAAAGCAGCTGCATTGTAATCAGTCCTTTCTTCTCGTGTTGTTGCAGGTATAGTGGAGAGAACAGGAAGTAAAAAAGTGTCTCACCTCTGTCTGCACCATAGCTGGTCTCTGTGTCCGTAACATTTTCACTGTCTGAAAGATGTCTACTACGCCCTCATATCTCATTCGTTCCAAGACGATGCTGAGGGTGATAAAAACTCCAGTTCTACCAACACCCGCGCTGTGTGAGAGAAATAAACACAGCAAAGAAAGGAAAAAAAAAACATCAACACTGATGCCTGAGGAACTGGGAATTTAAAAATAGTTTGTTCTAAATCAAACCTATGTACCAATATGCTAACTTGATGTTTATTTGTGTTATGCCTGTGATCCTTGCACTGGAGATTGAAATTTGCCATTTGCCATTTTTGCAGCCCAGTATCTGTTTATCACTTACCTACAGTGGACCGAGATGGGTCCATCTTGGCCAAACTGCTCTTTTGTTTTATGTACTTGGCCAATGAAATCAATGAAACCCTCTCCTGATTTTGGCACTCCTTGTTCAGGCCAGTCTGTGAATTGAAACTGCCTTACTGTCCGTGACTGTCCGTCCTGGGATGGCGAGAGAGAAAGACGTTAACAACGGGTCACCACTCAGGAGTATAGAAAACTGGAATGTAAAATTAAGAAGTTAAAAATCTGGGAGCACACGTGTCAAGTTTAAAGCATCGGCGGAAATGTTTCAGATGTCTGTCATTTTACCTGAATGTATTAAACATGAACACTAAAGATGATAATTCCTTTGATGTGCTACCCTCGACAGGGTGCTTGAAGAATCGACTTTGAGGATGTGCATTACTTAAGTGATATTGTATCCCCTTGATAAGGAAAGCAATCCCATTGACGAGACAGTGTAACATGCACTACAAAGGAGAAAGCCTGCACCATTTCTCTGTGTAAGCCTTTGATGGAATTAAAAACTCTGGCAGTTCCGAGCTGCCGGCATCACATTTGTTTTTACACACTGACATGTGTCATAATTACCACAAATATATATTTTTGCTTATGTTACACTCAAGGCCATAGTTTGGTATAAACAAATATTTGACACACAGCCAGACTGTTGAGCAAATGACTACTGCAGTGCTAAATCCAGCAGTGCCACTAAGACCTTTCTACTGCTAAATAGCATCATGTGGCTAAGAGACAACGTTAGACTGTAGGATAGTTGGTCAGTTGCTAGATAGTCTTTCTTGCTGGATCCCTTAAACCAGTGGGTCAAACTGGCATGGCAGTGTTGAGACTTATAAAAAGTTGGAAATTATTGTTTTTTTTGTGAACTTTTGGTGATTCATTTAGTGTCCCTCAAGACCCAAGGGGTAGGTCAAAAGCCAGACTTGGAAAACATTTCTGCTACACCAGACTGTAAACAATAGCTCCGAAGTTAGAGTTCTGTTCTCACTATGTCAAACTGTGATCTTTAAACTCGGTCTTACCCTGGCATCAGTCACTTTGAACTCCCTCAGGATGTACTGAGGCATGTTGTACTCAGCCATGGGGTCTACTACGAAGTATTGGTATCTGGCCGACCTTTCTGCTGGCCAGTACTGGTGGCACTTTTCCTGTAGTAATACAAAATCCCTTTAAACATGCAAGCATGTCACACATTGACCACTGCATTTTGTTCAAATCACACTGTCTACTTCTTGAAAGCTTATTATCTATGTCTGATGATCAATGTATTACATATGAAGGTTGTTTTGTAACATGTGCCTCAGTGTACCAAAAAAAAATGCGCATGCCTACCCTGCCCATTTCTCTAAGTTTGGTGAGCATAACGACAATAGTAGAGTTGTGCTCCCAGAGCATTCTCCAGAAGTCCTCTGTAGTCTCTGCCAGTGGTCCCTGTGTGGCAATATAGGCTTTCTGTTGCCTGTGACAAAGCATAGATCACATCATAAAAAAAGTGTAATACCAGCATGGGAAAAACGTTCTACTCAGATACAATGTAATGGAACTACTTACCTGTACCCATCGATGAAACTGGCATTGATGTAGTCAGAGCCCTCAACTCCTCGAATGGGCTGAAGACACACTCGTGTGGACTCATATGGCATTATGTTTACAAGGCGGTTCTTGAACTTGTTGCAGGGGAGGTTGGCACTGATGAATCGTGACGTATGGGCTTTAGTGTTAGCTAAACGCTGCATAGGACAAGGAGAAACAGGGATATCTTTCAAAGATACTCTGGGCTGTACAATCATGCCTTAGAGAGTATGCAAGAATGCAAAGCTGCACTTAGTGGACAACAAAGAAGTGTACAGTGGTCCCTCGCTACACCGCGGTTCACCTTTGGACCATATATAAAATATCCACTGACATTTGACCCACAACTGATTGTAGTCAAGCCATTTTGGGTGCATTCACTATTCATTATTTTACATAACCAAAAAGTAGGGTAATGACATCAAATTGAGTACTACTAGGGTATGCATTTGCCTGAAAAACCCCTCAGAAAACATCAGCAATATGAATGCTTAAGGTTATGATTAAAGAGAAATAGACAGGAGTTGATACTAAAGACAGACTTGAGAGAAACGCAGTCTAATCTGTTTCGTTGATTATCTCTTAAGTGGAATCAGCATCCATCACAGAGCACATACTGAGAAAGTAAGAGCGCAATAACGTAGTCAACACCGTGTATACAGCAACATGGCAGGACATGGTTGGTTGAGCCTCTCATTGTAAATGCAGCATGTATTCCTCATGTCCCTGTAGCAAGCTGTTTTGTGGTGGGGTAAATGTATTTATGGTGTTTTCATGTAACCCAAAAATCCTTGTTACCCAAGGAAGGGGAGCAATGCATCGGGGAAACCAGAAGGAAAGAGGGGATCCTTTTTTACACAAGCAAGTCTACTAACAATAAAAAGGAAACCACAGGCCCCATGCTGTCTTATTGGCCTAGTGGGACTGAGAATGCCAATTCAGTGACACTGGGACTTACATATGGCTTCAAAGGGTGCCAATGGGACGCCCGTAAATACTTGCTACATCTTTTAGCAACAATGTCAAACTTTACATCGTGTTGTGCGTTGTTCAGTGTTTTTACTTCTTACCTTGAACTCAAGTTCCATGCCAGTGACGTTCTCTCCGCCCTCTATCTGCGTCAGTTTCTGGATGTAGGCGTATAGGTTTCTGGCGGGCACTTCGGTGGTGCCGCAGTTGACGGCCTCCTGGAGTGCGTCGTGTATGAAGACGTACTGGTCCTCTGTCTGCACCATGTAGTTGCGCTGGGCACGCATTAGCGTTACATGCCCGTAGATGTCCACAGTCTTCTCGTGCTTGATACGTTCCAACATGGCATCAATCACGATGAAGCAGCCTGTGCGACCCACCCCAGCACTGCAGTCGCAAGCAGAAGAAACAGAGGGGAAACATATTAGTGCATGGTATTTTCATCCGTCCATCAAAGGTCCATTATACAACTCACACATATGTATAAAAACTATATGTATAAGAATCTATGTCATACTTTTGGTAGTCCAAAAGACAGATGTGACATTTCTTAACATGTACAAAGGCCTGAAGAACGCACTTTCTTCCACAGATGAGGCCAAAAGGTAGACTCTCTGTGCCAAGTTTGTCACTGTAGGATGGACCATTTGGCTTGGAGTGTAATTAACTGTGAAGTGGCACTGTGTGGAGAAGAGGGCTTGGCAGTCACAGCCTTGAGCGGCTCACTGCTGGCTTTGCAATCTAGTCTCTCCCCTCTGGACCCCACCTGTGCTCTCCAACCCATTAGGATTAATCACTTATGCAACAGCAACATTTAACCTTTATCTCACAGTCCTGAAAAGTGCCCCTACATGGAATGCGCACACAAATGAGGCGATGCAGTCGCAAATTCGGGAGCAGGACTTCGTTTGTGTCTTTGTTAACATGCTAGTAAACTTCTGAGAAGTGCAGCTGACTTCACTTAATGCAATTACATTAGCACAGTACATGTAAGAAGCCGAAGAGCTTCAGGAGAGGCGCTGAAAGGCAGGTCTCTTCATTAAGAGTCACATCGCACTTTTTTACATTAGTGAGTAAAACTGTACTCGGGGGAAACACGCAGCATACACATTGGATCTCGTTGACAATGTCAACGCCAGTGTAGCTTCCTTTTGCCGACTGCTGACAATAAAAAAACTGAAAAACATGCTTGCAGTTTTGCATTGCATGTTTTAACAGCACATGCCCCACCAAAGAAGATGTTTTCCGACGACAGTTTATTTACTGTAAGGTGACAAAGCGGCGTTAAATCTTGTTCAGTAACTCTCTCCCCCACAATCCTGCGAAGCACAGCATTGACAAGTCCTTCAGCTCCAAAGTAAATAGGTTATTCAATCCATAAAGCTGACATGCCCATGAGGTGTGAGCCATGCTCTCCTCCTCCTGATGGAGCATTTGTTTTTCATTTGCTCCGAGGAACAAGGAAAGGGTTGAGGAGGAAATCTCAAGAGGGAGCAAAGTTAGTCCCTAGAGGCTAGGTCTGGTTAATGTGCCATGCTGCAGTGGAACTGTGCTGTGAATGGAATAAAGACGCGTATGGGAGTCATTGGCTTTAACAAATGAAATGGTCATCACTTTCAAAATGGCTGACATTGGCTAAATGACACTTTTTTGTTTGATAAAACTCTTCACAGCTCCAGGGCGATTACCGAATGTGCCCGTGAGTGAAAAGGGAGAATAAGACTGCAAAGAAATGCTAAAGTGTCTGAGATATTTGAAGAATGAATCACTTCCAGGCCTGAGAACACCTTAGCCCTTAAGCTTGGGGAGGGGGTTGGGGGGGTGCAGAAAGTAGAAGCGATTTCTCCCTTTACCCCAGCTGTTTCCAATCTGAAAACATTTTACAGTGCAGACATGAATGTGGGAGAGTGATGACCTGTGAGAGAGTAAGTGACAGAGTGACAGCACTGAGGCAGAGAGACTGAGACAGAGGAAGATGAGGAATGGGCGAGAGTGGTGAGGAGGGAGGGAGGGAGGGAGGTTAGGCGGATTCGTGTCGTGCAGACGGAAAATGTCTGCACATGTCTCGACGCTGTGCGGTTCTCAAGTTAGTTTTCTAAACTGAGGTGTAGAGATGTATATAAATGTATATAATTGTTCTAAATGCAAGACTAGCAAATGGTATGAACAGGTGTGATATTCCTTTACTGACAATAGGTGTGTCCTTGTGTGTGGGGAGGGGTGACGTGGTGCAGAAAAACCATTTGCACTTTTGGCAGTTGAAGGGGAGCTTGTGTGGACTGACTGCACTAATGACCTGACACTGCCTTCTCAGCCAGTCAGGACCAGCTGCTTTGGACGTCGACACACATTAAGCGTTAGACTAATATGATTTCCATGAGGTTAGGGAACAGCGGATGGGAGAAAGAACGCAGTGCAAGAGGCAGCTGCAAGGAGTTTCCAAGAAGACGAAGCATGAGCAGCGGCGAAAGCAATTACGTATGTGTCCTGTTCTCCATCAACATGTTCACTTAGCTTTTTGTTTTTTTGCTGTCTGTGTTACGCAGGTGAAAGAGATTAGCTAAGTAGATTACATTTCACTTTATGTTGGCTACAACAATAATACACCGCGAGAGAGAGAGAGAGAGAGAGAGAGAGAGAGAGAGGGTTAAAAAAAAACAAACAAGAGTTAAGGCAAATCAATCTGGCCTTTTCTTTCGACCTCCTCTGTGACCCCACAGAGACTGAGTAAAGCAGCCCCCGACAAATCTTTCTCATAACTTTAGGCCCGCGTGACACGTTCAACACCGGGAATATATAATGTGCAACATAAGACGAAAGTGTCAGACGTAGGTCCACAGCTTACGTCTGAGTAAAATGCGGTCTGGCGCTAAAAGAGTCCATACGATGATTATACTAAATGAATGTTTCTAATTAATGTTTTCTATGCAATGGGAACAGTGTACAGTTCACTTTAAATAGTTCTAACTTTAACCTCATGTACCACTGTTTGAAGGAATCTAGAGTCGCTAATCATGGTGAGCTGCAATTTGTGGTGCACCAACTAATTAATCACCCACTCAGGACACAGTGATATGATGCTAATTATGGTTAGTAGTAATTTCGGCTTTTATTTAGCATTTTGAGCATAAACCATCTCAGCAAAGTATAAACTAACTCTGTTTTCTATGGCACAAAATATCCCTACTTGCATTGTATGCACAGCACTCCTAACGTGATTTTGTTAAGCATGTAAATATAAAAGATGCCTCTTTTAAAAGTGTGCCTCTTAAAGGATTCTGTGCTTGGAAATGACTACATCTGATAGGGAGCCAGAGGAATTAAAAACTCCCATCTGCAGAGTGACACTAATTCCTGCATTCTGCTTCATTGTAAAAAGTCAGGATTTTCAATTTGAAGTGATTCAGCAACTAGCTATAATTAACTTCAGCATGTGGTAATTCTTATTCTCCACTAATCCCTTTTCCCTTATTGTCACTTTCTGACACAAGTTTATATATCTTGTGTTCACTATCGCATATTCTCCATTTTCATTGACCCTTTCCTCACGCATTCAGACACATGTGCACAGCCTCTGATGTTTCCCTGAGTTGAAATGAGCCAGAAATCAGTGTAGTATCTTCGTGCCTCTCTGTTGGGAGTCCGGCCACTTATCTAGCTGGGGAGAGTGGCGTGAAAGTTCTTTCGTTTCAGATGCAATAACCCAAGGAATGAGTTGAGGCCTTGTGGATGGCTCATGTACAATCTGTGTGGTGTAGCAGGAGATGTGTGTGAGTATGTAGGAGGAGGAGATGTGTCGTGATGGTAACACTTCAGGATGTAACTATACAAATGACTTACAGTAGACATAAACTTTGAAATACCTATGAATGCATCCTGTCTCGTCCTGTGTGTTTTTATATTCATTGCGGGGAATAGTGGGAGAGAAATCAGTTTCCTGTTTTGGCTTTTATTTGTGAAACTGTGCTGTTTCCTACCTGCAGTGCACCACCATGGGCCCTGCATCTGGAGGATTGCAAGCTTTCACCCGCCTCAAGAAGGCTAAGAAGGGAGTAGGGTGCTCTGGTACCCCGTGGTCTGGCCAGGCTGTGAACTGGAACTGCCTCACCTCTCTCTTCTCACTGGAACCATTCTGAAAATAGACATAGAGACAGGTTAGCGACCAGCACATCCCATCTAGTCTAAGAAGAAAACAGCATTTGATTGGATCTTACTTTAAAAAGTGCAAATGTCCTGACACAGTACGTTGCCAACTCTACTGTGTCCAGCAGGGTCACTTGAATGAGGCCATAGGTTTCCGTCGCTCTCGTGGGCCAGTACTGGTCACATTTCACCTGCAACAGAGAGAAGTACGGCCTTAGACAATGGCTGCATGTCAGTTTATCAATTCTTTCTCTCCTATCATTAAAACAGATTAGTCTGGATTTAAACTTTAATCTATTTACTGAGTACAAATTATCTTCTTATTGATGGCCTGCTACACACACACACACACACACACACACACTAAGTGAAATAATGATTGTATAAAAGCGCAAATTCTTCCCATTCCTGCTGACTGCGTTTGATTTCTCCAATCAATGAAATGGCATGAGGTATTTGTATAGAGGCGACAGCGCTATTAATTGTACTGACATACTCTATAATGGCAAAAGTAACCACAGTTTCCAATCATATTAGCTGCTCGGCTTTATTGCTATTGGAGTGTGCAGCTTTGTTTCTCGGTGAATGACCAATAAAACACTGTTCCATTATAGCGTTACTGCTCAGCTGACAAAGGTAAGCACTATTGGTGTTGGGTAGGAGATAACAGGGTTTCCATTCAATAGTTTTTCTTCATACTGTCCATTACAATTGATGCAGTTTTTGTTGTACAAGGTGTCGAAATATCAGCGTGCTCATCAGCAAATCCTGTTGCCTGATTCTCTATGACTTTGGAGCAGCAACAGTCGTAAAGCATCACCTGGACGTTTTACTATTGGATTTCCAGAACACCTACTGTAACATTGACACGAGGAACAATGAAGTGAATGTACAATGATGATTTACTTGCAAATCCTACAGCTTTAGATATGCAAAACATGAAAAAGCAACTTGACTGGTCCCCCTCCGTATGATTTATTAAACATGTTGCTGTTAGCAAACAAAAGCGCATTATGTACCACGGATGTCGTACAACATAATGGTGGGCTCGGGCTGGGGGATGTGTCATGGGAGCTTTAGGGCAGAACCAAGGGGGAAATAGGCTGCACTTCAACTATGTAGGAAAAAAAAAGGCACATTGTGGAGCGTGAACCGGATTTCTGCGAAGCGATTTTTACCAAGCCCGGGTGTTTATTTGCTTTGCAAAGATTTGTAAGGATACTGAATGAAATCTTCTGTCTGGATTGAGTCAGCACCCCTGTTAACATCGTGCCAAGCTCTTAGAAAATGAAAGAAAGTGTGAAGGTCAGTAGCTTATGAAGTCTATGCAAGCTTTCATGTGCTCAGTCACACCCTCGCAAGATGTGCCAGAGAGAGAGAGAGACAGATAGGAATGCCTTTTGACCATGTCAACCTTAAAAAAAAAGTAGTGACTGCACACAGCTGGGCTTTTTATCACTGATTGTAATCTAGTGCCTTCAGCAGTGCTGGGCTAATGAAGTAAGCCACTAATCAGTCATGACTAAACAACAGCAGAGTGCGTTGTTGTAAAGAGAGAGTGACTTCTCGAGAAATAAATATGAGGGCATCTCGGGCGGGCCTGAGTAAAACATGCTGTACACAAATTAACAAAATAAAGCGATAAGGAAGTAATGAGCATCAAATCAACGGTTTTCTCTTACCCTGGATCGCTCCTCCAGTTTGGTCATCATGACGATGATGGCGCTCCTCTGCTCCCAAATCATCCTCCAGAATTCGCCAAATGTCTCCGGCAGAGCTCCTTGGGTGGCGATGTAAGCGTTCTGCTTTCTGTAACCATCTATGTAGTTGGCGTTGATATAGTCGCTTCCAGGGATACCTAAAAAAAAGGGATGTGGTGTCGAGTGATTAGTCCAGCTCAGTCTAAAACAATTGTACGGATTACTTGATAAGAGGCGTGAGCATGTTTGTGACAAGTGATGCCACAAATAAAATGGTCCACTTTCTTTTCATCCATCCATGCATCTATCATCAACTACTTATCCATACTTTCTTCTCACATGATATCCCATACGGATACACCCAGGTATGTTATGCTGGCTTATGTTGTAGAAGCATTAAATAAAAAAGTCACCTTTAGAATCACTGTAACAGTCCACGGGGATTTGTTTTTACTACTATTAAATGCAAAGTTGTCGTGTCCCCGTTTTTTTTTATCTGCAACTGACCTAAAGATAAAACTTGGTCTGTAAATGTCAATAACCTCACACGGAGAAAAACAAACCAACAAAAAACTTGCAAAACAATTTTGCCCTCCCCTCCTCACTCCTTCTTTCCTTTGCTTATATTAAATGAAAGGCACAGCAGCCTTTTTGAATCCTGGGGAAAGAGACAGCTGACAGCTAGTCAATGCTTTAGGACTGGCAGTTTAGGGGCTCCGTGCACACATGGTCGACCAAGATAAGTCTCATCTGCATGGACGTCACGTCTCAGAGAATCCCCTAACTGCAACCGCTTCCTCTCCCCCTTTCTCCCAGACTGTCTTTTTACTCCCAGGTAACTTATTCAACAAAAAAAGCAAATAAAATGGAACATAAACACATTTAAAATCCCACCCACATAATTTTTTTCCTGCTGTCCCTCGCCTCTTTTTACTGTTGAAGTTGTCCACACAGCCAGGCGGCTCTACATTTCTGTGATGGACATGGGATAAATACAATTAAGCCCAGTACATTTTCAAATTGAAAAGGAAAAGCAAAAAGAGACATTACTGTGGTTTAATGAGAATGAGGCAAGTTGTTTAATGCACATTAGCAAATGGATTTTGGCTCGATGCTTTCTGTCACTCAGGATTTGTATAAATTCTAGCATTTTCTCTGACAGTGTATGTATTAAGAAACAAACAATTGAAGCAGTATCGTTCCGTTCTCCTACAGCAAAGAAAACAGAGAGTTCGTGACACAGCATCGTAACGACCATTCTTTTTAGCAACATTGGTGCTCATGTCAATAATTTCACTTCAACGTGTTTTTGCTCAAACTGCTACAAAGATGTCACAATAGATTTTCTTTTTCTAAGTTATCTATTTGTAAAACCAGTCTTTCAATAAAATTAAATATATACATTTTTGCAGTGATCGGGATCAACTTAGAAAGTGTCTGACTTAGCCAAATGAGTAGAAAAGTTTTAGGGATTAGCTTCAGATACCACTTTATTTTCTGCTAAGCATATGTTCTGTGTGACCAAGCAACTTGGCAAGAAGTGCCTCGTCAGTAGGCAGCAGTGGAGCAAATGCAGCGATGTCACGACAATTAAAGTCCGCTCAGTTCTCAAGTTCTCAAGCGCCAGAGAGCTTGTATTCAAAAGATTCTGCCGATCCATCCCCACATCAGTAAAGTGTAGAAGTAGCTGTCTTCAGATTCTGATGGTAAATCCCAAATCCCTTTTTATTCAAAGAACTCAAAGTAAACAATAGATGCATTGCTTGCCAAAAGGCTTTGTTTAAGCTTTAGAAGGAAAAGAGGAAGTCCCTCATGTCCCCCTGGCTGAGAGCTACTCACTTGCTGGAGCACAAAGGCTCCAATGTGTTTGTGCAGATGTGTTTGTATGCCTGGTTAATGGAGTTCCATCGACACTCAAGCTGTGCGTCGTTTCTGGGAGACTGCAAAAAGGCTCTTTATCTGTCTGTTTTTGTCACATTTGCCATTTGCTACTTTATTTTCCGGCGCCCTCCATAGGAGGAGCTCAGTGGAAATGGTTAATTAATAGCTTTGTGTCCATGTGGAGTTGTGGTTAATCCAATAAACTGGTGAAGAAACCAGCACTTAGCCACACATTTCAAAATGGCCTTTTGTTCCGTACAACTAAAATGAAGGGTGCAAACACATCAGAAAGGTGCCAAAGACTGCAGCTGTTAAAGTCATTGTCTGAGATGGTGCTCTTATGTTTTGAGAGAGTTCATGTTAGTAGTATTACATAAGTTTGTCTGGCTAATTTAATATGTTTGTCAGGTTCAATGGACATTTGCTATATGTTGTATGAGTTTTGAACAAACGTATACACTTGAAGAAGTAATGTGTACGGCAAATGATAATCATTATGCTCACTAACAAGACGATGCATCACACAAGCTGTAAGTGAGAGGCGGATTCACCTAACAACGGAGCTGAAGGAATAGACGCTGGTAAAACTTACTGATAGATTTTAAAAGTACGGTGCAGTTGTACTCCTTGGGTCTTAACGTGGTTGTACTGGCTTTCTGTAGAATCAATGTTTGGAGAAGAGGAGGAGGAGGAGTGGGAGGATGAGGGGGGGGGGGGGTCAGGGGTGATAATGGCAGCTTACCATCAATACCGGCGAGCAAGACTCTGGAATGGTCGTAGGCAATCACGTTAGCATATCTGTTCTTTGGTTTGTTGACCTCCAGGTTAGAATGCTCCCATGTGAATTGCTGTCCAGGGTCGATGGACTGTAAGAGACGAAAATGTTCATTGTACAACTACATTTTTTGCACTATATGAACATTTATTACTGGTGGGTAAGAATACTTACTCATAAGTACTGTTTACGTGAGAGCTTTAGTTACTAGTTGCTTTTACATAAAAATGTACATTTCAATAAATACAATATAAACAACTAATCAATGATTGTGTGGAATACTTTTACTGCAGTTTTCGAGCATTTACTTAGTAACTCAACTCAAGTACTGCCCTTCTATTTGTATTGGAGTATAAAAGTTGCCCGGATCAATCCATTAATGCAATTTGACTTAACAATGATTAGTAGACTTTTAAGAGCTGGGAACATTGTGTTGTTTTTGGTGTGAAATATTATACTGCAGTGGCTATAAATAATTTGATTTACCCAAAAGAAAAGCTTGTGTTCCATTGGCTTTGCTCATTTGATTAGTAAGACTTTATGGCACATACTAGAATACCACGCTTGAGACTAGTTCAACAGAATTTGTCACCCAGCTCTGTCAGCTTTGCAAAGCAGTGTTTGATTACGGCCCCTCATTGCCAATAAATAGACTGTAAAATATAATATCACACAGGGAAAATAGAAAGACATGAAAGGTTGTATTATATTTCGTATTACTCAGAAAATATTTTGCTTGTATTTCTAATGACCACAGACTTTCAGGAGTTAGTTTTTCATACTGTGAAACACATAAGCAATTAACAGCCGCAATATAATACTGACCATTCTTATTTTCTAGATTGGTTTATGCATTAAAATCTGTGAATATTATCTTTATTAATATGGCAAATTATAGCTTGGTACTATAGCAATGGATGGAATTTTGTTAAGAGGTATTTAGATGCACATACACTGAACGTGAATGGAATAGGGCTTTTTAGCACTTAGTTTTTTATCTGCACGAATCACCTAAAGCAGCAAAATGTGTGTGTGTCTGTGTTTCAGTATTTTGAAACAGTGGCCTGCAACATTTCCTATAATAAAAATCTGTATTTCATTGTGCTCACAAAATTGCTTTCCGCTGCTCTCAAATAAGTGCAGTTATATTGAAATTCAATGTACTTGTAGCTGTAGTAATAATTGGGCAGCTTGGCGAGCAGCCATATGGTGACCTCACAGATTTTGGAGCCGTTGCAGGACCCGCACAGGAAGGGTGATCGTTCCTATCTCATACAAGGCCCCTGTATGCATCAGTGTTCAGTTAAAGTATAAAAAAACTTTTTTAGTCTGATGGAGACGGTTAAACCTGTGGTGTTTAATGGTGCATTAATCCCACGTAGTAGTAAAGTATTAGGTTTTCTGAGGGATGAAAAAATGGAATATTAACACTCTTCAAATAGACGCTGTAGTGTTGCCCTTAGGCCTCAGACTCGGTCTAACTATGGTAATATGCCATCAACAGAGCAGGATTATATAATTTGCTTAAGTGATACAGTTATCCAGCGAAGGCTTTGTAAACCAGGTGGGGTTTAACTTACTACTTCTGAACATTCACATTATCATCTGTCTGATTTCTGCAGGTTTTTTCGTGTGTTGTTTCGCTCTTTGGGCTTTTTTTTTACACAGGTTTGCCAACTTGGTCTTTTTGCAATCAGATATATTTGACTTGTCATAGTGGGAAAATTGTGGATGTTACTAATAGCATTAATGGCAGACTGTTTTCTATTCAAGTGTCACAGTAGGTTGTGTCGGTGAGCCAGCAGGCGCACCAGCAGGGCCCAAGCCTTTATTTGTGGTATTAATTACACCTGTTTGTTTGCTGCTCTGATATGCCAAAATCCTTCCAGGAAAAACAAGATACTGGCTTATATTAAACCGCCGTGTTCGTCTGGTGATGATAGGCCTCAGGAAAGTGGTTCCTAACCCCCTTTTGGGCACTCTTCCCCCAAATACTTCACAGATACATTTAAACTGTTGTGTGTTTGGCCTGGGTTATACAACATCATTTAGACTTCTTGGTAAAGAAAAAACCATCCCCATCATATTTGAACTCACTGTTTATGTGAGCCCATTGTACATGATTGTGTCTTAATACTTAAGACAGTCAATGAGATATTGTTGACACTTGCCTCATATTCCTGTGAAAACTTGAGGTTGTCGTTAGCTTTGAGGCGCTCCTGGTGATCTGCCAGGTCCATGACCGGGATTGGAGGGTGGTTTGCCATACCTATCAATCACATGGACTAGGGGTCAGTAGCCAGCCTTGTAAGAAGGAACCACTCAAGCACAAGCCAACAGTGAATCATTAGGTAAGCAGCATGTGTATTTCACAGGGGGAATGGAAGAGTGGATCTTGTTAGGCTAGTTTGTTCACTCAAAGCATTGGCCATGCTCGTAAAGAGAATATGGACACAGAAGCCAATGAGAAGTCATCGAGCACATTTGCCCCACTGGGACTCTCCCTATCGAGAGAGAAGGGTAGTTATTCACAGAGAAAGCAGCGATGGATCATTAGCGTGGACACAGATACGAGCAACGATCCCAAAAACAACACAGACAAAAACACGCCGGAAATGTTAGGCCAGATGTTGATGTCTGCTTTGAGTGATGACATGTTTTCAGGCTGTCATTTCAAACTCCGCCTCCCGTGATGACGTAGCATTAACACCAGATGGATTAGATGGAAATAAGAAAATAGGCAGGAAAAATAAATTAAACAAAAAGAAAATTAGGGCTAAGAAACAAAAAACAAATCATGTCAAATGCATAATCGAGACCAACTAACTTGACAAATGGAGGTTACTGGGGTGACTGGACGCACCTGAACCTGTGGAGAAAACGGCGGTGTAATTAAATACAGAGCAATGTGATGACTATTTTCTAGAAATCGAAACATGACAAGGAGTACTTGAATGATTATGTATTTTCTAAATGGGACATTTATTAGTAATACAGTATAAACCATCATGCTAGAAGCTCGGTTATGCCACCTTTCTTATTTAGTAGAAATAAGAAAGCAAAAACGGGGGAAACTAGCAGCAGTGCAAACCAAAGGCAGGCGACCGCATGATACTGTTTGACATTCATTTTAACCTGTGAATGCTGACATGGTGGAATACTGCTTGCGTAGTCTGCAGCATAAAGTGTCACTTGACTTTGACAATATAGCACTGACATTGTTGAATGTGAGTGGTGGTTGAGGTATGCGGGTGTATGTGTCATCGGCACATTTGAGAGCTCAGATGTAGGAGAGAACGACAAAAAGCGTGGGGTTTGGGGAGTGCTGATGTTCACTGAGACATCTTCATGTACACACTCCTGCTGTCAAACCTGGAGTCAAAGGTCTCAGACCTTGGTATTAAGGTTCTGATTCGTTCTGACTCCAGCACGGAGGTGATATTTCATTTTGGTGGCAGATCACAAGTGCACAAGTGGGCATTAGCTAATTGAAGCTGCACATCGTTTTCCCACCCACTCTCACATCTCTCTGAAAGACTGCGACGGGTGTTTCTATTGCAGCCTGCTACTTAAAATCCATTTCCACCACTGGGGGACAATGAAAGTACCATTCCGAACACACTGTCACTCTAACATCAAGCATCCTTAAGATGAAAATGTCCATTGAGGGGTAAAGAGGTGAAAGGAAGGGTAGACAGAGTAGGGCAGAGAGGTGGTCTAATGTAGAAGCGCTTTGGGACTTGACAGAAAGTGGTCACATGGTAGGGGAAAAAAAAAAATGTTTGGGTGTTTTTGAGCAGCATGAGAGCCAAGATACCAACTCTCATAAAGGCTTTTGGGAGGAAAAAAATGGCTTGAGAGATATGTGAAATGGTAAGAGGATGGTTGAGATCGCTCTGAGCCAAAAGGAAAAATACCCCTCTACCGGGATGAAACGGGCAGTAATGGTCCTAACATCACTGAAGAGCTTTCATAAATATGCATAATCTTTTTTTCAAAAATGAGCCTGCAGGGATAATTCATCCTCCTTTCATACTAGCTGACCTGAAAAAGATGGCTTTGATATTACAATATTATTGGCAGGCTCTGAACACCTGTCCCAAAGTAGTTGGTGCCAGAGGAACTCAAACAGCAGTTAAGTGCGTCTCTCTCAGTCAGGAAGGGCAGAGATGCATATCGCCTTTCTAGGTGATAAATGGACTGTGACTTCCATCGCTTCCCCAAGGCCGGAGACGATCACATAACTGAGCTAAGACATGACTACTGACCACCACTTACCTCGGCACTAAAGGTCAGAGCAAGTAAACGCTAATGTTTACAGCTTGTCACCACTTTTTCCACTGTGTCGGCTCGTGTACAGAATGAAATGCAGAGCCGTGACACATTTTGTATGTCTTTTGTCTCCTGCATCCTGTAACTCTGGCAGCAGGATGCCACCTAAGCGTGACTATACACTTCTGAATAAGCATGACGGTCTTAATGACCTGGATGACTTGGGTGCAGGGGAAAATGACAGCTGCCATGAAGCTGTCAAGCATGCATTTTTGCCTCTCCCTTTTTGACTAATAAATGTCTCCAGGGAGGACACTGTCAATTTTGACCCTCTGCACCTTCTCTAAACACCTGTCCACTGTCTTCCCGCAAACTGCTTCACTCATTTAGTGTCATTTTGAGCAGTAATTGCAAATGAAGAAACAATGGATATAAAGCATTATGTGAATGTTTTTCTTTCTCCCTTCCATCAAGCAAGCAGTGTTGCGTCACTGTTCATTTTAACAATGCATATTTATTCATAAACTCACAGTGAGCAACTTACTGAAACTTTACTGGGATGATTTAAACTACTTACCAGGCGTTTGGAAGTTGAGACGTCGAAGCTCAACGGGGTCTGTTGGGTGATGCAGTGGCATTTCCTTGCTGTTGGGGAGACTGCCTTTCCTTGCTTCAGACTCTGCTCTTTTTCTGCAGGACAGACAGCAGTTTGTGATTTCTTTGTGTTTTGTGATCAAAACCTTTAACTAATGAGTAATTAAAACTGACATACGGCAAGAGGTGACAGGACAGCATTCTTACAGCACATGGGGCTACAGGGTAGGTGTACTTAATAACAATATTTCACAGTATAATGCAGTCCGATACACTAACCCCTATCTATTAACCACAGGGCTGATTGAAGCCCTTCATAGCCTTTAATAAAATAATAGTGATCTGTATTAAACGAAAATACAGTTTTATGGTTGACAAAGGTGTCATTTAGTACTGGATTTTATTCTGCCGAATAGTTGTCGTTTTTTTCCTACTCGCTCTCTTATTTTTAGCTATTTTTGCAAATTAATATCTGCAGATAACCTGTGATGTACCATATCCTATTTATATATTTGAATGTATAAAACTGAAATACATAGAGAAGCTGTTTAAATCACGTTTCATATGTAGTTTATTCATTAATAACAATTATTACAGTATTAATATAAAATGTGGTTATATTACAATGGTAATTCAAGAAAACTCAAAACATTTGTGTTTTTTCTTTTGCAATAATTGTTTGCAGACAACTATCATGGCTGCTACCATGATAGAAACCAACCTGTATTAACATCAACAATTTTACCAAGCATAGAACATGATTTCGTAAATGACCAATTTACTGTGTATGTTTAGAAAGAATCTGTAGAGTTTTCGATGAAGGGTTTGAAGGGAATTCATTTTTCCTCTGCTTAATTCTGCTCTTACCTGTCTGGTTTGCTGGTCCATTGGTCAGCAAGGAAAGAAATATCGACACATTAGATTGTGAGACTCTTTGTTTTTTAGCTGATGCTGTGAAAAAGTATTTGCATAGTCTAGTTAGTTTTTTTACGCGTAAATGATCCAATTATTAAACAAATGTTAATATTACACAAATATAACCTGAGTAAATGCAGTTTTTATATGGTGATTTCATTTATTTAGGGAAAAAAACCTGTCTGGAACCATGTAAAAAAGTAATTGTTCACTAACCTCATAACTGATTGTTATGACTGCAATTAAGCTTTAGCAATAACTTGAGAGAAGTCACTGACATGGTTGGGGAATTTGGCCCACGCTTCTTTGCATAATGTTGACTTTTGTCAGAATTCACTCCACTCACTCCACATAAAAAGCTATTTAGATGTGGACTTGCTGTGTTTCAGACCATTGTCCTGCTGCAGAACCCAACTGTGCTTAAGATCACAAACTGATGGCATGACATTCACCTTCATGAGCTTTTGGTAGATCACAGAATTATTCATGGTTTCATCGATTATGGCAACACTGTTAGTTTTAAGCCAGATGTCAGAGTGTTAAACCTTAAAAAACAGAATATTTTGTCTCATCAAAAAAAAGAATATTTGCCCAAAGTTCTTAGGGCATAATCAAGAAATTGATGCCTTCCTGTTCTTGTTGGTAGGCAGTGGCTTTAACCTTCAAGCTCTTCCACTGAGGCCATTTTACCCAATCTTATTTCTTATTGTTGAATCATGAACTGCAGTTCTTTAGATGTTGTTTTGGATTCTTTTAGGAATTCCTGCATGAGTCATTGTCAGAGCGCTTTTATTTAGGTGATTTCTTGTTACAGTAGATCTGGCAGTAATCAGGTTTGGGCATGGCTTTGTAGAAAATATGGTTAATCCTAGTGAATTCACAGTATAGCAATTGGGGGTAGGTGGGTGATCACATTTTCATGTGTGTCTTTCCCCTAATGTGTGAAACCATCATTTAAAAACTGCATTTTGTATTTGCTCGAGTTACATTTGTGTACTATTGAAATTAGACAAAGATCATTTAAGTGTGACAAATATAGGGAAGAAATCAGGAAGGGGGCAAATACTTTTTCCATGCATCATAATGGGAACTTTCAGAAACTTTCTCTAGAATTAATGAAGGACTATGTGAGGGACAAACGATACTAATCAAATGTTTGTTTTGCATCACGTGCAAGATTAGTGATGCTTCACTTCACAGATTATGCTCATTTACACAGCCCTGGGGCTCTTGGTTTCACACACTACAACTTCCCAGGTGCATCCAAGACTTTGTACATTGCTAACTGCAGTTTTCTGCAAATAAGCCTACCACCATGGCATTTATTAAAGTCACAAAATATGCACGTTCAGGATTCATAGATGTGATACAGTAAGTGTGAACAACATAAATAAAGCATGTAAAGCATTCAAATTTGTCCTATACAACACGTGATTCCAGTCATTCTATGTGTAGTTGTACAGTTTATCGTGAGTTATGTTTGTCTCCGGTGAGGCTGCACGATGTTATCCCTATATCCTTTTCCACAGCTCAACATAACATGGTCATTGCCCTTTTGTTTTGCGCAGCATTCTGTCACATAAAAATTGATCTTGGCAAAAGAAATATCTCCTAGTTATGCCCTAAATGTTCTTTAACATGGCGGTGGTGACACGGATTTAGTAATCTCTGTGTAAATCTGGCTGCCACAAAATAGAGCGCTGAACCCCACAATACACACAGTCATAGCTCACTTTCATTTCACCTTTGTATTATTAAAATTCAAACTTGATATGAATCGATCCTTACACAATAGGGTGTAAGAGAGAGGCAGCATAAAGCAGAATGGCATAAACCTCTTCAATTAAACTGACTGTTTTGGATTTTAACTGATTATAGCTTGTCCACAACACAATCTTCAATTCTCAAAATAACATCTTAAAGATTACAGTGGAATTCTGCTTTAGACTGGACGTTGAAGTAAGGTACAGAAAATACCTGTGTGTGTGTAAGATGCGTTGCTTGTATTTGTGTTGCGGCAAAGCAGGCAAGCAGCATAAGCTCTGAGTCTAAATCTAGGATTCAGTTCCCTTACAGAAAGGTAGAAAGGGAGGGGTTTAGGGTGACTGGGATGCTGGCCCAGGCTTCAGGGCCTCTCTACAGCAGCAACACACAGTGACATGCAGCAGATAGTGAGTGCTCTCCCCTCCTACGCTTGACTGATGACAGCATGAGGCTACCACTAGGGGGTTTATGACAAAAAAGGCTGTTTTGATTGGTGTGAAAGTGCATTACTGCAAGTGTTTGTGTGTGTGTTTATGCGTGAAGAGGGTAGATGGTGATGTCTGATTAACTTTCAGTCAACGCATGCTTCTGTGAAGGATTGTGGTCGTCTGCATTTGATGGCTTGACAGTTTGGGTAGCTGTGTGCTTGGGTTTACTCATCTGAGATTTACTGTTTGTGCACTACTCACATTTAGGGCCACAAATAGTGCGAAAGATCAATGTGACTCAGTGCGCCTCAGGCTTTGAGTTAAAATCTTACATTTAGTGTCTACATTTGAATGAGCTAATAGAAGATTTGTCTGTGGCAGTGTGTTAGTTTAGTGTGTAGTAGGGAGATACACCCCCCCCCCATCTGGAATATCATTTCATGTTCTTACCTTTTGTAGAGTAGGATTGCAATGACGATGCATATGATGAAGACGACTGCTAGCACAGGGCCCACTACCCAGATGAGACCTTCCTCCTCATCAATGATTGGCTGGGGGTCAATGTCTGCTGAAACAACTGGATCGGAGTATGGGCTGGTGGCATACATGATCTGAACCAGAGAGAAGCGAATCAGTATTTTACTTTACTTTGACTGTTCTAGCATTACACACCATTATACATCTTTTTTAGTAAGCGGCATTACTGTAATCAAGTGATCTTGTGATTATATGTTGAGCAATTGGTTAGACAGGTGTAAAGTGAGCACATTTATTATATCAAATACACAAAGTATTTGATATAACTACTACGGCAGCTGTATGTGACTGACAAGAGTGCAATTACAAGAGGTAATTCCACCTTAGTTTTATAAAAAATGGAGTAAAGAGTGAGGGCTGTGGATATTAGATTTAGATCACAATGAATATCATGTTTGGTTGCATGCAGAACCTGAAAAATATTGTTCCTGTCAATGCAGGGTACATAAAATGGCTTACACGTATGACTTAAATTACAGAACGATCAAAACATGGGCAGACCACATGTCAAAACTTCAACAGCCACCATTATAATATATTAAGACCCAAAAAGGTTCAGTTGCATATTTAAGATTTAGGATTTAGGATAAGAATATCTATTTGGAAAGCAAGTCGGTGAATGCATATAGACTGACCTTTACATATAAAGTATATAATGTAAACTCTCAGAACTTTCAATGCTACGGAAAGTCTAATTTAGCATACTAAAAGCAGTGCTGCAAAACTTCAATTAAATTGTGCACACTGCTGAGCATATCTAACAAGACTCTGAGAAAGACGGTGACCAACAATATAATTTGGCCAAGTTTTATTGTAATTTCTCCTAAGCCGCAGTTTGACCAATCACAATTATCTTCAATATCTCACATAAGTAGGAAACATGATTGAACTATTTCACATTCTAAGAGAAGATTAAAAAAAACGGTCTTGTGGGAAGAAAATATATGCTTCAGTGAGCAAATTAGAGATTTTCCTCCGTCCATCATTATCATTTTTGCTCTACCTGAACTCAGGGTTAATGGAGAGTGTGTGAGGCAGCACTATGGACCCTGCAGCTCATCAAGTCCATCATCTCGCCTTCAGCTGCATAATCATGCAGCTTTCTCATCGCACGTCCAGGCAGACACACGCACACATACACACTGGCTGCAGCAGTAGAGATAAGGTGGATTGCACGCAGGGCACAATTAAAGAGGAGCCCTGTTATCGAAGTATTTTTGTGATCAGCTAAGATCTTAAAGGGTTTCTCTCCCCAAAGAAGGAAGGGTCATCTTCTTGGGTGAACTGCAGCTTTACGATTTTAAGCCAAAGCCTCACAAGAGCAGAGAGAAGCAAAGTCTGACCCTCGTCGAAGACGCAGTGGATTTAAACCTCTGAATATTAACGTGAACCATTTTCTATACTCCAGAAGGGACATACCAGAGGTGCGCTTAACACAAGTAACGTATGTGATTTCTGTGGAAAATACAGTTATAATATCTGTTTGAGAAAGAGAGAGAAGACTCACATTTTCAGACATCTCCAGAACAGCAAGCACAAAGAAGATGTACTCCTGGCCATTCTGGAGTTGCTTGTTTTCAAAGTCCCCGTAGATCTTGCCATCTCCCAGGGTGAACTCTTTAGGCAAGTCTTTGAAGTATGCAGCAATATAGGCTTTGGGTTCAGCCTGCCTGCGGAACCGAAGGCCTCTGCTAGTTCGGTTTATCTCCTTCAGCAGCTACAGTGAGGAGTAGGAAGCAGACAGTTGATAACACACAGGGACACGTTCCAGCACACACATGAAAAAAACACATCCACTCCAAACCAAATCTGTCTATCTAGATTTCTTTTTTTTGTGATTGCTGAGCTAAAAATGCTAATTGCAAAAGGCAGAACATTACATAGAAGATCAATGACTTATTTCATCTTTTTCTGCACTACAAAAGATTGTGAGATTAAAAGATTGTGTGGATTTCCAGCATATAAAAAGGCGGGGATTATATAACAGCTTCAAATAGTGAAAAAAAAAGGAATGGATTCATTTAAAACTTACATAGCTCAATTATTTTTTCTTGTTGACACAATGCGTAAAGATGCAGACAAATGGAATCAAAGGATTTCTTTTTTTGTTGGATTTGATTAGTGCGTATTTCCTAATTTGTTGTTCCATAAATATGAATGAATCATCTACAGAGTGAAAGTAAACTGCATTACTTATCATATCAGCAAATGGCTATGTTTCATATAGTATAGAAAATGTTATTGTCGGGATAATAATACCACTATATACATATGACACATATATATATATATATATATATATATATATATATATATATCCTCCTGAGAACCAAAGAAAAAAAGTGTCTTACAAATTCCTTTTTTGTGAGATTTCCTATCCATTTGGGCCTAAAGAAACACCTTACAATTAAATTTTTTTTTAATATATTTTTTATTTTAATTTCACAGCATGTCCACTGTAGAGGACACCAGGACAATTTCTGTGTGAAATATATACAAATTTAGATATGAAAAATATCAGCAGATTCTACCTTTACATGACATTACCCCAATAACACATTCAG
>JAUMTR010000010.1:3674853-3689194 GCA_032270685.1 Microctenopoma stevenorrisi
ATGTAAAGTGCCCTGAAATGACTTTCGTTGTGATTTGGCGCTATACAAATAAAGATGAATTGAATTGAATTGAATCTGATCAGGAGTCATTGAAACTGGACCTCCAAAATTAACCATTAGTATTCAGCCCATTTTTCTACAGGCACAACATTATCTAATTTGCTCCACTGGGCTTGTTTTGAAGCAAATGGTGGGCTATTATATGGGCTGCAGACCAAAGAGAAACTCATTACTTCTCACATTATCACTGAAAATACAAGGAGGAAAAACTGAGCTCTGTCGCTTCAGCCTGGTTGCGGGCTAAAGCCTCGACGTCTCGTCCAGGTTGTAAATGCACCCCTCTTGGCTGATACACCATTGAGTCCTAAGCCATCCCTGATATTTGGTGAAGGGATGTCATGACTGCTCCGGCTGTCACGGGCATAGCTGTTCACTTTCCCCTTGAGTGAGCAGAGCTGCCTTTGCCCCGCGGCTTGATGGCGTGTGTATGTACAGGCGGGAGTGTGTCCAAGTGCAGGCATGCAGGGATCCTGACAAGGTGCACTAGCAACACAGTTTATTTCAAGATACAGGAATATAAACAACTGTACACAAGTAAATTGGCAGCTGCAAGCGAGACGGATGTGATGTATCACTACATGTTTTCCCACTATGGACTAAAGTGATCTAACTGCTGGATACTTCACTGTGCTCTTGGAGGACAGTTCCGGGGAACTATGACATGATTACACAGATGTACACGTACCACAGAATTGTTTGAGTGCTCAGCTGTACCTTTTGTTTCTTGTCCAAAGAAACGGAGGAAAAAATGCTGCTGATGTCTGTGCTGGTACGTGATTGATGGATCTCTCCTCTGGCCTGGGCAAGCATTTACTTTATCATAACACTCTTCCCACCATGACTGTGTACCTCTTGAGGTCTAGGTGTCTAAAGAACTAAAAGGGCCATATTGATTGCATACTGAAAGAGTCAGTTATGATGAATGGACACGCGCTAAATCAAATTCGGAGATTAATCGGCCAGCGGCTCTGTCATTAGGCCTTTGTGATGGGTGAATTAATACGGTGATTAAATAAGAGGTTGCTACTATGTCAAGATGTCAGCTCTGACAAGCTGACCCCAGATCATATGGCAATGGAGTAAAAGACACTTCATCAACTTGCACCTATAGAGTGTCTCTGACCTTTGTCGTTCATATTTATCATCCGGGGCTATCCTTTCACTGGTACAGCATAATAAGCCATCAGTCACATGAATAGGAGCAGCGGTTGTATTGGCTGGGCAATTGTGGAGTTTAGGTTTAATGGGAAAACGGGATCCCTGCATAAACAGAGACGACAACGGGGCCATTGTGTTAGGTCCAACACAGCAGAATGTAAAAAAGAATGAACTGTTTTCTGCATCTATATCGGTTGAGCTAATAAAAGTGTTCTTGGCTGGCGGGAAAATGCAAATGCTGACAAAATCAATGCGCCCCGCTGCCAAATCCACAGACACTGGCAGATTTGGCTCATTTTGCAAACAGGCGATACATATACACACGCGCATATACGCACAATGTAGCACACAGCGACAAATCTGTGATACACAGTGTCCCTGTGACCCTTATGCTCCATATGGTCAAGAAGAGGGCAGAGAAAATAAGCACACAGCTCTGTGGGTGACTGCAGCTTGGCAGTCAGCAAAGCCCCGAGGTCTGCGGTGTTGAGGCAACATAATGACGGTTGGTGCAGCCCTCTTTTCCGTACTAGTGCTTCTGTCCTGCTTCCTATACTGTAGCGTAGAGTATAGACGTGATGGTTGTGGAGAGAAAGTGGATGCAGAATGTCAGATCTTAATTTAACTTTGCTGCATCATAAAACAAAGAAAATACATACTTACATTTTTCCAGCTCATTACTTAATAGTTAGTAGGAATTCCATCTTTAAACATATCAATCACAGACAGTTTTACTTGCATTACTCTGTTACAAATATAGCTCCTATAAACTGGAAAATATGCTTTTGTTTGTGGTCATTTTGCAGGTGATCTACTAAAAAAAATGGTATGATTACAAGAGGTGAAAACACAGTGGTGGTGGTCATACGTAAATGAGGTTTTACAATGTTTCGCTGTTGTTTACCACCCCCCCTAACCCAAACCCTAACCCTAACCCTGTAACCCTAACCCATTAAAGAATGATCATCTAACAGGATGAGATACAGGCCCCTGCTTAATCCCAGCCACCACCTACACTTCCAGCCTTGATAAGTCACATTGCATGTGCTTAACTGTGCTTAACACTGCCTGTTGCTGTATTTTTTTTAGCACGTGTAATGCAAATTTAAACTGAGATTGAATAAACCGTTACTATCACATCCAATGGCTCGAAATAGTTGAGTAAATAAATAAATATCCATTCAAGACCCGTCAACCCAACTGATGTCACAGCCACCAGATACTGTAGATATACTGCATATTCCAGCACCCCCCCAACATTACCCCTCTTCTTTTATCCACTGTGGTGATCGTGATGGGTGTATGTGGGGTGGGGGGGCTTTTTAAATGTCTCTCAGTGAAGCTGAAAGCACTCTGTCCATTATCAGTGGTGCAAAAAAAATATGTGCCAATCCTGCTTTTGTCAAAACGCATGCAGCTGGTAGCAAAAGCTTTTATGTCTTTATGTAATTTGTGCCAATCACAGTGGCCCCAAAACATTTTAGTGTTACTGTACAGTTCTGCTGCTGGTGAGCATACAATGCACTTAGCTCAAAGTACTTTAGTATATGTGGGCCTGCCCCCACAAAAACCTCGAGATGTTTTGATGTGTGAAATAATGTTATTGTGGGACAATATTTATCGGGTGCATTGGTCAGCCCTATGCAGCCATATCTTCCAAATGGTTTCCTAATTTGAGTGGACGGGTGCAACATTGGGTCATTTGCCAGTATAGTGATGCATTTGACCAGGAACAAAGCTGAAATCAATTTCCCCTGGTTTCTCTGTGGGGCCTTTTTCAATGACCGTGTGTTTGTGCCTGAAGGAGCACTTACTCCACTTCTGCTGACCTCTTTGTCCTTTATCCCATGAGCATATCAGTCGCATTGAAACGATAACTGCTTTTCAATCTGTGGTCATAAAACATCCAGGCAGACTTTTTTCCAAACCCCAATGTCTCTCAAAGCACTTAACCACAGTTACAAGAGAAATGAATTAGACAGTTATCAATATGGGTCTAGCAGCAGCAATGGTCAGAAATCTTACGTGACCTTCCCTCTGGTTGGCCACCATGTGTTTCCTGGGTATTGATTTACAAAGTTATGTAGCACACTACACACACATGCCCTTCTAACTGTACATATATATGTACCTGAAGCATAATGACCTTTTTGCTGCATCCAGTGAAAATGTTATGTCTGTGCCTTTCGCCGTGTGCAAAGTTGATCTCAGTATGTAACACAGGGAAAACTAATGGAAACAAATACAATCATTTTCAAACTTTGCATCATATGCGATTGTAATTCAATTATTATACCACCAAGGAGGCCTGGAATCTGTTGCAGAATGGCTTGTTACGACTCACTGCTTTGGGTAATGGTGTTTTCTTTGCACAGGAAATGAAATATAATATCATTAAATAGAGATATGGAGAATGAAGTGACGACAGATCCATCTTGGGTGCCTGCTCAGTGTTTGTGGGTGCTGAGTGGTTCCCCAATGACAAATCCAGCTCATCATTGAAACATCTCTCACTCGTGGAAAACTAAGGGATTTGTTTCATCCGACATTCTAGAAATTTATGGTTGCAAATATGTTGAGGGGGGAACAAAGGCAGATAATTAAGGCTCCATCTTGAAGAATGCTGAACAGTCCACCGCTAAAGATTCGTCGGTACACTGCTAAACCTTTTTGAAGGCCACAGATTCACAGGTCAGGCTACAAATCTTTACGGTCCATGTGTGCACTGGTTCACTTGTTAAACTCAAGGACAAAAGCGCTGTTGAATATGGCTGTCAGCTGTAACGGAAACCACTGACGAGAGACAGCCTGGATTTTCAGTATTTGCACTAACATCATAGATAATATTTGCAATGGTACCATTGCTTTTAGCTCCAGATAGCAGTTAAGAGGGGGTGAGGAGCAGGGGGGGGGGGGGGGGGGGGCGAGGCAAGACCGAAAAGCTTTGATGTTGTCATGCATGATTGTACAGAGGCATCCTCGGGCTTGTGCCGAGTGTGTTGATTTAGTGAGTGCCGCAGAAATGAGAAGACAGACGGCTATTGGTGGTATTTGAGGCTGGTCTCTGAGAATTATAAACCTCTCCGACATCTTTTATCTCGGGTGACACTTAAATACCTTAGACACGAATGTCAGATTTTGTCCACAACTGCGGCACTATGCCCACTTAATGAATTCACTTTGGTGGGCTGACTGCCATTAGGATCTGTGAAAATGGGACTAATGAAGAGCTTGTACAGCACCGACAATGCTGATTATCCTAATTAGCTGATTAGTATTAGCCTTATGTTGGTTCTAAAATTAATGTGACGCTTATATTTCTCAAAACACACTTTGTTTTACTATAGTGGACAGTCTAAAATACTATAACTTTGTGCAAGACTGATTTTCTACTATCTTAATTCAGTTTCAAATAGAAAAGTAGTAAGATGCAGCTGGACAACAACGAATAGCCATGCAAAAGCTTGGCAATCACTGCTAGTTCTGGTGGCACACATGATGTCTCCAGGTGTTTGGGTCTCGCCTCCCTCTACTGCAGCAGCAGGGCTTTTCAAACGCCTAACAGGATCCTGCACCTGAGCTCGACACTCGGCGTGCCAGACAATATGTGGGTATTTTATTTTGAAACATAGTCCATGGATCACGCAAGCAGGCACTTAGGAAAAGGTGACAGATGTTTCCTTATGTCAGAGCTGAGAAATAAATAAATAACAGCAAAGTACAACAAATGAGTTGCGTCCACTCCATGTGGTGGACATCTGTGCTGCAGGCTGCCTCCAGTCGGAGTGCCTCTATTAGTATTAAGGAATGATTTTGTTGTTAAATATGGCGTATCTGCTGCCTTTTAAAATAGAAGGATTGCTAATTTTGTTGGCGGGGTAACATACAATAAAAAGGCAAGCAGTTACCTCGGTCTTTGTGTGTCTGTATAATGACATGCAACTGTTGTCAAATGAGAATGAAGAAGTTTGGCTATTTCTCACTGGGCTGTGTCACAACTCACACACACAAAATCTGGAATTCAACAAAGCCATAAGATAAAATAGGAGCACTAAAAAATAATTCTACCATGTGTCGTCACCCTATAGTAACCAGGCATCACCTTAACCCTGTTTTAACTATCCGAAATGGACAAATCCAACGTGGAGAACGTCACCTGCATGGAAATCATGGGATAAAAGGGGACGACTACGTTCTGCTTCATTCCCATCTGTTTTCTTTCTTCTTCTTCTTCTTTCTTTTTTTTTAAATGTGACACACTTGCGGCAGCCTATTGTACATTACACTTGCAAGTCATGCACATTTGGCTAAACACAGCTCAGAGGCATAGTGTAATCAGGGAAGCCATATTCTTGTCGCACAGAATACCCAGCATTTTGGAAAATGGTTTTCAGCGCATTCTCGTCAAACCCCCGGAATGAAATATGAAATATTTTTATAGCTGTGGTATTTGCTAGAATAATATGCTCGCCAGGTGAATAATCACGCTGGCTGGAAGTGACAAACCAGTGTGCTGTGCCATAAATAAGATGGGAATGAGACAGAAGAAAATTATTATTATCCCTTTAGGAGAGTGTTCTGCTGTTACTATTCTAAAAATTAAGGGTACTGCCTATACATATAAATTCTAACTAAGGCTGTTCAGCGCCTCAACACTCAAAGGAGCTTTGGATAAATCATAGTTCTGATTACATGCATCCCCAAACAGTTAAGCCACTCTTTGATGAATGCGATCCACTAAATACAGTGAATGTGGAATCTGGTTGGCAGAGGTTAGCCGTGAGAGAGTTCTGCTGGAGTAAGCCCCAATATACCCTGTGAATTCAGCTGTTTTCTTTCCTACTAAAAGCCCACAAACACGTGTGACTTTTTCGACCGCCTGCATTGTCTGTGGCTACAAGTCGACAGACATGCCATCCTCTGAGCGAGCCTGCTCTCTGTACAGTACTCATGCAAATGACTGAAAGTTGAGGCCAGAGGGCACGTCCTCAAAGTTGTCTTACATATTTACAGTGTACATTCATTGCAATGAAATAAATGAAATAAATGCATGCATTTACAGTAAATTAGTATTGTGCAGCATCACGACTCACTTCACATCCGTTGTGTGTTCATCACTTCGGTAGTGCAACTGTAACAACTTATCGATCTTCATATGGTTCAAATAAAAAAGGATTTAATTACTTTGTATACTGCTGCGTAGCCAGGATCAATCAAGTTGGCCAATTGTGTGTTTTGTTTTATGAAGCTTATTTTGAGAAGTAATCAAATGAAATAGTTAAAAGATTAGCCGAAAATGCGCCTGTGTAAAACGTTTAGCTTCTACCACTGACCATAGTTGCTGGAAACGTGAGGAACCCACACATTGACTGGTGAATAAGCTTTGTCCAGGTTTGCTCTGATTATTATATAGTTATTGCTTGTTTATCATTCTGCCCATGTGACGGATGTTACTCCACTAATTGGAAATTCAACTTCCCATAATACCAGAGGCTATGTCAAAGCATTTACACCTTGGCTTGCAAATCCGATAAGAGCAGATTTACAAAGATAGTGAACTCATCTCTGGCTGTTATTCACAGATAGTCACGTTAGAGAAGGTCACGACCTTCAGAGTCACAGCTTTGTTATGGGATGAAATCAGTTAGCTTGAATTAGTGAACCACAGCCAAAGGTTCAATAATGGACTCGCTTCATCCTGTTACTTTGTCAGAACAACAGATTGATAGCCAAGCTATAGCGGTTCGCGTCTTTGAAATGTCACAAAGGCGAAGCTTGAAAGAGGATGGATTATGTCCTCTTTCAAACTTGTGATTCCACACCACTAACCTGAGTCTTAAACTGGCGGATGATCTGATATCTCCCTTTTCAAAATAAAAAAGGGCAAGCTCTGTCACGCCAAGGAGGTCAAAGAAATCAAGTGAATCCAAAAGAGCAGTAATGCTGTTGGTGGGGTCTCTTTTTTTAAACTAGATAAAGTGTACCGCGGGAGTAAAAAGAAAAGCCTTGTTTCTAATTTTCCAGAGGTTCCATTCAGCTATGTCGGCCTTATCTTTCATCCACAGCCAACTGTACGGTCCAACACTGCCTTGATACGACAAGTGTAAGATAAACTTGACAGATCAACTTTTTCGATAGTCACCGAGCCCATAAACAACTGGGGCCTCTAATCTGATAATCCACCAATGAAAGATTAGGTGCAGGGAGTATTATTGTGTTGTCACTCTTGCTTACAGGGTCACACGGGCTTTTGCTGTCAGTGTTAGACATCCTTCGGCAAATCCTGGGAAGGTGTCACACCTCGGCAGGTGACGCGCAGCGATAAGACAGACCGGGAGGATCTTAAACGGACAAACCGCAATTATCACAATCATTAATGAGAAACCAAAAAGGAAAGAAAAAAAAAAACTACAGGAGAACGTCAGTGTGGCTTTGTGATTGGAGACCGGTTCTGTATCTGAAAGGTCACAAATTACTTGTGATCCCATAAATAGTCAACGCTGTTAGCGAGAAACTGAAGTCGCACTCGTTCTTCTTCAGCATCAGTTCAGTTTCCTTCGGCTTCGTAAAAAATGTTCAGTGTGAAACTCTTTCATTTACTCTGTGAATGATATTAATACAGCCCATATTGTCTTCCTCTACTCTTTTCAGTTTGCAATTGCTCTTCTCCGTGCATTTCTGAACCTGATATTAACTATCCGTGCAGCTCCTGCATATGCTCACTGCTATCTCACAAGGAGAGCCAGAGAGTTGGAGTAATTCAAACATTCTTCAAACTGCAATTTATTTTCCCCGAGTTGTAATTATGGTCTATTAAAATGCAAATGATGTCAATGGCAGAGCAGCGCTAATCACTCAGTGTCTGTTTAGGGGCAGTGCAGCCACATTAGAGTGAGACTCACACAGTGGAGACTGAGATGAACGGATTCTCTATCTGGGAAGGATCCAGTAAATTAGAGCCCTTTCTCCACTGATAGTATGCATTTTTAAAAGGGTTGCAAAAGGCACATAACTATATGCACGTTAAAGATGAAAAGTTGCACTTAGTGTATGATTTCAGATGTTAGCAGATACACAGTATATCCATAGCAGTCTGCTGAATGTGACCTTGTTTGGGCAGTTATTGCTGATCCACACACGTGCTGATTTATCTGGGAGGCACATTTTTTATCACCCATTTTATCACATCTGCTCTATGTATTAGGGAGTATCGGACACGATCATCCAGCTCTGTTCTGTTTAGTCTGCTCTGATAATACATTTCTCCTCAATCATTCCTTTTAAAATCACCTGTTTCCTGTTGCTAATGGCTCGACGGAAATGCCGCTCTGCTCATTGGATAACAAAACACCGCCAATAAATCAGACACCACATAAAAGGATACATATACTCAACCTTTGTGTGAAAACGCTAACCCATAGTTGTCTAAATATCTGAACACGAATGTGGATTTCTTAACTGAGCTACACACGTTTAAACTTCACACGACTCCTTCTCATAAACCTAACTATAGCCGACGTTGGCGCGCGCTGTAATTGTAACACATAATGTGTAGTTTATAAAGAGAGCGTGAGATATTGATGTTTTGCATATTATTTGAATACAAACTTATTTACTGGAACAAATTAATGTAGATTAATGTGCTCTGACTGTGATTGGATAATTTAAATAGCATTTAGCATTTAGGAACACAGCTAATCACTGATGCAAAATACACAAATAATCCTGGCTGATTAAATCTATATGGAATTGCTGCCTTGTATTGAAGGCACATTTTCTGTTGTTCTTGTGTTTCACATCAGATTGATGTGATCTTGGACATTTTTAATTGACAAATGTATATATGGAAGTGGCCATGTAGCATGCACTGTAGTCTTTCAGCTACCGGGGTGCTTGACTGTTATACTGTACCGAGAGGTGTGGCGTTAACTAGCTAACCCTGACCCTAACCCATGTACGCATTTACAGATTACCTGCTGGGGGTCTGTAGTTTAACACACGTCAGTGTCATTAATTATTCCGCTTTCAGTGCACCGTTATATGAAGAGGAATATGTTTGTGATGTGCACATGATTGCCTTTTGTAGGTCATGGTAATGAAAGCCACATAAGAGCTGCACTTATGGAATGAATACAATGAGTCTGAATTGTGTGAACGCTGAAAGCAGCCTTGCAAACGCGTGCTGTGTGCGATATCGCCACACGCCACTATTTTACTCTGTGGCTGATGTTTACACATGCATATGCTCAATGCCAACATCACTTTTGCTATGCATTGCACCGCACCTAGGGGATTAAAGATTATCTATAGCACTGTTAACCATGTGCCGTGACAACAACCTTGTGTCCCTCTTATCACAAAGTTAGCTGCTGACAAGACATGCTTGTTATTAATGATCATAAATCTCACCACTTTTTACAAGGATTCACACCAGCAATGCAGAACATTGACTAAAATTATAAAAAAAAAAAAACTCCCTGACAAGAATAACATGGGAAATGTTTGAAACACAGAGTTAAATTTGATTATGCTTTTTAAATAACAAAAAAACATTCCCTCTGGGATTAATAAAGTTTTTGGAATCTTGAATCTATTAGTCCACAGGAAACATTAATTTGACACTTGAGATATGTATTAAGGGAGCATGTTTTGCACAGACTCTGATAGGATATGCCACTAAGTGAGCGTGTTAAGACAACACCGCATGCACGCGAGGCCAACAAACTTTCAACCTCAACACTTAACAAATTGAGAATGTGCTGGCCGTAATAGCGGAGTGCTTTTGTAATCACTGGTGAGAGGATTTGTGAGAATATAAATAGCACTTTCATTAGATCAATACTGTCATCCCTCCTCCGTCGGCTTGCATTAAGAGCACAAGCTGGGTAATAATGGAGGACTGGTAGGACACACTCTGTAACATTCTGTTTGATCATAAGGGGTGGTGTCCCCTAGGGCGCAGTCCCCAGCCTGCTGATAAATTCATCTTTCTGACTGTCCCTGTGGGAGCATGCCAATGAGTGAGGGACATTGACTTTTCATTAAGGAAATCACTGCATTGGAAATTGAATTTATTTGGGGTTTAAAAACATAGGAGAGCTGTTTGTGACTGAGCCTGAAGGCCACAGAAAAAAAAAAAAATGCCGATACAAAGAAAGCTGATGGAATGTTTTGGTTGACTAATAACGCTCCCCCGTTCCCTCGAGTGAAATACATACAGGTGTCGAGAAAAGGGATACAAAGTTTAAAACTCTGCTTTTAAACAGTATTGGATGGTGTGTGTCGTAGTTGTTTCGGTAGACTGCTCGGTGCTCTTAGCCTTATTTGAAATGATGATACCAGCTTACGGTGTACAAGACTCGCACGTGTAACTGCTTATACAAAAGGCTCAAACACACACCCATGTAGACATTGCTGTTTAGATGTATGTAAGGCTTGTTACATTTAGCAGCTCCTGGAGCTTTAAGAAGTTCTTTAAAGTTATCTTCAGAGCTGTGCTTGTTTTTTTGGACTTATGATGCATAAAAAAGCAGCTGTGTCATGTCACAGTAGGAAAAATATAAACCGGGTTTTCTTTTTCCCATAAAACACATTGATTTAACAGGCACATTACATTTACAAAATTATACTCTTTAAATCCAGGCTTATTTATAGACTGCATTTTACCACCCATCTCACGCGGGTCGAGCAAAATATCAAGGGTCACTCTTTCCATACTGTGCTTTCCACCTATGCAAAGCGTTTACACTTGCTGTAAATTTCATCAAGGTGAGCTAAAGTGTTTACCCCATTAATTTATTTCAGTTGAAGCCGGAGCGCTGACCCATAAAATGAGCTAAGATAATACTGACCTTAACATGGGCTTCTGCACATGGAGGTAATTGCTAAAGCTCCAGATCAATCAATATTGACTTGCCAGTTTTTTTCGTTCCTTTCCCCACCCACAATTACTTGAGCTGAATGTGTAAATTTGTGCTTTAGATGGATGGAGAACATATCCCTGATAGTTTAACCTTTATCTTCTAACATGTTCACTTATCTATACAATTATAGATTTTGCCAGTCAAGCTGTTTCACAGAAAATCAGTGGGATTGTTACAGCAAGTCGTATTGTGGTGTGTGTTTCATTTAACACTTTTTAAGTTGTGGAATAAAAATATGTATATATACATTATATACATCACGCTAGAAATTAAATAGCTTTTAATGAGTAATAACATTTTATCAATAAATTACTGTGGATACAAATAAGCACACACACGTCTACCTTTACATCACTACCGTTGTGCACTCTAAGGCATTTGATTTCTCTTTAATTTTTCAAGGTAGGGGCACAGACTTAGCAGGCATTTCCATCTTGACTTGATAAATCTCACAATCTTCTTTTTCTTGCCACACGGAAGTAATTTATTTTCTATCTCTTCGAGCTATATTTTCCAGTTAATATTTCTCTTTTTTTTTCATGCGACCTGACAAAAGATGCCACAAGGGATGATAAGAATTCTGAAACCTTTGCACTCCTGCTCTAGATACAGGATTTACTCTGATATATATGTTTTTTTAAGGGAATAAGACTTAAAGTAACCAAGACATTTAAAACATCTGTATGTTCTTGTATGTTGAGTTTAAATACAAGCTGTAGTCCAGCTTCTTTAAAGCTGATTATTAGTTCGTTTTTTACTTTACGCTTTTACATACATTAAACATTTGACAAACACGAGTCACACATGTTACATGCTTCCCCACAGGTAAAGATCACAAAGACTGTCAGACCGAAGTCCGTATTTATAGGATTTTTCAAGCAGCAAATCCTAGTTGTGTCACTCAGACCTGTATTCATACCCAGCAGTTAAACATTCATCACTCATACACCACAAATTCAAATTGTTAACGTTATTGCGTGAAAACTATGATCTCGGTGATTTGCAAAGCAGGCTTGTATTCTTTGCAGCAGAACCAAATTACATGTTCCTTGAGTGATGGGTAGCATTATCCTTCTGGCTGCTCAACTCACCCTTAATTTGAATTCGATAAGATTTCTTTTTGAGACATTGTTAAGCTAATGTGAATTCAGAGGGAGGACCGGAGCCTACCGCTGGCTTTACTTTGATGAGGTGTTAATATCTAATATCAAAAGCAGATAAAACCCTTATTAGCCCCAGTGGTCTTGCTAGAGTGGGAACTTATTACACAGAGGAGTTGAGACGAAAGCAGATGGAGTAATAAGACTGCCGGGTGCTTTGTTACATGTCCTTAAGCTTTCTGACGGGGTCAACTTAATTTTGTGACTTAAATGCTGAGGGTTTACAAATGTAGACAAGCCAACATTGTTTGAGAGATCTAATTCAGACTCTCATATTTCACAGACTGAAACATCTGGGGGATTACAGTGTCTCGAGCCAGAGGCAGTTTGATAATCGGTTGTCATTTTAGGAGCTGTATGCCCTTCCCAGCTCTGCCGGTTTTTAAAGGTCTTTGGTTCAATCAAATGTTTGTGAGATTAGTTGTCTGCACTCCTTTCAAGAACTATTTCCATTTGGGGTGGTTTTTGCTGTTTGCCTTTGGGGCTTCATGGTAAAACGCTCTATAGACAGATCATTTTGGGAAGTTATTTTGAGAAGTGTGGCCATGGTTTGCCAGTTTTTTATGGTCACCAAGAAATTATACACATTGTAAACTCAAACCAGTTGTGAAAGTTGGGAGATAGTAGATCCACTCTACGGTACAGGTGCAGGACTATCTTGTGTGCATTGTTTGCTGAATGTGTTGCATTAACAGTTCCCTATAATAGATGATGTTGTCAATAGGCTAGCTTCCTTAAATATAAATTCAGCTTTACATACTCTGCTGACTTGTAAAGCCATTGAAACCACCTTTCTAGGCATCAGAAAGCACACAGTAAGCACACTGTTTGTACGCCACCAATCAATGCTTTGGACCAAGAGGAATGAGCTCGTGACTCAAATGACTGAGGGACGGCATCAATACGAAACATTCACCCTAAACAAGTCGGAAAACACCTTGGGTTCCAGCACTATGTCCCATTGATTTCTGTTGAGCTCAACGTGGATTCTGCAGCATTTAGACATTTAATTCCCTTTCAAGCAAAGTCATTACACAGCCAAGCATTTAATTAAGCAATCACAGCAGTGCAATCTGAATGATTCACTGTCTAAATGAGGGCCAAGTTGGCAGTGTCTAAATGTGGGCCAAGTTGGCATCATTGTGCCTTTTGTGGTTCCTAATGAAGCTGCTTTATAAATTGCACATTTGAGGAAATATGACATTTATGAATATGCTATGTCCTCCCTTAGTAACATACAAATTCCACACCGCCTGAAAAACATGGTAAAACCTCAGATAAACAAGTCACCTTTTTCAAATTCACACTCACACATATATCCAACTGGTTACACTCTTAATTAAGTGTGTTAAAGGATTTTCTGAGATGGAAGGAGTCAGGTATTTACGGCTGACCTATTTCCTTGTCAAGAGAAACATCATTTTAGGTGCATGGGCACAGATGTGACTGAGGATGTACTGAGGAGGTGTTCTCACCTCTCCACGCCTCTGTGAACAGGGCAACAGTTTATTATGTCTGGATGTGACCTCTGTGTGCTCGGTTTGCCTTTTTTCCAAATGAGCTCGGCTGTGGTGACATTGAATTCCATAAAATGTTCACAGTTAGTCAGTCAGCACCGCTTGTTGTGGATTTCATAATGAACCCTGGATTACTGCATATTCAGTACTTTTACGTCTTTAAATGTTTGCTAATCATCTGAACCAACCTGAATCCATTTTTTTTGCATTAACGCCTTATTGTCGATTAACCCTTGTATTATGTTGAAAAAAAATTACATTGATTATGTTGCGCGTCATTTTGACCCGTACTGTGTAAATCCAAACAGAATTGTCAAAAAACTGCGATAAAACAATAGCAACTGTATTTTCCATTAGATATACATTTAAAACACAGACATACAATACAGTTTGAATTTCCTGAACTATTTTTAAGAACTAGTAAGGATTAGGATTATTTTTAAGGATTAGTAAAAGTTTTTTCTTCCTTACCAAAGCATTGTGATTGAACTTGCGCGATTTTCTCCATTTTTCAATGTTCAAT
>JAUMTR010000010.1:3689294-3733284 GCA_032270685.1 Microctenopoma stevenorrisi
AAGGATAACCAGTACTTTGGTCAACACAAAAACTGGAATGGGTCAAATTGACCCTTAACATAATATAAAGGTTAAAGGAACTAGCTTGTATAGCGAGCGATCAAACATTTTCTCTACAGATGTTCGATATTGGCTTTTTTACTGATGTCCGATATAGTCTAACACTTAAATACTGACACCGACATAAACTGATGATGAAAAAAGTAAAACAAAATCATTTTAGGCAACTAATGTCAACTAATATCTCAAAAACGATACCTTAGATTTCGACATATTGAGAGACAGGAGAAGTAGCTGAAGAGTTTGATGTGTAATATGTGCATTGTATGTAAAAGTTGCTTCATTAAAAAAGTATAAAAACCAATACCGATATCACATTTAATGCTAATATCAACCAATAATAATATCGGACACCTATATAGGCTGGTATAGTGTGCCTACCTCACTGGGTGATATCTTGCATGAAATGTATAGACACATAATTTATATATTTACTATATTTTTAGGGGAACTTGAGATCATTTTTGTCATTTGTCCCTCTCACACTATATCAGCATTGTTTATCTAAAAACAATTAGCATAAAAAAATAGGAAAACACTATGCAATTCACCCATTAAACAATGTTATCGTTAAGCGGCAGAACTCCTGCATTTGATGGAAAATAGACAATTAAATTCCTTCCACTGAAGCAGTGTGGATCTACAATGTGCATGAGTTCATGGTCTCAGATTATAAACAGCTTGTGCATTTAAGACTGGTAAAAAGGGGAAGTAATTTCATGGCACGTTTGCTACTGACACTGCAGAAACCTTATTCAGCGCTAACAGTGCTGTGTTTGTGGTCGTCATAATCTGCACTGTTCTGTGTGATTCTGGATCACTCCCCGTCTTCAGTTTGCGGTGGGCAGGTGTGCAGATGGTGTGAGCACCTGCAGCTGCACCTGTGTACTTTGTGTCACAGTATGTTGGTCTCTCAGAGCTATTTGTTCCCAGTCATGTTAGGGTGCCGGCAACAACCATAAATTATTAATTTTTCCTTCACAATTTCATTAGAGAAAAAGACACAATCTGTCACAATAGTACTGCCTAATGTTGGATTTTAATAAAAAAAGTTGACATCACTTTCTTGTCTGTGGTAAATATGTAGATTGCGACTGCTAGTTAACTTGATCTAAAGGCAAAACGAGAAGCAGCTACGTCCCACACAAGGCCACCTCAATGTATGTCATGTGTTTTCAGATGCAAAATATAGCAAATGATCTCATTTTATCATTTATATAGCAACATAACCCCGGCATTACAGACTGTGAACAGTCTATCAATAGGTGCACAAACCAGTTATACATGTCTAATAAACAACTAGTCAGCTTTAAACATGATCATTGAAAGATCCATTTACTTCCTTACGGAGCCATGCTAACTGCCCCCTATATTTTGAAATACATTAGCACATATATGCTCTTTTATGTTACTGGAATTATTCAGTGTCTAAAATGTAAAGACCAAAAGCTTGTGCTCTGGAAATGGAGGGATTTAATGCTTTATAGTGTCACTTGGTGCATTTGCATTTTTAAAACCAATATTTTTTTTTTTCCAAACTTGAACTTTGACATTCTGAACTCCAACTACAGATGTTAATCAAAGTCAAAACTTAATCCATGCCTGATAAGATGCTCTATTTAACAGGCTCATTTTAGCGGGGGGCTCGATCAGGTGAAATGAAGAGGAACTGATTGCTTGTGGTGATTGTGCTGATTACATTTTAAATTTAAAACTTCCGTCTTAGTACATGGCCCTGAACAGATTTACAGACAATGACAAAGCAGATTTAGTAAATGCCAAGGTCTCTGCAATCTCCCATCCCAAAGATGTAGGGGAAATTCACAGTTTTCTCTTTACTATAGTTGTGATGATATTATAGAACTGCAGCTGTGTGGACATTGCAAAAGAAACAGGGAAAGAAAATCTCTTCAGCATAATTTTTATGTTGTTAGCAGTATGTTGCGGCAACAGTTAGCACATGTAGCATACTATACTTCTCTAGCTGACCAAACGCTTACTCCTATATCTGGAAAAAACATCTAAAATAAGTGTGAATCAGACTCAAAAGATGAAAATGCTACATTTTTTAAAGGACTTTTTATGTCATCAGGTCTATTTCTCGGCACAGCAGCATTAATCATCAACATCAACATGTTTTTCAAAGTTTAATAAAACAGCCATGTTCTGTAGGAGGGAGAGCTCAGCTTTTCCACATCTTATTCTGTCTGTGAACAGAATGAACAATGACTGAGATCTGTGTTGCAACCCCACCCCCCCCCCCCAGTCAAAACATGGTTGTGCTTGTGCTACAGCTGTCATATTTATGTCATTAGAAAATGTACGATGAAAGGTATTTGCATGAAATATGGAATGAGAGGGTATTAGCATATGGAGAGGGGACATTTACAATGGTGCCCAGGTCCTCTCACAGAGATGAGGAATCATGTCATGTGCATGTGTGTGTAAAAGTCTATATAAGCTTCTATTCAAACTAAAAAAAATGTAATTAGTTTTAAAAACAAATTGTAAATACGAAGGTACGTTGGGGGGCAGAATTCGACAGCGTTTACATGTATACATTATTTATTGGAGGTCTAGTAGGCATTCAGTCTAATCACTGTTTGCAAGCATGAATAACCTTGTGCTAATGCACGATCACAAGAGGGCTGAGATTAATTTATCAAACCAATGTGAAACCTCTTTCAGTGACAAAAGTGGTGCATCCTGGTGGGTTTAATATCATAGCAGAGAGATGCATTTCAATCTGAAAAAAATCATCTTTTTTAAACACCATTTTACATCTCTTCCAATCTGTTTTCCAAAGATTTGTGTGTTGGCGCGACACCACAGATTAAGGAGCTGACGGCAAACTCATTTGTGATCATCTGTCATCATCTGTCTGCGCTGTGTGCTGCAGTTGTGAAAAGTTAACTGTGAGCAAAAAATATTTTGGTGTCATCTGCCATACATTTTATATGTTTGTACTGTTGTAAAAAGATGGTGCATGATAAACATTATCGTCTGCTGGATCTACTGTATTTGCCAATCTCCCATGACCAACTGTGTACACATAATTTTAGCCATGTTGTTAGACAGTGAGGTTAATAAACAGCATATCAGTATCAGTCATTGTGCAGACCTGCATATTATAGGTAAAGAAAGGTTTGTCTGCATCACATGGATGTTTTTTTTTAATGCAAATTATTAGTGATTTGCTGCTTTTCTTGTTTTCTAAGTCAGAAGACAATTTCAGAAGGTAAAACTAAAGATTTAATGGGTAAACTGCTCGTGCCCAGGTTTGTAGCTACTGTATGTCATTTGTGTGAGCACACCAAGTTTGTCTAAGTGAGAGTACATTTCTAAACAAGCGAACACCAACTTCAGTGCTCAGTTTTAGTGGCTCATAGCGTGTCCTGTTACATGCTGGAAAATGTAAAGTATATCAAGTATGTCATCTGCAAATATTAACACACAACAAATTAAATGCAGCCATTAGTTTTAAGAAGGACATCATTTAGTTTAAGATGTACTTCTGAGTTTGTTTGCTAGGGGACTTTTGTATGTGCCTGGGTAAAGATGTCAAGGGCTGGTAATTTGTTGCAGTTATGACTCGTGCTTTGTTTTACGCTGACTGTAATACATTTGAAAGATGTAAGGGCCTATTCACTGAATGTGACAAACAGAGTACCAGTCCAACAGTAAACATCAATCAGTTCATAATGAAAATGTGCCATGTTTGATTAATATTAGAAATTCAGCTGGGAACTGCAGCCCTGCAAAAGTACCTCACTATATTGTGCTTGCTCTGTGTATTTTATTCCTATTGTTTGGTTATAGCAGATGTAGTCTCAGCAGGGAGATAGTGGATCGAGAGGGAGGCAGCTTTGCAGGATCAATCAGACACAAGGAGATTGTAGCGCAGGTTCAGCATGGATGTGGTGAGTTTGGTCCAACCACAAGGCAGTCTACCTGGATCAAAAGAACCGCTGCTTAAAGAAGGAAGCAGGTTTTAAAGGAAACTCAGAGACCGTAGTTATTTTTTGACAGGAAATGACATAGGTGTGTCCCAAAAGATAATACGATGATGTATTAGAGGCGTCATTGAAGAAAAATAATGTTTCTCAACTTTTATTTACATTTGAGCAAAAAGTGTCATGTCCAAAATTATTCATACCCTTCACAAACTGACACAGTCTCTGGGAAAATCCAAAGTTCTTTACCATTCCAAAATAGTCCAAGCTGCTCTAAAGCATCCTAATTACCCTGATCAAATAGGAAAAAGCTGTTTTAATCAAATCAACAGGTTTGCCATGGCTAAGACAAAGGAGCTCAGTGAGGACCTGCAGCTTGGCATTGTAGCTGGTTACAAGTCAGGAAAGGGGTACAAGGCCATATCTAAATGTTTTCAAGTTCCAATGGCCAGGAGGATAGTATGAGAGGTGAAAAGGAATCCAAGGATCACCACCAAGGCCATCCTGGTGAATCTGGGCTCTGCTGGTGGCCATGTCTCAAGGCAGACAATCCAAAGGATGCTGCGCACTGCTGGGTTTTACCGACGCAGCCCAAGGAGGACGCCACTTCTCCAGATAAAGCACACAAAAGCTTGCTTGGCCTTTGCAAATGCTCATCTGGACAAAGATGTGTTAAGGTCAGATGAAACAAAAATGGAATTGTTTGGTCACAATGATGTTTTTTGGTGTAAAAAAAAGGAGAACAGTCAACCCAAAGAACACCATCCCCACTGAGGGAACCTAATGCTTTTCATGTGTTTTTCAGCCAATGGACCAGGAAACCTAATCACAGTAAATGAAAAAAGAGATACATGAGGATTCCTAAAGACAACATCAAGCAGTCTGCAGAGAAACTTGGCCTTGGGCACCAGTAGACATTTCAGCATGACAATGTCCCAAAACACACAGCAAACGAGTCCTGACTTGAATCCAATTGAGAATCTGTAGAGGGAGCTAAGTATCAGGGTGAGGGCAAGAAGACCCTCCAACCTGAAAGATTTGGAGCTTAAAAATACCCATGGAGACATGCAAAAAGCTGGTCTGCAATTATAGGAAGCGTCAAATGTCTACCAGCACACAGATTAAATGCCTAGAGGTAACCCAATCTGTTCTGGTCTGTTGGTTCTTTTAATGTCATGTTGAGCTTGTTGTCCTGGCAACATGTCCAAAGTCTGAATAACATGTTGGATTATAAGGATGTTAAAACGGGGACATCCATCCAACTATGGACTTAATGCACAACATTGGAAACAACAACAAACAAAAAAGCCTTATATCACCTTATATCATATCTTGAATGAAGGATTCAAGTTAAAAATCTTTAGTAACTGTACACTGTGTACATTTTTTAAAAAACTAAATAATGTAATAACAATGTAAATTAATCTATCTAATCCCAAGCTCATCTTAGTTGTGTGAATTTCATCACAGCAGCTCATAATGTGACCTAAAAGTGTATATGGTCCCTATGATCCTGTATAAATGAGCCCTCGTCATTTTTTTTTATGAGGCAATATACAGGTATTTGTCTTTTTGGGTGACCTAGTCAACAGGAGGCAACCGAAAAGATATTCAATTTAATTTTAGTGCCATTTGTAGTGGATAGGACATAGGTCTGTCCCTCAGAGAGGTTACTCGATACTGGCCGTGGGAGAGTCTTGGCAAGACACTAAAAAATTAACTTGAGTGAATGCAATGCAAACATAACTTCCAGCCATGGTCGTTTCTAGCTCTTTGGGGGCACCATGAAATCTTACAAACTTTAGAATTGCACCTGCAAGTCAAGAGCAAGAGCATTTTCTCACCAGTTGAGCTAACTAAAATAACTATATGCTGGCTCTGGACATGCCTGATACACTCCAAATCAACGTTAACATGAAGGTACAGATGTTTCTGCAGCAATATCACAGACACTTTCCAATGGTGTACAAGATATACAACATATCTGAGAGATATTTGAACTAGATTTAATTCTCCTAAAATATTTTGACCAATAGTTTGCACAGCACGTTGGACTATTGTGCACTATGTGGCAGTCAGATGAAGCTGCGGCTTAAGCCAGTGAGGCTGACCACTATAGCTTCACCTAGGCAAATACAAATATGCTGAGTTTTTACTATTTGCTTCGGTGAAGAAAGCAGCTAAACGCTTAGGCTCAAGTCAGTTAGCGCAGACAGCAATGTAACTTTTAACAACGTATCTTGGGCACTACAGGTTTATGATGATGTGAATCATTATTTTAATCATTATCATTATCTTTACTTTGCAGACGCTTTTATCCAAAGCGACTTACAAGGAGCTAGCACTGGATGTCTGGCTCAGGGACACACCTGGTAAGGGATGGACTAAGAGTCAGACAGGGTTTTGAACCTGCGACCTTCTGCATCCCAGTCTGATGCTTAACCCATTGATCTAACAGACCGCTATATGCCATTGTACCCACCTCAGGGGCAAATGATGAGTCAAAAGCCATTTAACATGAATACTAAGCATCCATAGAAATACTTTTTACTGTTCAGAATTTCTGAAAACAAGTTGCTATTCATCAGAGAAAAAGAAACAGATGATTCATGTATTCACAGACTTCAATATTAAAAATATTCTTCACATGTCACCCATCTTAACATACCGGTCTTCATCACCTCAGACAATCTTTGAAAATAGTTAGAGTTATGGTATCCATTATAAAACCATATAGGTCTAAAGATAAACCACAGAGAGAAGAGTAAAATCCTTAGAGAGGCCTACCTTGAGGTCGAAGGTGTGAAAGTCATGGAACATTCTCTCTCCTGAGACCTGTGACAGAGCAAAGAGGATGAGACGTCAGTCATGATTAGGCCACAGTGCAATTACAGAGCAGCTTCTCTGACAGTGATTGATCTATAAGGAACTTTCCTAATGAAGACAAAGACTCAGGGGCTCCCAGGAGCAAATTGGCAAAAGTAAGTAGTGGGAATAGGGTCCCAGATTGCTAAGGCGCTAAGAGGATCATCCCTGCAACACCACTTTGGTAGGGCCAGAAAGTATGTAGGTGGATTTCTGATTTTGTATACAGTGAGGATGGAAGCCAAAATAAAGTAATACCAATACCAATCAAAAGTAAGAGAATGGTTTTGTCTAGCAGGGCCACTACACATACTGAGTCTAACTAAAATCTTCAACTATTCCTAACAATAGTGTGTTTTCCGTGCAATGGTCAGACAGTCAGACAGCTAAAGTAAATAAAAAATGACAATACTTCTTTAATACAATATCTGGGTTACGCTATGAATTGGCATTGTATTTAAGAATGAAATGCTCTTTTTTTGTTCCTAATCTTGAGGAACTTAGACACAGTGTATGGACGTAAAATAAAACACTGGTAATTTCTTGCAAGTTATAAATAGCAGCATATTATATTGAGACAAACAAAGTAGCTCCCTTCAGACTGGTCAGGCTACAGTGTAGTAGCGTTACGGAACTATACAAGAAAAGCAGAATTTTAAACAGCTGTAATGCATATCTAGCTGCCCCTCAATGAGAGTGATCAATAAGTTGACAAAACTTTGTAAGATTTTAGATTTAAGATTTTTTGTGGTGAACTTGTGCGACGAGTAGTCATTTACTAGCCTCACACCCGTGACTTCCGAGCTTTATCCTCTGTGGTGCTTTTAACTTTGTTGCACAAAAACAGACTGAACTCAAGAGCCACTCAAACATGACCGCCTCGACTGGACTGTCAAGTACAGCCTCATTGTTAAAACACCAGAGAATGAGGAAATTAGGCCCTCGAGGCAAAAGCATCATATGCCACCGTGTTAAAATTCAGTTTTTGATTTAGCCCTTTAATAAACTGCCCCTAAAAATCTGGGCTACCTCAAAGTCTGACCTACCATAAGGAGGAACACATTTGCTTTCTGTTCTTTTCACGCCCTTTACACAGGAGCTGGCCAAAACCCACCGGCCCTTCGAGGGAGGCGTCTGACTGCTGCCTTTTTTCTCCTCCACACGTCAGTATACAAACACACCTGCCCACACGCATGTTTTGTGCAAAAAAGGGAATGTACAGGGTCCTTGAAGAAAGATTACACACATATTTATTGGTGAAGAAATGGAAGTCTTTACAGAAGGTTGCCTGCGTGACTCATACAGTAGCAGTGGGAAACTGAATGGCGTACGGAGTGGGAATTTGGCACCATGTTTCACTGGAGTTACTAATTAATAAGCAGCACACACACAGTGACACATGCTGCTTAATAATAAGTGCAGGTGCGTTTCACATAATCCTTTAGTCAGTCGCTGTGTTGGTAGGCTGCATTAGTCAAGGGCTGACAGTTCGTCAAGTCAGTCATCTGCACTTTGTAATGAATGACCACACACACACTTACAAAGGCAGACGCACACACAAACACAGAGTGGCTGCAAAATATCCCTTAAAGGAAAACTTTGCTCTTTGTGCATTTAGTTTTGTTATTTAAAAGTGCATAGGAGTTTGGATTTTGTCATGTGTTTCAGTTTGGTCTGCACTGAACTCATGCATACCAAGTCCAGCTACTACCTACTAATAGTAGAAATAGGACTACTAACAAAAACAACTACTAACTAAGAGTTTTAATAGATTCTACAGTATGGGGCATCTCTATAGGGCATAACTGCAAGTAAACAGTCCTTGTGTTACAGTGTGTGATGCTGTATACAATGGAGCTTCTAGATATTGTATACATGTAGATGCGCGAATGGAAATGCAGAAACTGCAAATTTCATTGGTTAATTTTAAACACAGACTTTTCTAGGACTTGCTGCACACCACTTGCACAATTTAAATTGCGAGCATACATCACAAGAACTTTCCTGCAGTTGAAGGAAGATAATTGTGGACAGTTGTTTTGTACCCTGCGGTGGCATGCATCAGATGCAGGAGTGCCCCTTAAAGCACAAAATGTACTCAGTGTACTGAGAGAAACAGCTGAAGACTGTAACGGCTTGAGGTGGCATGGAAGAATACAGTGTCTTAAACTCTGTAGATCGTGGTTGCCTTTTTTTCCATATGAAATAGAAAATGAATCATCTCCTGAACACACTTGTGTAGTATTAACAAACTTGCTAAAACCATTCACAAAACATGTCAGCTAATACGTATCAGGAATATTCAAACACCACTGAAGATGCAATTACAATTTTTAACCAGCCTCTAAGGTTCTCTGCTTTGACAGTGACACTTTAGCAAAGTCATATTTTATTGACTGCCTCCTTAATAATTTTCATTTGGGGTTTATGATGAACTGAGACCGGAGAGATCTGACACCTTTTATTTGATTTATTTCCTTTAGCCCATCTCTTTCTCAGTCTATCTGTCTTTTTATACCTTTAAGTAGCTCAGTATGCAGTGAATTCACTGATTTGATGTAAATGAAATGGGTCCTTCGGATGTTTAAGCAACTGAAGAGAGCAGCCTTTTGGAGTTTGCCTCATCACTTAGAGGAATATGTTAAAATGTTCGGCTTTCACCAGAAATGGCCCACGAGACAGATGCCTGAAGGGGGTTTTTTGGTGCGGGCTTTTGCATGGTCGTGCATCACATTAATGAGTCATGTCACTTGTTTCCCATGGATCGTCCGCATTATCATGATGCAGCAGTTATTAATGTTGACATATATAATCGAAAACAGCTAAATTTATAGCACCCCTACAGCCTGCAGAGACTGGCTGACTGTAGCTGGTTGTTGGTGTGCTTCAGCTTCTCTGACACCAGGCCTCAAGATTGGAGATTTTTTTTTTCTACTACTTGGGTAAACTTGACTTTGTAAAATAAGAGTATGCTGTTGTTTTTTGTGTGAACAAACTGCTGCTCCATAGCTTCTTTTTTTCCTGTTAAAGCAATGTTTTTAATGCTTCAGTTTGTATTTAGTATTTCAGCATCTGTTTATGGGACTGTATAGGACTTATTTGTTCTTTCAGAGAGGTGTTAAACAATTTATTAAGACTTTCCAATAATTATTAATTATTTAAAGTTATTGGACTCCTCCACAAACATTTTTGGTATACTATTCAAGTACAAAGTCAACTCTAACAGTCCTGCAGACCTATATAATGTTATTCTACTAATATCACAGGCTTCCTCTCACGCTTGAGCTACCTCATGAAAACTCCAACACAGACAGAGTTGAAATTGCAGTGTAAAGTTATTGGAACTATATGACATTTTTCTTAGCCAAGGAAATCTGAATCTGTGATATTACCATTTCAGGGGTGAATGGATTTAAAGCACGATGGACTGATAAATCTTAGGACAGGGTGAAATAGATGAATCTCAAGTTATTTACCCTTTTTAATTGGAAATGTCTGTCACAGGGCAGCAAGCTCAGTTCTCTTCCAAGCCATTATCTGTCTGCCCTGATCATTTGCAGGTATTTTATGGTGAGTGATGTGCTGAGTGTCAACGGTAGCTATTGAATTTATCCCTGTTGGATTTTCATAGGCTTAAAAATACAAATGCTGACGAGTGAAAAAGCCGGCAGAAGGTCAACTTGTTAATCACATCCATTTACTGTTTTACAGATTCACCATGACGACTGACAAGATTTTACTGACAGAAGAGCGAAATAGTTTAATTTATGTTTAGGCTAAACTCCTACGTTTGACAGCCCTGTAGTGTTTATGTGATTAATTTGTCTCCAGTTGAGCTTTAAACTTGCTCTGTGAATAGCTAACTACTGAGAAGTGTTAGCCCCTAACAAGAGTCTGAGCTGTGTTTCTAATAGACTTAAACAAGCCATAGTTTCCTCTGAGAAAGCTCTTGGGCTTCACTCATTATTGCTCTCCAGGGCCCTGTCAATAGTTTCTGCCTGCTCCTGAGCTCTCTTTCCTGACTCGTCATCCGTTCTGCGCTGCCTGTCTCGGCCCCTGAATGACACAGTAACTTCACATCTCTGAGATCCGTTGAAGGATACCTCCGCTTCCAACGGAGGACACTAGTGGGATACTGCCAACGCAGCTGATGATGTCACACTATGTCAACAGCAAGTGCTTCTGTTCAGAACTGTTGATCTGCCCAGAGACTGTTTGTGTATGGGTTGCATAAGAAATGCTTACTAAAATGGGATCCAAATGAATATCCAGAGGAGGTGCCAAGCACAATGACTGTCATGCTGTTATGGTCTATGCCTGTAAGCATAGACACAGTTTTGGACTACACTTTGAATACATTGAAAATCCTCACACAAAAAAAAAAACTGAATGTGCATTTTGTACCGACAAACAATTCAGTGATCTCATTCCTTATTCATTCAGCACTATGAATGTTGACAGCCCTAACGCCTCAGTATGACTACAAAAAAATATCACAAATAACAACAGCCAAGTCACTCTAGTCTGCATCTGTCACAGCAAAAGACAAGAACCAACAAAACCCCTGATTTAAGCACTAGTTGTAACGATAGTGTTATCTGTCTCTGTAGCAGTCACTGATGTTTGACAATAACAATACTAGAAGAAGCTCTTCTGTTCTGCCTCAGTCTTCCTACCCATACCATCAGGGATCTCGTGTGACTTTACATTGGCTGCCTATCCACAACAAGTAGCGGCAGCACATTAGGCCCATTTACACCATCTGCCAAAGGGGTACTGAAAGAAATACAGCTGCCACAGTTTACCTGCTTTACTGCAGCTACCCCCCCGGTGGGGCATTTCTTGGTTAAGTTGGACTTTTGGTGGCTTTTGAAGGCCACTGGTGATGAAAGACGGAGACACTGTGTGCTTTCACATTGTCACAGCGGGGATTAGCAATAGTTAGCTAATGTGAGCTGTTTGAGGTGAAAGCAATTCATGAGAAGCGTCTCAGACATGTGTATGTTGCATCATTGCAAATTGCAATGAGACTAATTACTTTTGCAAACAAACATGCACATGGTTAAAGGTAAAGCTATCAAAAACTTTGAAAAACACAATAAGACAGAATATCTGTCAAGATGATTGCTGTTGAAATGGTCTCTGGACTTAATGTTCATCTAAGAAAAAACTCTATTGCCATCAAAGCCAGACTGATGTTTGCAGATGACCATTTGAAAATGAGGATGAGTTCTGAAAGTCTGTCCTTTGGTCTCATAAGTCGTAACCTGATGCTTTTTGGCACAGTGATAATGCTTTTGTTTGCGTGCTGGTTTGGTAAAAAAAGTACGAGGTCTTTGCAACATTCCCACAGTTAAATATGGTGGTGGGAATGTAATCCTGTGGCACTGGTTTGCTGCTTCGGGGACAGGGAACCTTGGCTGGGTGCATGGGATTTTGAAGAAAGAATACTACGCAAGCACGTTGAACAATAACGAAAGAAACGTGCTGTGAGTGTGAAGCTGCTGTTCCGTTGGTCTAAAACATTTGAAGTGGCCTTCTCAGAGCCCAGGTATCAATCCTTTTGAGAATCTGGGGTGGGAGCTCTAGTTTAATGTACATCACCGAAAACCATGCATATTAGGAATGGAAGGAATAAATGAGTCTCCGTAGAAGGTTGTTGTCGGCTGGAGGAGGACTGTCAGAAGACTAATTATTTTGGCTTTGTTATTTTAGTTTTTACACTTTATTGATCCTCCTTGGGCTAATGCTTTGTGGACTTGCTACCCCTTCGAGGTGCCAAGGCTTAAAGGTCTTGTCCAAGGGCAGCTCAACATATAGACTGCCGGGTCTGGGAATCAAATCATTCATCCTTCAGCTATCAGGCCGCTGAAGTGCATCAGTGCAAATATATTACTAAAAGAAAGTCAAAATAATGGCTTCATTTTTAGGAAGCAATTAAACTATAAGCAGTTTTGGTTCTGGTCAGACATTATGACTCAGAGTCCAACACAGTTATTTGGGTGATTTGAACACATATTGTCACTGTCAATGAAGAAAATTATATTTTGTTTAATGTGTAGCTGTACAACTATACAGCTGTCGAAAAACATTGGTGTGCCGACCCTCTTTGTAAACTGCTGATGAAGGAAGGGATTCCACTTTGATGGTAATTTGAGCATAGAGAGTCTTAGACAAGAATATTTCATGAGGGTTGAATCTGTCCCTTCACATCTCTCTCAGAACTTTTCAATTCCACAAACTTCCTAACACAGTCAGTTATCGTTGGCACAATGTGTCATGCTTCTGACGGTTTGATTGTTTCTGTGTTTTCACATCGAGAAAACTGAAGAGAAAAAGAGAGCTTCATGTGTTGCTCAAGGTCCTTTTAGATACTCCCCATCCCACATCTCCCTGCACAATTAATTTTATCTTTGGGGTATTATCAAGAGGGAGCCTGGCAAAGCAGCATGACAGAAAAACGGTCCAGAACCCCGAGGCCCAGGGTGGGAATTAATCTGTTTGACAAGATCTCTCACAAACGATTTGCCTGGCTTTCTTTCAGTTGGATGTTGCCACTACCCTACATATCTGAGGGGGTGAAGAACAAGCATGTTTCAAACATAATGCAGACAGAATTGACTCAACACATCGAAGTGAGCAGTAACAGGGTTCTGACGATGATGTGTTGGAGAACAAGGAAAAAATGCAGCCTTGTCAGGTGTTAGTGCGTCCTTAGTCACATGTCATTGACCATGTCACATGGTCAATGAGCATTAGGATTGTTCAGATGCAACGATGTTTATGAATTCCCATTGTGACCGGCTTACATTGAAATCATTTTCTTTACAAAGCACAGTCGAATCCGGAATCAGGCTCCAAAAAAATAGTTAGCCTTGTTCAGCTCAGCTTTTGAAAACTATTGACAACATGCAGACGTTTGATGGGATGCAAAATATTAATCAAAGCAATGATTGAATAATTATCTCAAGTGCAATTAATTAAACATGCCAATGAACTCATCTTGAACAGCTGTCCTAGCTTCACCACTTAATCACTTGTGAGAATTGCCAAACACAAATGGAGGACACCAAGTGCATGCAATAATCTCTGCAAAGTGCATTGTTTACAAATAGTAATTAATATCACACCATGTATTAGCAGGGTAAGTGACTGCAGAGCACTTTCCTAATTGCACCAGAGAGAGTAGGGTTTCTTCCACATTCTTTTCTCCGACACCTCTTGTTAAGACAGGAGCGAGTGGCGAAGTTTAATTGATCATTTTATTTAAAGATTCTAAAAAAAAATCACACAAATTTATAGTGTTTTGGATTCATATTATATGAATTATATTTTTGGTGCCATAGCACCTTATCAAAATGTCAGAAAAACACCATCCTTCATTGTAAAATGTATGATTTAACCTGCCGAATGTCCCGGACGCCATTAACCTGGTAATTCATGCTCAGTCCAATTTCTGGTTATGCAGTGTAAAATAGATTTATTTTATGTTTCTGCCTGAGATGGTGAAATAGTTTTCACTCTATGTGTTGGCAAAAAACCTCCCAAAAGTGTTAGAGAGCACCCTTAGTGTCTCTTGAAGGGACAGTTTTAGTCAATGTACCAGTGCGGGAGTCTGTGGCATTCTGCGGTGAGGTGATTTTGGGCATCACATATACAGCTTTCATGGTCAGTGGAGCCTAACAGTGGGAGCGAACTCCAGGAAATGGCCTGTGTGGTTCTGACATATGAGGGATCTGTCTTCGACAGACTGGGGCCTGGAAACAGACGAAGACTGACGATGAATGGCAGCAGACAGCCTAAAAATGAACAGTTGAAGAACCATCACTAACACTTCGCATGGGGTCATTTAGGAGTTAGAGCTACGATTTACAGATCACTGTTTGTACTGTCGATCTGTACTTTAGTTCGACACAATTAACTACTGTATTGTTATTATAATATTAGTAACTACATGCACTTACAGTATGAGATGGTAGCTCACAATTGTGCTATTTTAATATAAAACCACTGTAGGATTATTTGCATATTCATTAACTTTTATATCTTTCTTGGTTCAGTGCATTTTAGTCAGGACTAAGATAAGATAAAATAAGACTTTATTGATCCCACATCGGGGAAATTGTTGTATTACCAACATGAATATGACTCCATGAATAGCTTAGTGCAAACTATGCATTGTTGCCTTTTTTTTTTCATCTGTACTTCAAAATACACAAGAATAATGAGAATACAAAAAAAATGAAATGTCTCAGAGGTAAGGTGAGAGATGATTAAACGCAGCAGTGGTGCTCTTTTATGACACAGGATCAGACAAATGTCCAATTAATTAGTTGTGTATTTTCTCTCTGTATGAAGTGTTCAGAATGTGTCTACGAGCATCCCAGTAGAAAATGTGTGACAATTAGGGACACATATGACTTGGACATATCTGCTATTACTAACCACTAAACACCAACTTTTTAAACTTTTGGATTTAATAAAAAAAAAATAAATGCAAGTATTAATAGGAATTACTAACTTTTCTAGCTTAGTTTGGTTCATATGACCTTCAGATCACGATTGGCAACCAGAATAACCTGTTATCAACATCCTTTAATTTGTATGTTTTTGTGGGTTTTACCATAGCCGAAGCACAATATCACAACATAGGTTTACCTCTGGTTATTTAGTAATGCTCAGTGAAAGTCTTTAAAATCCCAATTCACTGTCAGCAGTCTAGAGGAGCTTAATGTATTTTTGTTAACAGAAAAGTACAAGGCTAAAAGGTTAATATCTGGGAGTGACTACAATTCTCTATGCAATTGTAACAGTGCATCCCCTCACTCTCCTTTTCTTCGTTCACTCTTCCACATTGGCGGTATTGTGTGAGTGCACATACACGTGGATGTGCACATGCATAGACTCACGGCGCTCCCTCTCTCTCTCTTTCCTTCAGTGTACATGTTGCGGCAAAGCCATCCATCCAAACTCGTAGACCATGAAATTAGGAGACGTAAGACGTAAGGCTGTGAATGACACAGGTGTGGATACAAATGAGAACATCCGAATGAAGAAGTGCAGATCCACGACGGCTGATACTGTAGTTGCTATAAGCGTTCAGATTTATATTTCACAGCCTCCTCCTTCGTTTTATTTAGCCCAGTTTTCCCGTTGTATATTAGTGGTCAGGACAGGGCATTAGCATACATGCTGGAAACTGCACGTAAGGATATTAGGAGCTCTGTCATATTCCAAATCTCTTCTCCCATAGTAAACTTTAAAGTCGTCAAGCTTCTCTGCACTTCTCTCCTCCTTTGCATTTATCAGAATATTTCTATTTTTTTCATTCAGACATTGAGACATTTGGTCTTTTTTTAAAAATAACTTTGAGGTATTACTAACATTTAGCAAGTCACACACACACAGTAACTTTGGTGTTGATGAAGATACAGTGTATATATAGTCATAGTACTTATATTTATATAACTATAATCAGACTGGTTTAAAATATACCTCCTGCTTTTAGTGATACAGATGTAAGCCTCTAAACCTCAGCCAGACACGCATCCATCTGATCTAAACTGTTTATGCTGTTCAGGGCTGTGGAGGAGCTGGAGCTGTGTTGCCAATCCATCTCAAAAGATATGTAACATATGTGCATCTAAACTACTGACATATATATTTAATGTCAATCGATCAGCGTTAGAGAAAATGTTGTTGTTGATGATCATGCAGGTGGATATAGGGCACGGCGTCGACGGAGAAACCAGGAGGTGTTGAAGACGATTATGTTAAGAGAAGTTGATATATAGGAGTTTTTTGGAAGTGATTTTAAAATAGTGGTAGTGATTTGGCGAGCCTGAGCTCCATGCACAGGCCTTTCCAAAACGCACTCATGGCACCTAATCGATACAAAACACTTCTACTCCCCCAAATGGCTAATGTCCGTTCCTTTTATTTTCTCTCATATAACACAGAGGGGAAAAAAGGGATCTGACAAGACAAAACACTTACACTGTGGTTAAACCATCCGATTTGTTATCAGTGTTTGGCTGTAGAAAGGGTCACAGGTTGCGAAAGCAACCGCATATGAGAACTACATATTGACTATTGCTTTTACTATAACAGCCATCGACCGCTGCATAAGCAAGGAACTGCTGATTTCTGCAGTCCTTCAAAATCCCACCGAGTTCAAACATGAAACGTTTCAACTGCAATCACCACAGGTCTGCGCTGATACAAAAGGCCGCTGAGCACTTAAAAGGGAATGAAAAATGTGCTATGGTGGATGTGATATCAGTTGAATCTGATTTTGATTGATAGGGCCTTTGGGGCCATGCGGGTTGCATGAAAGGGAAAGTCAAGAATGAATTTGCCAGCTAATGATCCTTTCCATTCTTGAATTATGTTTAACTAAGGCATTCAAGATACCATGATGTGAAAGAAAAGAAAGTTGAAAATGCGAGTAGAATTGAAATGCGAATCAAGGAAAACAAACCCCTACACACACACACCGCCGTGTTTGTGTGGACTGCATAGAGGGAAATCAGCTCATGTAACGTGTCAACTGTGTTTGTGCGATGCCATGGGTCAAGTGGTTTTCAATGTGTGCTACGAAAAGTCCTGACGCTAGCTAATATTTTCTGATGTGGTCTTTTTTTTTTTTTTTTATTTGCATAGCGGCTGCTGCCTCAGCCAGCTCCTATTGTCGGAGCTTTCTATTTGAATGTCAACACTATTATTACAGCAGGTGATGCAACAGCAGGTGTTTCTCTGCCTGTCTATTTTGTCTCATCTGTCTATCTTCGTCTTTGTGCTTTTCTCTAAGCCTTTCCCTGCTTTTCTTCCAGCGGTTTTGTTTAACAGCTATCATTATGTGTCAAATGGAATCCATTTGAATTCCATTTGACTTCCAACTCTTTGCAGGCATCTCTATTTTTATTGGCTTGACATTCTACCACTCTTTCCCCACTCACTCTGGCTGTAATGGGTGAAAAGGAGAAAGCTCCTTGTTGCTGTCTCGCCTCTCTTTTCTTATTGTTTATAGCTAAAGCCCTGACAGTGTTGCCTCTGAGTGGCCTGGGGAAAATGGAGGCTTTTACATTTCACACTGAAATGTGGCAGCGCATGGTATTACTTGTAAACACAGTTCATTACTGCCCTGACAGCTGATGACCAAGACTCAACCCTCCTGCACCTGCCTCTGTCAAGACTGCACAGAAACGGGACTTTCTTACTTGGAAGATGTATCGAGGCTCTTCTTTTTTATTTTTGTATCTCTGTCTCCTTGTCCTTACTTTCAACCATGTAATCAAGTGCACTTTATTGCCGTCGTGTCTCTATAGGTCAGAGTATATTTTCAACTTTGGCATCGCTGATTTTGAGAGACTTTGGACTGTGGAAAGAAAGCATCAGGTTCTTAAAGGTTGAAGGAGAAAGGTGCTAGATCACCTGTTTTTAACAAAGAGAATAATTATAGTTTATATAAATCGGACATGTAGTTTTGAAATAATAGGGCTCCCTTAAATGCAGCAATAAATTTATCAATAATCAATTTATCTGCCGAACGTGTATTCATTTAATATATCATCAGCATCGCAAAATCAAGGTTTCCTGTCAAACTATCTGTAAGTTGGTAATCTTTCCATTTGAGGTGATTAGGAATAGGAATGTTTCCTGAACTTGTAAATAAATAGTTAACAAGTGAAACAAATATTTTATCTCCCTCTATTAGTTGTCTGTTCTTCCAAAGATGAATATAGGCAAATATGCACACATATATACAGCACAAACTGCTATATATATATATATATATATATATATATATATATATACACTCATATACACAAATGCATATACATGCATATACAGCACATGGCAGAGTCAATTTGTTCCACTATGTTGCCTACACTCCAGAATTAATCTGATTAGATGAACAGCTGAAAGATATTTCCTTGAAGTCACAATGTATTAATTGAATAAGTGACAAAATGAGTGTTAATCATGCAAATTATTAGATTCATGGGTGTGTTTTGAGGTTTAGAAAATAGATTTGACAGTGAATAACTTGATTCTACAAATGAATGACGCACCAAACAACCAGTGAAGAAGGGCATAGTTAAAATCGGATTTTAAAACTTCATTCAGTCCCTCTTTTCTAAAATATATGCGGCCTGGTAGCTCAATGGGTTAAGCGTCAGACTGGGATGCAGAAGGTTGTGGGTTCGAAACCCGGTCTGACTCCTAATCCATCCCCTACCAGGTGTGTCTCTGAGCCAGAATAAAGTCGCTTTGGATAAAAGCATCTGGCAAGCAAAGTAAAGTAAAATACATTTTATATTTGATATATATTAGGTGGGCTTTACAGCATACCATATTATTTATTACTTTCATTCCCAGTAGAAAAAAAATGCATCCACAGGTTACTGAGAGCATTTGAATACACGGCGGAGAATTAGCTTAGATTATGCACATTTCATTTTACAGCATTTTAGAGCCTACATGCTTTAAATGTCTGACATGAGTTTTATTACTGCAGAGATGTGGAATTCATTTTGGCACAACTAAGCATTTTAATATGATTGTCACTAATATCATTCATATTGGCAAAATTTCCAGTTCAGCGACTGAATATTCTCATATCCGGTGGGAGTGGGAACGGCACTTTTTCTTCCCAAAGAGGCAGCAGCAATATTGCATGTCTTTTGAGTTTATGCAAAGCATCTCCCATATTCCTCCAACAGCACTCACTCAGACCAGCCATGGCAAGTATCATTAAATGCCCTGTTAACATCCCTCTACACACACACACACACACACACACACACACAAACAGACACGCATACAATCACATCTCCCTTCTCTCTACCCGCGCTCGTTTTTCCCCTTCTTTTTCTTCCTGGCTATCACTCAGTGGCAGTGCACGAGCGATAGAAAGCACATTGATCTGCCAAAGTGAGCAGCCATTTCACGGGGCGAGTCTGTGCGCCGCTCCTGTCCCTGAATGGGAATTGCTCATTTCACCTGGCAGGCTAGTGGGAAGTCCCACTGGAGAAGGGACAGGGGGAGGCAGTGAGCACGGGAGTCAGGGCCCTGGTCAGGGTTTGGCAGGCAACAGATAAGAGCTCCTCGTGCCGCCCCTGGAAGCACTTACCGCTGCTGCTGGAGCTCAGCCTCCCTCTCTGTCTTTCACACACGCGCGCGCACACACATTAGCTTTGCTAAACACATGTGAGGCCCTAATAATAACTTTGGCATTCTGGTGCGTCAGCCATCTTTTCTTCAGGCAAGGATAAAAGTAAAACATGGTGCCTTTATTGAGTCTGAAATCACTAACTGTGGAATTCCCAGAACAGGGCTTTAGCTCAGGCTGTATTCCTTCTACTGCCAAGATGCCATGTGTGCACAAGATCTAATATTTTGTCCAAAGCAGGCATTGATGGGCTGAGAAATAAGTCAGTAAATTAGTTATGGCATTCATATGGATAAAGAGAGAGACCAAAGAGTTGTAGCTGGATGATATTATTTCATTTACCCCATTCACATAAATGAGGCTAAACAGCTCCACGAACACACAGCCTCTGAACTGACCATATAGTGGAAATAGCACCTCTCTAAAACAGGATCGTTTGCAGGACTGTTGTATGAGACGAGAGTCCGTTTTAGTTCGGTGTATCTAACAAGCTGTCAGCTCGGTGTAAATACAATCTCCTCAGTCGACCTGAGCTTAGCCGAGTGCTTTGAGTAGGTAACAGTTCACTAAATATTGTCATTATACTCTGAGTAATGCAGGTTTCTTTCTTTCTGCACGTTGTACGAATAAATTACATCCTAACCTATAACATCAGCAAAACGATAGCGCTTTCAATAAATATAATTCCAATATTTTATTCTTTCCCTTTAATAACGGTTCACACCGACCAAATCTGACTACGTCAAACTCGCATGCGAGCGGCGTCTGACAGTACCCCACCCAACCCCCCTGCTCCCAACACCTCCACCTTCCCATCCCTCATACATCTGAAACACATTCCATCCAGCCACTTCATTCTCCTTCTTCATCCTTCACATGTTCTCAAATTTATTTCTCTCTATCTGTCTCCGCTGGTCAGCCTACTTCCCTCCCGCCATCTAGCCTATCTCTCTGCCGCTCTCCTTGCTCAGTGACAGTCTCATCACACTCTATCAATCAGGCTTGTGAGGCCTGGGCGCAGTGCAGCACAGCATAGCGTCTCACAGTCCTAGTCTGGTCCCATCAGTGTCAGTCAGTCTCCCTTACTCTCTCAGTCACTTTAAAAAGGTTTAGGTTGCCAGATATAGTCTGTTCCCCCCCCCATCCACCCTCCCCACCCTGTTGCAGGTCAGGAAATGGGAAGGATGGAGCTGGAGTCGAGATTTAGCTCCGTTCTTGATTTGACATCACTTGACATACTCTCTGGCCTGTTTCGGCACTCAAAACATGCAATTCCTTTTTTTTTTGAAAGGAAAAAAAAAAACAAAGATGGATATACACATGATCAGCTTGAACACTTGGCTGACAAACTCAGAAACAAATAAAACATAGCATGCGAGCACAGCTGACGCGTCGCGTGGAATTTGAGCGAGGTCAGAACGTTCTCGTCGTCAGCTCATCAGTTATTCTTTTCTGCGTTCTTACCTGCCGCAGGCCTCATCCTGTGGTTGACGTCTCAGGAAAGAGAACTGCATAAATGAGAAAGCACAGAGGAACAAGATAGGGATGAGTAGCTTAATCAAGCTGTCTGTGGGAAGTGAAAGCCCAGGATTTCTGCACATTTATTACACAGACAAAACAAGAAGTGCTTAATAATAAAAAAGCGTCCTGTATAGCAGTGTTGCTGTTACAATTATTCATTTGGAATAATGCACGGAAGATACAGTAAAGACGCACAAAATACGTGTTGTGCAACCAAATTTCAGTTGAAGGAACAGGAAAATTGCGTGTGCAGTCGAGACTGACTTAACCACGGTTATCGATTGGCTTTGTGAATCATAATGAAAAGTGTAATTACAGCACAACAAATTAGGCTTGTGAGCTATTCTGGAAGCGAGAGAGAGAGAGAGAGAGAGAGAGAGAGAAAAAGAAGCTTGCATTTAATGTGCTCGGAAGATTTTCTCAGGCTATTTTCTTGCTAAATGCATTAGCAGATGCTGCTGTGCCCATACAAGCCCGTGGACTAATATTCTTGTAAATGATTAGCTACTTATTTAACTAACAGAGAGAAATGTGCTCAGGGTGGTTACAACAAAAATGAGTTGGGAATAAACATTTTAGCTACAGTCCGTGAGTTTTAATTCCACTCATTATCTCTTAAAACATTATTGTAGGGCTTTATGGCAGTGGAATGAGATGATAAGCAGTGATGATTATGAATGTCATGATTGCAGTAGTCGCTCTGCCCAAAACTTCCGCTTTGTGTTAACTCAGAGACAATTTTCTGTGTGAATGTCATTATTTATGTTAAAACAGAGAGTCTCTCTTAAAAAGGTCTCTGAGGGCATCAGTCAAAACCAAATTTTAGGGTCTTAACGTGTGAGTGGTGCGAGTACCTGTATGAGGATCTGACTGGTTCCCAGCAACTCCAGGTTAACGTGAGTGTTGTGCTTAGAGTTCTCTGTTATCTGGGTTCCCTCTGTGCACCCTGTTCCTGCTAATGACGCCACAAATTAAATTGTAGAACAGAGGAATATGTGTTGTGTGGTGAGGAATACTTAATTAAGCAGGATTTGGCCCCTGTAATTATGACATTATAGCAAAGATAACCGTTCAATGGCAAGCAACGGCTTTGATGGACTCATCAGAGTGCCAGAAACAGAGGAGTGAAAAACGGAAAATAAATAATAAAATAAAATAAAAAAAGCAAGTGCGGAAAGTGACAAGAAAGCTGTCTGCAGCAGCCATATTTCATTACACATTGCCAATGCTTAGGAGGCAATCAAGCATATTTAGCCATCCTCGTCTCAACCCCCCCCCCCCACTCCCAAAAGCAATTATTACTCCCCAGTTTTTTTTTACTGTGCTTTGCCATGGGGAAAATGAACCACAGCACTTATCAGCTCAGTGCGCACACAAGTGACGAGGAGGACGTACTGTATAGCTGAGCATATTGTTTACGTTTTTTTTTTTGGGGGGCGGTGTTTGAGGGGAGGGTGGTGGCGAGCTGACCGCCAGCGAGCAATAGGTTACCTTTCTTTTAATCCCATTAGCTCGGTAACGGCACATTTAGGAGCAGCAGGCGGAGCAAGGGGAGATACAGAGATAACCATAAACATGTCACCCCCCCCCCCAAAAAAAAAAAAAAGAAGAGCACCGTTATTTGCATTCATATTGGAAAGAGCCAAATTGATGTGGGGTCAAACAGGGAAGGTGAGGGTTTATGACCTGTACATAGCCCCGCTGTCAGCAGCTCTGATCTATTGGAGCGGCAAGCCTTGTCAGACTTTACGCTTGATTATATTATCACGGCCGATGATCAATGCGAATGAGTGATTGTTCATCCGCAAAAGGGGGAGCCCAATGAATACAGCACAAATGCAAACAAATTCTTCAGTAATACAGCGAATGGAAATGGATTTCCCGTCCCGGAGTCATCTAGTTAAGTGATTCAACGCAATATACTTTAAACATACTATTGCTGTGTCTTGCTCCTTTGTTCCGTTTGTGTGTGTGTTTTTTTTAAATACTATCTGGAGGTAATAGAGAGAAACTGCAGGGCTGTGAAATAATTAAATAACAAACAAAGAACAACAACAACATATTTCACGATTCTGTGGCGTTTGAGCAGCTAATGTGCACTCATTTAGGTGGCACGGCCGCCAACTGCAGCATTAGTCCCCATCTGGGGACTTGTGTTTTGGGGAAAGTGCTCCTCCATTCGTGAGACTCTTCAGATCTGGGCATCCTTCCCCCGAACTCATAACTCAGTGTGCCTCTATCACTCCCATGTGACTGACTGTCATAATCATCAGCATTATGCTACCTCAATGGACCTGATTTACAAGTCTGGACATGGCACCAGCTTCGCGCGAGGGGGGTAAACACGGGGCTGTTTGCTGCTGCCAAACCTATTTCTTTTGAATGCATTTAATGGGGAAGGAGAGACTGATAATCGGAACAGAAAAGTAGCTCTTCAGGCCTTTTGATTTGTATGTACGAGGTTGCAAACTCCACTCTGAAATGTTGTTCACCATTTCAAATCTAAGCTGCATATTTGCAGTTAAATATTTTTTTTTTTATTCAATGCGATCTAATGTCTCTGTTTATCGGTTTTTGACCTGAAATATATTAGACGGTAGAGGAGGCAGAAAACAGAGAGGGGTCTCACTGAAGAGAGGGCAGACGTGAGGTGGTTAGTTTTGATATTTACATTTCATATCAACATTCATTGTAAAAATATACATTGGTGGACGTCTTGGTGTTGTGTTCCGTGATCTTTACTACATGCAGAGAGCAGCAGTCACAATCACAATCATCATCTAAAATGATTTAGCTTATGATTGTTTGCTCAGCTGTGGCACTAATAATCATCCTCATCAAAAGAAATGCATTGATATAAATATAGAGTTTTGTGCAGGAATAACTTGGACTGTTGATGATATGTGTTCACCTAGAGGCAGCACCTGGCCCCCACCTCACCCCTCTCATTTATTTCATAATACTTTATTAGCTTTCAGTCATCCACCGTGCACCTGCTAAGTGATAGACCACATAAATCTTTTTTTTTTTTTACCATATGAACACTGTTAAACGTGGCTCCCGAGCCGCCCGCTGATAGCTGCCATTTCTTACAGCTGCAGCTGAACGTGGCTCCGCCGTGAAGGCACTTTCGCATGATGTCTAAACGGAGGAGACTGAGCGGGAGGAAACACCTTTTTTGTTCGAATTACTTAAGCTGCCTGCAAAGCTTTTTTGTTGAGCTGCACAGTTATGAAAATTGACTGAAAAAAGGGAAATCTCATAAGGTGGAAAAACAGTCCTGATGACAGAAAATCACCCATGTACCTGCAGATTTGACTCTTCTCCTGTTGTGTGCAGAGTCCTGGGTGTACGGTATACCCCTTTGGTTCTGTATGCACAATAAACTTCTCTTCTTTAATATAATCAGGGCACGTTCAGAGAAATGGACTCAGCTTGTGTACAGCTTCAGAGAGAGCTAACAGCATCAAATAACACTGTGTAGATCTCACTCCGTCATATGGCACATGAATAGACTCCATCGCTTTCTGCCTCTGAACAAAGGTAGAGTGCATTTTTGCCACGTGCAGCATTAATTTGCTTTGCCGAATACATAAACTAATCAAGCATGTTTAGTTTTCCTGCTGCTGAGCTGTGGGCTCGAATGTTTGCAGCGTGTAGCCCGTAGTTAATGAAGAAAAGGTGAAATGAGCTTTCGGAACTGTGAAGGAAACCACTGAAAACGCAGAGCACATAATCCACGTGTGTTTTTGCTCATGTGGATCCACCCGGAAAGAATTAGACTTTTCTCCAAATGGCAGCATAGGTGTTACAATATTAGGGAGAGCCCATCGGCGGACAGCGTGATGCTGGGAGACCGTTTGATAGGCAGCGACGCAGCAGGAGAAAGACGAGAGAAAGTGGGACTCGGGACCACAGAGCCAAGAGACTCTTTTCCTTCTTCACTCCCTTGCTCCCAACTGCTCCCAGTGCCAGAGACACGGGCCGCTGCACAGACAGATGGTGAGGAGGTGTGTGTGTGTCTCTGAGAGGTAAGGTGTGTGTGTGTGTGTGTGTGTGTGTGTGTGAGTGGTGACGCCATTCGGCTTTGTACAAGTGTGAGAGATGGAGCGTGAGAGATATAAGGGGAGAAAATTAAAGAGGGAAAAACACTGCAGAGGTGTGTGTGTGTGTGTGTGTGTGTAAGAGAGAGAGAGAGAGAGAGAGAGAGAGAGAGGCGACTCATCATGCAGGCATTAATCCATGTAGTCCTTTTCTTTTTTTTAATTCTTATTATTTGCACATCCAAATAGCTTGTGTACTTCATTACTGTTGCAATAAAAGTCCATTTGCGCTGTCGCTTTGCGTTCAGCCGTCATACTGGTAAGACACTGCACGTAAGGGACCTCTCCTGATGACAAGAGACACACCTACTAGACGAACAGTGGGCCTGTGGACGGCTAGAGGGAAAAGATTCTGTATTGAGACACTGCCATCTCCTGGATTTTATTATAATTTCAATGCATGCTATTTTCTCATCACGTGTCTTCTCGCTCAATACAGTGTGCATATATGAATTCCTCCTCGCTGACTGTGATTCACTGAAATAAGTCACCCTAATACGCACAGAACCATTCTCCCAACAGCTAATTTGCTCTAGATGTTGGTTGTGCAGCTCCGCTTGCATTAGACAACAGACAGAAATAAGCAGCTCCTTCACTCTGTGGACATGGTTAATACATTCACCACGGGACTTAGAGAAGAACTGAAATCCACAGTATCACATAAAAGCATTGTTTTTCTTTTTTTTTTCCCCGGGTGCCAAATGAAAGTGCAACAAAAGTTGAATAAACTGAATTAATGAAAGCACTTCCTCAGTTTTCCCAAAGGCGACGAAGAAAGTTCACTCCGTTTGGGCTACTCCACCATTTATTCAGCGGTTTTCCTTGCCTGCATCTCTCCGTCTATGACGCTACACTTTGGCACATCAGAGCAAATGGAAGGTAATTACTGTAATGTTGGAGGTGAGTCACACTGCCACAGATGAGCCTAGGCTGTGCAAACGGTGACGCACAGCACCATCTTGTGGTTGTATCGCAGTGGATAAAAGTTGGCATAGCACTGAGTTCCTCAGGTTTATTTTTCCCTATAAATATGTGCGTATATTTGTGAGATGCTGCCGTGAAATTCCTCACATAAATACCGTGTCCACGGTACTTACACATCTAAACATTTGAAAAACACTTCCAGTGGCTCGACTGTGGCACTCTATACCCAGTTTATGTTTCTCGTAATCGCAGCAGCAGCGTGATGTTAAACAAATATCACCAAATGAGGCAGCGTCCTCTGAACAATCTTCCTGATGCAAAGCCCCAAAACTCTTAGTGTTTGAGTATACACTGCATTTAAGTCATTTGGAGGTTATCAGAAGTTGTCACTGATCGTTGAATGTTGCATTTTCCTGATCTTCTCTGGCCACTACTTCCACCTTTAATCGTGTCTGTTTTTAGCTTAGGAAAGATTCACCCTGGGAAACCGCTGGCCGCTATCTGACATGAAACAGATTTGATCCATTTTCCAGAGCATATCTGTCTTTTTCAGACAGGCGCTTTTCAAAAGAAACGTGTCAGCAGTCTGGGGATTAGGCTTTTTTTTTGCTAATCACCAAAGACCCAACCTGCCCGACATGCCTTTGGTTACACAATGCAGTGTGCGAAGCAGAAGTCCTTTTCTCGTGCTGATGCTCATTCCCATCTTCCTTTATTCTCACTGTATCGGTACAGTCATGTGTATTAACCGTAGAGTTACGTGAACATCTTGTGCGAATAAAAACAGTGATTTAGCAGAAAAAGAACCAACTTGTTCCACTTGTGGTGAGCAGACTGACCGTTCAACCTAATTTGCTCTTCTGAGAGAGTTGGAGGTGTTGGGGGACAAAGGATCACACATTCACACACACACAAAAAAACACACTGTGCTGCATGTGTCATGGAAAATGCAATGCAATGATAAAGCATGTACAGCTTTTCCTCACCCACGTTTGTCATTCCTCCCTACACTCGCGCCTCATATTCAATTCTTTGCGGCCTCTGCTGTGTGTTTTTCCCGGTTGTTAGGTGTTAGTGCACTCAAGCGGAAGCACACAACATGCGGGATGAGTGTGACGGAGTCCCGGTATCGTTATTTGCGGCCTAGAACCACAATTCTCCAGCCACAACTTATTGCAGGGTGAGGCTGAGCAAGATATACTCTGAGGCTGGCATAAAGCCACTGGACGTTGTAATAATTCATCAGTCAAAAAGCCCTCCATGTTTTCACCCTGCAATATTTATACCCAGCTGAATGTATTTTCTCAGCGACATCACTGCGCAGGCCCAGGGCAGAGCTTTGGTGTTTCCCACTTTATTTAAATCTGAGTGTAAGTTAGTCCCGTGATCACTTTCTGTCCGCTTCGAATGGAGTGCGCGCTGTTTGTTGCTGCTCTTTTCATACATTGTAAGGTTGGAAAACCTAAATCTCCGCATGTGCCTACATTTTCAAGGATCTTGTTTATGCAGCAAAACATTTACAGGGGATGATAGTTGTAGGATTTTAAAAATGCTGACAACAATAAGTTCAGTGTCCAAAACGAGCACTACTTTTTAGTAATTATTAATTTAAACATAGACATTAGGCTGACTGAGTGTGGTCTTTTGTGTTACTTTAGCTGCAGTGTACCATGCAAATGCAGTCTGAACTCTCAAGGGAGTTTCTTTGTTTTTTTATTAGTTCTTCACTAGCCCTCTCTTTGTATTCGTCATCTCTTTGGTGATGTTGTTTCATTACTAATTTACTGCCCCTTTCCTCACAGAGGGGCATAAAATGTAAATGCTTCAAAAAATATGGTAGACTAAATCTTTGTCTTTCTTTTTTTTATAGTATGAAATGAAGAGGAAAATGATAACGTTGGTAGATTTGATGAAATGCTGCTTTTTCTATTTGGCTATTTCAAAATTCTCACGCATATCATTTAATCTCACGTATCTAGTAACGCTCAGAAAGGTACGTTTCTGATTTCTATTCAAAGCTAATTGTAAAGCTGAGTGAATTTTTCTGCGTTGATAGATGCAGGGATTAACATGTGCGACGCTGCAATTTCATTAAATACATAATCAGATTCTTCAGGCCACACTCCATTAAATTCATTAATATTACTGGCTTTTCAACTATGCTGATGACCTTTGAACTATGGCATCTGCTTCCAACAGCACCTGTGCTTTGATCATTCTTCTGTGGAGTTGATCAGTGAGTGATTGCATTAGATTTACATGTCAATGGATTAAAAAAAACGATCAGAAGAATGTAATAGTTTTAAATAATCTGAATTTGAACAACTCCACCTCCTCCGAACAAAATAATCAATACTGATGAACTGAAAAGACAACATGTTGCATATTTATTATTGTCAAGCTTTCAATAAACATACCAAAAGCATTACAGCAGTAACGATCAGTAACCTAGTTTTTATTTGGTATTAACATTTGTTCATGTTTGACTTTTGAACGTGGTAAATTATAAGCAAACATATTCAGATAATCTGAGAAAGGTTCTGCTCCTGTTCTTTGATTTCTTTTCAATTAAAATTGTTGTAAGACTTTATGTTAAAAGCAGCTTTTCTCGAATGAACGAATGTTCTAATTACGCTGGGTTGTTTTTAGATAAAGTCATACCTAATTAGAAAATTTGGTTTAATAGGGGACACCTTGTCTGAGCAACACAGCTGCCCCTTGGATTATGCGGTTTGTTGAATTTCAAAGAATTCTTGTCCAACTCACCGAGAAATGAGGCTCCTCTGCTGGGTTCATGCAGGTGCCAACATGCTGCCTGACGCTGCAGTGTTTTACCTCGCCGACCCACCACTGGAATGAATGCCCCCTTTTCCCCCACCTAGGAGACGAGAGGAGGTCAGTTTGTTTTCCGTCTGGTTTAACTGTGCAGAAAATTGAAAATGTACATATATCAAGAATTCCAAATGGGAACACAGCATCGTGACGTGCAACAAAATCGCCCGACCCCAACAGTGTGGCTGCATGAGAGACTCAATTCCAACCAGAGGATGAAATGTATTTGTAATGTCACCATGTTTTATTTTTGGTGGACTACCATAACCAATTAAATAACAACTACAAATACCTTGGTACTCTTAGGTGAATCCTAGCTTATAATAATGAATCGAGGTCGATTTTAACGACTCCACGTTGTACCTCGGCGGCATCTCTCTGGTGTTATTAGAAAAATATTTCTCTCGTTTCTCAACTCATGAGAATGTATTTGCATAGAATTAACCTCTCACAAGACATTTTAAAGACGGGACTAAATCTGACGTGCCTTTGGAATAGCTTAGATGCATTTGCATAACGTTTGCCTCCTGTGCAGGTGATAAAGCAGCATTAAGCTGGGATTACAGTGTTTGATTGTGTGTGTGTCTGTGTGTGTGTGTGTGCGCACAATAAATGTACTGTACACTTATGTGCCTACCTGAATATGTGCAAACTGGAGTCTGTTTTAGCTGTTTTTGGCATTCCTCCCTATTGCCAGCAGGGCCAAAAAAGAACAGCGTGCCATGCCTGACTGCCACGTTGCTCATGTGACTTCATGAAAGTACAAGTCCCTTCAAGCAGTATAATAAATCATCACAGCCAGAGCTGGCCCACAATACATGCTCAGATGCACACACTTTTTTACGAGCCATAACACAATAGATCAAATTTGTGAAGTACGGAAACACAATCGCATCAGGCACCTTGACCCTTCAAGCTCGGGCAAGATGGACTACACTGCGTTAGGTCACACATCGCACATGCTGATGGGTTTAGTCCTAACCACCGCATTGATTGTCATAGCTGAGCGAAGTTTCCCTGAACACAATAATTAAACACTAAGCGCCATCTTCCACCACAGGAGTGATGCACCATGGTTTGTGACAATATATCTTCCCCCCTGCTATAACAATAACCACCATGCATCTCCTCTCATTTATCGGAAGCAGTTTTAGGAAGTAGACTTTAAAAAGTTTCTTTTTTTTTTGGGTCCTGGGTCCTTGCTATTCTAAACCAGGTCATCTGCTACCGCTGTGAATCCTGCTTTAAATAACACAACTCCGTCTGACAGGTGTAGGCCACCTATGCACCCGCAGCTCTAGGTAAAATGCGCTGCGACAGCATTTAACAAGTAGTCTTTGAGGCTTTCTCTCTGAAACAGCAGATTCAATTTAAATTTAATGCCCTAATGGTTTTCGAACAAGACATTCAAATGGCCTTCACCGTGCTAGGCAATAATGGCAATTTTGCTTCTGTCGTTTACTATGCTTCAGACACAAAGTTAGTCTAACTTGCTTGTCTTTACTTAACTGTTGTTGTCCCTGCCTTTCCACTGAAGCTGCATTTGTTCCTGTCATCTTGAATTTAAGTCACTTTGCCACCTGAGCCCGAGCAAATTTCCCCAGTAATTGCAGCGAAGGACGGAAGACATCGTATATGAGAAGCGCTCTGAGTGAAAAGTATCATTGCCTCCTGGCATCTACCCTGCCCCCTTGGGGACATATTTAAGGCTGGAAATACCAGCAAGGCGCCTGTCCTATAATGAAACCGGGTTGGAAATGGCAAACTGCAAAACTTTCTTTACAAGTGCATTTGATAAGTTCATCGGAAATCCTATGGACATGTGGAGGAATGTTCTGGCGAACGCTGGCCTCTGCCCAAGGAACAGTAACGGGCAGCAACACAAATGCTCCAATTACAGCTGCACCCACAAGTCCTCTGGGTAAACCACAGCACTCCTCATTGATCTGAGAAACAGCACTGCGATAGGGAGGAATTCAATCGGCTTTACAGAGGACATAAACTATATTATCCTAACCAAAACACGATGATGATGATGATGATGTAATCCTGATGTCATTTACTAAATGTGACAAATGTTGGATCTCTGCACTAAATCTGAACATTTGTGGTCATTGTGTAAAGAGGTGTGAAGAATCAGCATCTGTACATTTCACTCCTACTGTTTTGTAACTAGGTTATTGCTGTTTGGGTTTTTTTTCTCAGGTAGTGTTTTGTTGTCCTGTCTGAGATGGCACATGGACTCTTTAGTCCACAATGTGCTAACAGCACCTGTCAGTCCTCCATATAGAGGCTGGAAGAGTTGCCAGTGGCTGCGTCATCTGCACAGGGTTAGTGTGAAAAGAGGTTTCCTCTAAAACACTAGAGCAGCAAAAGCAGTAGAGATTTTTGAACTCCAGAGGGCACCATTAGCATGCTTTGTGTCATTATGCCATTCATGCATGCTACTGTATAAAACTGTATCTGATGAAATGAGGCTTTTATTGATACACAGTTTAAAGTTGAATGTCTCAAACCATCTAGCCAAAGAAAAATAATAATTTCTTCGGTAATATTTCATATCAAATAGTAAAACTCATCCAGTCAGGAAACAAATTGACTGAAAGTGAACAATAGATCATGTACAGACATTTATTCATTTACACACTCATCCATACTAACAGCATTCAGTGGTTTGACCCTTGATTTGATTCCTGCGGGCTGATGTTATTATCTTGTTGATATTACTTGGTACCTTGACATTTGAACAGTGAAAACAGCGTTCTGGTCACCGGTGTATGTCATAGATGGAGTGCTTTATTAAATAATCTAATTTCAACGAAGCTTTTTTCTTCTCCATAACATAATGTGCATCTTACCTGTTTGGAATAATCAATTGCGATTGCTGCCTTGAACCTGAGTGATGAAAAAAGAGAACTCCTCCGAATCTCCCTGGAAGGAAAAAGAGAGGAGAGAGGTCAGTATGTGACACACTTTAGCGGATTGTATCATTATCCATTCGCCACATAATTCCTGGATCACAGTAGTGGTCCACCAACCATAAATAAATACTTTATACAGTATATGAAGATGTCGACAAGCACAAACTAAAACACACAGAAGACTCTCTGCGTTCCTGCAGCATCAGCACACAGTTGCCCTGTTTGATTCATAAAGATGCTTCTTGTACTTTGAGGAAGTGATTTTTCCAAAGTGCATAATGAGATCTAAAAATAGGCTCCTGCGCGATCACTGACAGTGTCTCCGCCACACACAACGCTGACGACAGAATGGCAGAATGTGTGGTTATGTTTGACGCGTTTCTGACGTGTGCATGAAAATGCACCCGGCATGTATGTGCGCATATCCACGCTGCGCGCATGCATGGAAGCTCTGCTGGGTTTAGATTGAAAACTGAAAAAATAATACCAGAACAGCATAAATAACAGGAAGGAAATCGAAATACTCGAGGAGCAGAGTGGCCCGACACACGCACATAACAGCATAGAAAAGTCTCCAAAGTGCTAAGACAAAAACTAGCCTCAAGAATAAAGGTAGAGCACATGCTGCCTGTCCTCATGTGTTACAGAGGGCCCAGTGACTCACAGATCTCTGCTTGTTTTTTCTTGCATGACCATGGCGCTGATACTTTTTGCATGTGTGATCCTTTTTCATTTTTACTTTTCTACTTTGCTGAAGCTCTTGATATATGTTTAGATTTGAGATCGAAGTTTCTTTTTTTTCATTTTTCCTATAAAAATGGACTCTTTTCATCGTGGAGCAGAGTCTGCTCATGCAGCCCATTGGAAGCATACTGATTAATTAGCTTGTATAATTAGCTTAATGATTTAGAGAAACATGGCCATGGCCACCCAAGAAGCTATGCTAATGGACCCCTGTCTATAGCAATTAAAATGCCCATAACTTAAGAGTGGTGAGTTAGAAGTCCGGAGAGCTGCTGTGAAAAAAAAGTGGGTGGTGCGGTAATCAATGTAGCATCTCATCACAGAGTGAGATATTGTTGCAAGTCATGTGTTTGGGTTGAATAATATTTTCCAGAAGGACAGACAGCACCATTAAACCAAGAGCTAATGAAGTGTCTTTGTTTCTCTGTACGCCGATTAGCAGCGGAGCCAGAAGCATCATTCGTGCACTTCGACCTCAAATTAGACTTAAAATGTGATGTAAGATGCTGAAATGACGAAACCTGTTTGTGGAGTCACAGGCTGCAAATGTATCTCCCAGCTGCCCTACTTTACATCATGTCATCCTGTCACTCGTCGCGCATGTATGTTGACTCCTTCTCTGTGTGAGCGCCTACTGTATCAGACATGAGTGAGGGCATGCGGTTGTACATTTTACAGTTTCCATTAAATGTTAGTCGAACCAGGCAGCATCTCCGCTTTCTGACAAGCACCATTGGCATTCCTGGCTGCACTTCAGACATAAATCGCCCGTTTACGACCTTCCTCAGAACAGTAACCAAAGGAGACACCTGGCTCAACTCATAAAACCAGCAGAACGCTGAGGTAGAGGCGAGAATATAACTTTATCCATACATGTCTTTTTAAACGGCAGTCAACTGGGAGCAGTTAGAAAAAAAAAATCTCATTTGTTTATCTTTTAATGCTCTGATTGAACGCCGCAGAGATCACATTCAGTCATAGACTGGTAAATTACTACGTACTTTAGTGCTGACGAAGCCTAGGAATCGAGGTGCCATCGGGCTTGTAGGACTACAGCAGAAAATGGACGGTTACTTCGCGGTGTTTATTGCAGGACCACTGCGGGAGCAACCTTAAATCCGTGATGAACGTAGCTGGTTTATATTTATGACATGTCACCTGCCCTGTGACACCAGTCCTCACGGGGCTGCATTTCACCACATTTTAGAAGGAGCCAAATGCTCACTATGACTAAATTGTATTAACATTGAACATTATTTTTGCAGAAATTAGATGTAAACATCATGACCAACAGTTGTATGGCAAACTGGCTCATACAGTTAATAGACACAACACGAGTCCAACCACCACATCATATAGCAGCAAAGGCAAAAAAACACAATGAGGGCTGGATCTGTGAGTCTAAAACCAGGGACACTGTCACATTATGGCTAAATATGGATCTGCAGACGGACAGCTGTGTTGGGTAGTTACAGCTACTAAAGTCCTATACATCAGAAGAACTATTTCTGTTCTGAAACTAAATAGCGTTGCTGTTTCTGAACCGTGCCGGTACTCCCAGTGCAGTCCACATACTAGCTAGGAAGTCTGTTTGATGAAACAAATGCAAGGCAAATGTATCATTAGGCTTTGCAGCGCCCCCCAAACACACTAATTGCCACACAAACGTGTGATAACAGGCTGTGTCTGCATGTTGCCAGCAGGTGCTATGCTATTCACTTGTGTGCACTGAACATTGCAGTCCCGAGTTTGACACCATTGTGTCAAAAACTCTGTGCTCAGCCCGTCAGCTCTGGTGCGCTGTGCCCAAACAAGCCAGCTAAAAATGAGCATTTGGGAAGTGATCTGCCTTTCAGTTCCCTCTCCTCTCCCTCTCCCTCTCTCTCTCTGTACCAACAGCTGCTTCAGTGGCACAGGGTAGTGTCACTGTCAGGCGTAGATGGAATTAGTTATATAGTACATCATATGTTTATTTGGAATTGCCGTCATGCAACCGAAAAAAGATACGCGTTGGAGCGATGTTTGATATTTTAGACACATTTGCATAGCTTTTGCAATAGTCGGGCTGATGCTGACAGGATATCACGTCGGCAACGAGAGCAGTCACAGTGAGGAATGTTTCCTTCCAAACTCCGGGATGCAAATGCTAAAAAAATCCCTCTATGAAGCAGCAACTTTTACTCATGAGTTATGTGCATATTTGGCATGAAAAGTGGTCATTGGCCTTAAAGTACTCAGTACTAAAATACTCATGTCAAACTGCACACAGTACATACGGAAAACACGATTGATCATTTTAAAGCAAACTCCATATTGTCCACCTTTGTCCTAGAATAAAGAATTTGCGGTATTGCTGCCGTGGTGGTAAGGAATAGGCGAGCACAGACTTGTCTTTTTATGCTACCTTCCCGTTGTCTGCAGTCAAAGCACTCTTATCAGTCCCGTTTTCTATCTAAACTTCCCATCATGTTAAAACTGCTCTTCCCCAAAGGCTATCATAATCTGCTCAGCATGAATAATGTTAATCGTTCAAATATCTCAACGCCACAACAGGATCAGCGTGCTGTCAGTGCAGAGAAAAAAAAAAAGGGGATGTGAGTGCGATAGCTTCTCAGAAAGCAAGAAGGTGTACAATAGGAAAGGAGGTGGGAGAGAGGAAAGATGAAGAGGCTAAAGGGCCGGAGATCATATGAGATGATGGAACTGAATACGGAACAGGAAGATGCAGCAACGGATGACGGGAAGAGGGAAAACACATTAAGACTAAAGTGAGGTAATTAGATAAAGAGAAAGAGAGAGGAGGAAAAAAGGGATGAGGGTAGCGCCACGTGCCTCCGGCGCCGGTACGAAACTCTACGCCACTATATTCCTTCAACGTTTTCCAGTCAACTTCGGAGAATATGATAGCACTGATCATCTTCTTAAAAGTCTGCTTCTCCTGTCACCATATCACCTCGCGTCATTAGGATGACTGGTTGAGTTGCCTTAAAAAGTTTCTCATATTTCTGGCGAAGGCTGCGAGCTGTTAGATTGCCTTCTGCATTCTCTGCCTCCCTTAATCTGGCGAGTCTGCTGACAAACCTAAGAATGCTCGTGTCTGTCATATTGATCCGGGATCGTGACCAAACCAAAGCCAGTGGGCACATTCACGTATCTGTAATTTGGAAACACGTGTTCAATCAAGACTATGTAATTTCATCGTCCTTCTGTTGTCCTGATGCGTTCACGCCTCTGCGTTTACCTACGTACTCGTCCCGTCTGAAACCTCACGAGTACTGGAAAGATGAATACAGTAAATAAATGTTGCTCACGTCTCCCCTCTTCTATAAATCCACTTGTCATGGCATAAATCTAAGGAAGGTCTGTGCCGCCATGTGCCTCTGCTTATTAGCCAACCAGAGATCAATTTATCACCTTTGAGGACAAAGAATGGAGGTGCCGAGGGATTCTCCGTATCCCTTTGATTTATGGAGTTGGAGGAGAGGTAGGGCCTTTTTGGGTCATGCAAATTCTTCTCGGCACAAGTGCCCGCCCCTCCCACCTCCTCTTTGTGTGGAATTAATTTCTTTTGGGGGAGAGAGGGAGAATGGAATCTGAGTAAATCAGCAGTTTGTAGTGTGAGAGAGAGGGCTACGCTTGTTCAAGTAGTGGTAATGATGCTCTGACCACGTTACAAAGGGGATTATCAGCTTTCTGTGATGGCTGAAATTACAGTTGTTGGATGTGAGTGCATATTTCTCTCACACATCCACAGCATTCACCTCAGCCGTAACTGCTCCCCGGGCAGTTTTCAGCTTTCAACACTAGTCTGTGCTATTGGTCCGGCAAAATTCTCCCTCTGCTCTTGTGACCCATTTTTTTCTTTCCCCGCGTAAGAAGCTGGAGGAATGTGACTGTCCCACCTCACCTGCGCTAAGTGGCTACCACGTCTTATGAAAGGCTGCTGGTCTACAACTCTCTCATTTGTAATTGTCCTCATGTAAATTATAGACCGGGGGAGACTCGGAGGCTGTGGAGGGAGGTGTATCGCTGGTGAAATAGAAACCCGCTCCAGCGCGTTTGATGGAGTGTCACTGGTTTTGCATAGTGGTTACAAGGCAGGTTGGAAACATTGCGTCATGTGTTGTTTGGCGCCGAAGTGTGAGTCCAGTGTGATTCAGCCTCTTATCATCAGACAAAAAAAAATGGGAATGGGAAAAGGGTTACACACAAATGCCCTTTTATGTGAGTAACTCTTTCTGTAAGTTGTGCATGTGCATGAGTTGCGCGTGCGGCTTTTGCTTGGACAGCTGACAAAACGAAACATGCCAACACCTGTTCACATGTCTGATATTGAAATCGTGATTTTACACTTCCCGTGTCACATGCATTTGAAATCAATCCACAGCGCATCCTGTTTCCTTTCTGTGTCTGCGTCTTAACTACAAGCTGTGTGCAGGCTTCACTTCGCATCTCGCTTGCCCTCTGCCTTGACTCTCATCCACACTCATCCCTCCTCATAACAAATGAACCCACGTCGGCCAGCACATTTCCCCACCACCTCCCAGCACCGCCACACCTCGGCCATCTCATCTCCTCTGCACCCTTAGTCTTACTCTTTTTTGCCCCCTCTCTCTACCTTGCTTAGGAACCCACTAGCCTTTTCTTGTGGCAGAGAAGAGCATGGGACTCGTCGTTTGCTGAGTGGGCAGTGGGGAGCGGAGGAGGAAAGCAGAGAAATAGAAAGAAAGACGCACAAGGAGGAGGGAGGAAGAGAGTTATCTAACAGGATTAAAGGAGAACAACGGAATGGAGAGCACTTAAAAGACTCATGACATGAGCCCTCCTGCAAAAAGGAGGAGATGAGTAACAATGGCTCTTGAGGCTTTCTGTCTCTACACAATATGCTTCATCTCTCCTTCTTCCTCTCTCTCTCTATTTCTACCTATGTCTCTCTTTCACTCTCCTTCCATCTTCCCCTTCGGCCTCATTTTCACTTACCGGCCCGAGGATTCGATGGTTCTCAGAGGAGTCATGTTAATAATGTGTGAGTGAAAGAGTGTGGCTTTAATTAACCAATGAAAGAAAAGGTATTCAATTGAGATGGGATGACAAGAGCTTCCACCAGCATAAGTATACTGTAGGCCAGGGCCAGACACGGTTTGATTGAGAGTGACATTATGGGAGAGGGAGAGGAAAAGGGGGTTCAGGGTGGGGGCATGGGGCAGAGACGAGTAAGAAACTATCACGAGGTGCAAATACAGATTAAACCTCCGAGGTAAGGGAACAGGGCTCTTGTCAAGACATATTTGAACAAAGCAATACTCCATGATAGATTCAGAATGAAGAAGAGGTCGAGGCAAAATCAGAGATTTACGCAAAAGCAGAACAATCCAGTATATTTTCTAATGGGTAGGTTTATAAATACTTGCTTGAGCCACTTCTGTCGCAAACCAGAGAAAGAAAGAGCAGGTAAAAAAAAAAAAATTCACGTCAAGGCCAAACAAACCTCTTAGTCACTTTTACCGGTCTGTTACACGAATGTCTGCGTGTTGATACCTGTACATCGACAGCAAATAAGAGCAAACGCCCCTCCTCCCACCCCCACCACACAAGAATCAGAAAGGTGGAACAACATGACAAATTTCCTCAGGGTGGATCGAACTTCCGAGAGAGAATAGCACTTCAAACGATCGGCGCGCCTCGCCAGCTTTCCTGCCTGTCTGAGTCTGGAAGATAGCAGCCGTCTGGCAGCGCGGCCGAAAAAACACACACACACACACACACACACACAGACGTGCTGCATTGTGCACAGGTGTGAGAGCACACTGGATTTTGCATAACTACTCACAAACCCTCTTCTTCCACACTACGAACCATCCTATCTTTCACCCAAAACACACATGCACAGACAGGAGCATCATCCACCTCTTAGAAATACATACCGTGGAATATTGTTTGTCCAAACCCTGAGAAGTGCAGAGATATTGGTAATATTTTAACGCACAAGCTAGCGTGTTTACATTTGCAGATTTTGTTGGTACATAGCATTTGTCGATGAGGTCTCTCTCGACGGCGCTTCTCTTTTTGTACCACAGAACTAATAGCGGTGGGAAAGAAACTTTCCAGACTTAATAACTGAGCACCGTTTGAGGATGTCATCTCATGTTGGAGTATGCCACAGCTTCTGCCAAATGCTAGCATGTATAAATATATGAATCAATAAATCGCCATCAGGTGTGTAGGTGTATGCATGTATGGTATATTCTGTCCGGCCTCACGTTCTTCTTGGTTATGTAAGATACTCATTTTGATGACAGTAAGATCATAGTGGATCATGCACAAAATAATTATTTGGCTGAATTGTAAAGTGACAGTCAGGTTTAATTACTGACTCTCCAAAGTCAAGACTTACAAAAGGAAACCTTCACAGTGGAGGAAGGTTTAATAAAACAAAACTGACCAGACTGCGAGCTGACCTATTCCGAATCCTCGCTGACACACTCCTGATGTGTGACAGGGAGGGACAGATGGGAAAAGCAGAGGAAGAAGTAAATGCACAGGAAAAAGGAGAAGGAGGATATGTAATGAGAGGAAATGTAGGAAGAAAAAAAAGTGGAAAAGGGAAGCAGAAAAATGCTCGGATTGTCCAAATGGCCTGACAACGATGAGTTTAGTCAATTGCCCTTTAGCAAGGCATCCCACACGCTCCAATGAAGCCGTTGAGTGGTAACCAGCACAGCATTGCAGCTCCCAAGTGTGCAGGTGTGAGTATGACCCTTTCTCTCTCTGAAACTACTCCCCAAGGCTGTCGCTGTAAATAAGAATGTGTTCTTAGTCAACGTGCCTTGTCCAATAAAGGATTACATTTTAAAGAGCTCACCTCGGAGTGAGAGAGAGGGAGTGGGAGCAATGGAGACGTGATACAATGGCAACATGCGTAAATCACTTAAGCAATTTAGAAATAGAGCAACATAAGGACGTGAGCTTGCGTTAGCTTGGAAAACAGTAAGCAACGTGTTTACATCAGAGACGACAATGATGTCAAGGACTTCATGCCTTTGGTGATTGCAGCTGATCTGACTAGCTGATCACCGTACACTTGGCAATGACTGACTGATTACTAAAGCAAAATTCACTTCACTGGAAGGTGGGACAAAAGTGAAAGTGGAAGGGATGGGAGTACGGGAAAAAAAGTGTCAGGAAGCAGCGCAAGGACGGACAGAATAATCAAGCGTGGAGTGGAACACAGCCAGAGAGGGAGAGGCAGACAACAAAATAAAAAAGGGAAACGGTGTGAATGAATATTAGGCAGAGGGGCTATTCACACGGCGTCGATATGGATGAAGGTGGGAAGGAGAGGGGAAGGGGAGGGAGGAGACAGACTAAAAGTGTGCAAAAGAGAGATAGGAGTTCCTACTTCCCTCTGGGAGGAGCTTAAAAAAAACAGAGACAGGTGAGATAGAGAGAGAGAGAGAGTGTGAATAGGAGAGAATGACGAAGAGTCTAAGGAGAAATGTGGGATGAAAGAGAAGGAAAGTGCAGAAGAAAAAAAACTGGAAGGAGAGCAGAGATAAAAATAGAGGAGGAGACAGAAGGAGAGACATTTTGAACAAGTCCAAACTATCGCTCCACAACACACTTATCTACCAAAGTGCAGACTTTACATTATCACCACTGGCACTAAAAACAGCCTGAATCATCAACAAATAAAATCCGGCACAGGTAAACACAATGCGGCGTTTCAAGCACAGCGGTATCGGCATTGGTATGGCGCGTGTGTGATGGCGTGTGTGCAAACGATTTCTCATTATCTGCCGTGCGTCACTTATTAACACGGTGTCCATTCGAACATCTAATTAATGCAGATAGCCAAATGCCAAACCTGATGAAATACCATGATGAGGGATTAACTGGAATAACAACCGCTCGGACGGGCATAACTTTGTCTCCCTGATTAGAAGGCAGAGGGAGAATGGGAAAAAGCATTTCTGGATTACTTAAATCTCTCGTCCTCTTTTTGTTTTTACCCCCTCTCCTTCTCCTCCTGCCTCCACTTCACTGTCCTTAATGAAGACTTTTTCCTTCTGCCTCGTGCCCCTATTCTCCCAGCTTCCCTCCCCTCAGTCACTGAGTGCTGTCCTAATTCCATTCTGATAGATGGAGAGGGGAAGACGCTCATTAAAAATGGCTTTGCTGATTGTGCTGCTGCTGTTTTTATCAGTCAAGAGGCATATGCAGGTCTGATGTGTGTGTGTGTGTGTGTGTTGTGTCTGGTTACGTTTTTTTTTTGCAGGTGCTGTCAGGGAAAACCGTGGGGTGATTCAGCATGTGGCATAAGAGAAATTTTACTGCAATGTTTTGTAGCAGAGGTTTGTCTCCCCGCTCAATTCTAGATAGTATTTCACGAAAAGAGAACAGGCTTTGGAACAACAGGTGCAGGCAAGCTACCTCTAAACAAATCCAAACACAACGAAATTAAGTGCCCTGTTCATCATGGAAAACAAGTTATTACCACCTAGTGGGGAAATAAAGTGTTTGCTGTTAAACAAAGAGCAGCGTGTTCAGAGAACAGTCATCGGGGACGTTTAAGTTATGTCTGTCCATCAAGTAGCATCTTGACGAAATAAATCGACATTTTGGGAAATACATTTAGGTGCTCTCTGTCAAAGAGTTAGATGAGAAGATCTATAGCCTGCCACCCTCGTGTCCGTGCATTAAATATGAAGGTAGAGCCAGCACGACATTAGCTTTGCTTCGTATAAAATACATATAAGCATTTGCTCTTTCGAACCGTAGAAACTAGACATACGAACGCTGAAGTCAATGCACATCTTTAAAACAAGTGACAGGTAAGCATATTTTAAAAGCTGTCAAATCACTCCATTAAAATGTAAAGCTATTTTACCCATTAATCCTAAAGGTAATTTGTTTTATTTTTCATTTTATACATTAAGCCTTGCAAATCGTCCTTTGAATAAATTGGAGTGCAGTACTATTAACTAAATGTGAAATTAATGCACTGCAAATGCCACAACACCTGGGAAACATCAATATGCAAAAGGACCTAAACAGTCCTTCTGGCTGAACCATTACCTCCAAAGCAGGTAGTGAATCCCTAAATTGTAATCTGAGACATTGTGTAGACATGTTCTCCAGAAAATCTTTCGACAAAATATTGTAATTTTACGCAGACAAAATGACAGGGTATGTGGAAAATTTTAAATGTTCAATGGAAATTCTGCACACAGGAAAACAGTTATGTGCCATTTCATGTAATGAGAGCTATTTTCAGTCCACGCACCGTCCTCTCCAAAAGTATTGTGACAACAAGGCTAATTCATTTCTTTGTATTGCACACTGAATACATTTGTGTTTAAGGTCAAAGGATAGGCATGATACAAAAGTTTCGAATTTTAGCTTTTAGTTCATGGTATTTCTACAACACAGTGCTTAGCACCTTTTCTGTCAGTGGGCAAGTGTTGAACGAGGGGGGTGTCAAGTAAGATTGATGGGGCAAATGACTACCCATTGGTACATGGCTAAATGGCCGGATGTCCTAAAAAAGAAAGAAAACCACTGCTGTGTTGAGCAACACAAAACTTGGCAGTACTATGAAGAAACAACATAAAAGCGACAATCCGTGACCTCAGCAATGTCCTCCACATAGAAGAAGAAGAATCCGCTTTTTTGTCAGTGAATACATTGTTACATGTTACAACAAAATCTGTCCTCTGAATTTGACCCATCACCCCTTGGGGGGAGCAGTGAGCAGCCACAGGGAGCTAGCGCTGGGTGTCTCCTTCAGGGACACACCTGGTATGGGAGATGGGCTGGGCGCCTCAGCTGGGAATCGATCCTGCCACCATTTTTACTTTACTTTACTTGGCAGACGCTTTTATTTAAAGCGACTTACAGGGAGCTAGCGCTGGGTGTCTAGCCCAGGGACACACCTGGTAGGGGATAGACTAGGCATTAGACAGGGTTTCGAACACTCGACCATCTGACACTTAACCCATTGAGCTACCAGGCCGCTTCTGCACCCCAACTTTCTACTTTAACCCACTAAGCTACTAGGCCGGGTGAGTGTATCGCTATGCAGTCAAATAATAAAAAGGCTTTGTGATATTTGCAGTAAACTACAAATATGAGCCACAAAAGATCTGGAACAAAGTTTTATGGTTTGATGAAATAGAGATTGATCTCTACCAAAGTGATGGGACAGCCAAAGTGTTGAGGAATCTGCTCATAATCCAAACCACACAGGCCCATCTGTTAGGCGTGGTGAAGGCAGTATCGTGACTCGGGCTTGTACGACTGATTCTGGAAGGAGTTTGCTAATCTTTGTTGATGACGTAAGTCACAGTGGAAGCAGTGAGGTGAATTCACAGGTGTATTTTCCTTCCAGGTACAAATTCATCAAGACTAATTTGAAGGGAGCTAAACAGTCGTCAGTCATCTTTAGAGGGAAAAAGTGAAATCATGTGGACTGATCAAGTCAATCACGAGACCTTAACCCAATTGAACATACATTTAACCTGCTGAAGAGCAGATTGAAGTGGAGAAGACTGGAGAAGAAATCAATTTGGTGATGCCAATGAATTGCACACTTACCAGGGATTTGTTTTAGCTCACTTAAAATTTGGTGATTAAGGTACCTACAGTGGTGTGAAAAACCTTTTGTCCCCTTCCTGATTTCTTATTCTTGCATGTTTGTCACACTTAAATGTTTCTGCTCATCTAAAACCGTTAACCGTTAAAAGTCAAAGATAACATAATTGAACACAAAATGCAGTTTTTCAATGAAGGTTTACGTTATTAAGGGAGAAAAAAAAAACAAATCTACATGGCCCTGTGTGAAAAAGTGATTGCCCCCCCTTGTTAAAAAATAACTTAACTGTGGTTTATCACACC
>JAUMTR010000010.1:3733384-3812276 GCA_032270685.1 Microctenopoma stevenorrisi
TGTGTTTACTTGTGTTATCTTTGACTAATAGTTAAATGTGTTTGATGATCAGAAACATTTTGTGTGACAAACATGCATAAGAATAAGAAATCAGGAAGGGGGCAAATAGTTTTTCACACCACTGTAGGTGTATATAACAACAAATAAAAAGTCATACTCTAAATGTTTGTGTCTCACCTGTTTTTTGCAGTCTAGTAAAAGACATCCAGCTTAAATGTGTTTTAAAAGTCCATACATGAACTCACAGGGGAGTATTGCCAAAAAAAGTATTTTGAAAGCTGTTGACAAACTTAATTTCTCCTTTGATTTCTGACATTTTGTAATTGCCAAACACAGAGTCATTGTTTATGAGCAAAGTGACAGGCTTGGGACTAATCAATACTGGCACATTAAAGCAGTTTGAGAAAACTTAAGACGGCCCCTAATTTTTCTACCCAGCTATGAAAATTAGCAGTGTAGTAAAATTCCTCTGCTGTTTATTATCAGAATCACCATGGTGTTCACACATTTCTACACAGACAAAAAATCACATTTTACTACACCAAAAGCTGTACTGAAACTGAAAACTTAATTATGGATCTCGAAGGAAATTATATTAAGTGTATGAAAAGTATTGTAATTTAAATGAAGGTATTATAATGTTTTGGAATATACCATTAAGTGATTTATAGTTAACAGGATAGACACGCTGTTAGACCTTAGATGACAGCAATGAATCAAACAATAATGTCTCGTGCTACATCATTGTTGTTATTTACCACTTCTCCACACACCTGTGAAAACGACATTGATGTGTACAACATATTGACGCCTTCCGATCCATCAGGTAAGAAATGTTAGTTGATGGTTGGCTTTTCTTCAGCTATTATGCTAAATACTTGCAAACTTAACAGACTCATGAGAATTGTTCTCTATCACGTCACTTATTTCTTGTTCCAGATTAATATTAAAAGTAACAGGAAAAGGTTATAGTAGCTCACATGTAATGAGCTGCCTTTTTTATTGAAAAGTACTTTTATTTAAACAATTTCAAGAGAATAGTTGAAAGATTCACTGTATTAGTGAAAGATGCTCCCATGACCCAAATATGTCTTTAATGCAAAATGTGTGTTAAGTCATGTGCCCATTAGCTGCATGCATAGATTATCAAGTGTTTAAAGCCAGCTTTATGTGACTTTGTGTTTTGATTTTGCAAATTCTATTAATTAATCCTCAATTTCTTCAGGCCGTATCACTTAGCTCAGTCTTACATACAACCTACCATCTTCTGCACCTTGTTCACAGGTATAATATGTAGAAATAGCTCCACATCAGCCACATGCCCTGCCACATGAGATCTGACACGCGTCATACTCTTACACTTAAGGGCTCAGCAGCACAGATGTAATCTCACACATATCACTGCAAGGGATAAGGACATCTCCTTATGAAATCAATATAGGCCGTGAGCTCCATGCATCTCTTTAAACATATAAATGCTTGCAACCTACACAAATGCATGAATGCTCAGTCCGGCAGTTTACAGTATATTACATATAAATATATGTTAACAAATTGTAGACATTACCACTAAAGACCCATTTAATTGAAAGTGCTACTTGAAATGTTTGAAAAGGCCAGTTTTACTTCATTGTCATAAGATTGATCCAGTGCACCATTTAAAGCGTTGCATCACTAAATTAAAACTAAATTGTGAGAGGAGTCGCAGGGGAATTGTCTCTTCAGTGTCTGCTTGTCTTACTCAAAGTTCAGTTCTCTCGTACTCTCTGAATATGAGTGCACAACTCTGCCAATTACCTAATGGCTAACATTAAAGCAAGAATCCCGCCTCTTTGCTATTCCTAACAATTTAAGGCTGTAAAGAAAGTAGGAAAGCGCTTAACAGGCTTGTCGCATATGGTAGCCATATGACAAGTGTGTGACTGTGACAGGTAACACGCTGTAGTGCAGACTGCGTGTGCTTACCGTAACACCAACACTTTTGTGCAGGAACTTAAAAGCAAACATTTGCCTGTACTTCACAGCTAAAGCAACAAAGTACGATTGTGAATATGAATATAGCTGGCTGCATAGTAATTCACGTATGCTCTGGTGCTTTTATGGCGTACACTAGGCCAAAACTATTCAGACGGCATTTCTTTCTGTTTGCATTTTGTAAATACACTCCTTAACATCTGGATGACAACACCTGTAATCACTGTAATCACAATGTGCAAATCTGCTTTACTGTATATGGCAAGTGGAGGTTTCATATAGGCTACGTGTGTAGAATATACACACATGGTATGGTTTGAAGGGCTACAGGGTAAGTGGGGTTGTGCAGTGATGAAGTGCTCAGAATGCATAAAGCATTGCACATACATCAAACCTTCCCCAGCAGCTTTTGACTTCATAGCTTTTGTCACGCCCAGGCCACAGATTTATCAATGATCCCTAATAAAAGTGTAAATATTGTTTGATAAATTTGCTGAGTGGGAGTGATCAGGATAATAAATAAAGAAGCCGGTACACTACAGATATAGTGCACACTGTAATTGTAATAGAAGGTAGTGTAAGTCTGTGTGTGGACGGGGGCAAATGGAGCTTGCAGAGTGAACTGCATGCTTATTGCCTGGATGGGAGCCCTAGTTAAGGGCGGTAATGTATTCTCAGGCATCAAAGGCTCAAAGTTGAGAGTTTTAAAGGAGCTCGTCACTATTGATTTGCACGAAGAGTAGCTTCCCAGGTTCATTATATGGAAGCTCTCAGCCCTCACTTTAGGCAGCGAGGATGCTGCACAAACAACAGGGAGCTTGGGGTGAGCGCTTTGTTGTTTGAAACAAAAATTTGTTCAAATCATTTGCTGTTTTGCATTCACTAGCTATAAAGTATAAGCCATGGCTAATGAATACTATCCGAATTACTACAGTCCCTGGGGCTTTTTCACAATTAATACACATTTTAATTGAGCACAGAAAAATGGGACCATTTGGTGCTTAGCAATAAGAAAAAATGGGGATGGGGCTAAGATGTAATTGCTGAGGTTTTCTCAGTCTTGTCTCTCAAGGAGAAACTGTTTTTCTGCTTGTAGCCTTTGAATCTTCAGCATTGTCAAAACAGCGGAAAATCATACATTTGCATTTGTTGTTTTTGGGTGCAGTTGATGCCGTGTACGTGAAGTGTTTTGTTTAGATGTGGAAGCATGTAATGGTGGAGTCTGCTTAAATCAGCTAAAAAATGAAGCATAATAATACGGTATTTTTGGTCCTTATGTTCCACATTGTTCATAGTGGGAGTATATTAACTATATTAGTTAAATGTGTGAGTTACACCAACTGCATTAGACATTCAAACTTTTTGTTAATTCATTCAGATATCAGGCCTATCTAAACTGCACAGCGGAGCTTAGAATGTTCCTGAACAGATGGGTGATTGTTTATGGTGGACTTGGAGAGTATTAGACAGGCAAAAGTGTAAACATCTCTATGGGCAATCAATATCTCATTAGAGTGTCTGCTTTAGTTCATGTTTTGTCGCTTTGCATTCTCCACACATACTTTATCGGATCGGTAACTACAGCAATTTCTCAGGAAGGGAAGTGTTGTACATGACACAAGATACCAAGTGCATGAACCTGTACTAACCTCCACATGCTTTCCACACTCTTGATCCAAGTTCATCATGCTGTGATATGATCGCCAGTTTGAAAAAACATCTGAGCAGTAGAGCCTATTCACACTACCGAATTTCTAGCAATGCCATCATCCTTTTTAGCATGTTTTAAGACAGAGGGAATGAGGGACACAAGATAGCTAGTGGTGCTGGTACACTAGGAGATAATGGAGAAGGGGCCTCGGGCATAGGGGGCATGGAAAATTCCTTGTCACTTCAGATAAGAGGAGGGAAATGGGACTGGTTGCTAAGGGACTAGCTAAGTGCTTGTTGCTGTCCCTTTAGCTTTCCAGCAGCAGTCCTGCATAGTACATCGGGACAGGCAGATGTCCATCTTGCCACAATCAGTTGTGTATGAGGTTCATTCCCAAATGGGTCATTGAGGAGCAAGGTTGATGAAAGCTTATGTAAAGTTTGTAGCTGAATGATGCCTCAACTGTCAAACTTTGGAAATTTTATTCCATGGAAGTGGCATGGTGGAATGGTGTTTAGAAAGACTGCCTGTCAACGAGAATAGCCTAATTTGAGCCCATATTGAGGCAACATGCATCTCCCCTGCTGTAGGATCTTGCAATGTAGCCTTGCACTCAGTACTTTAAAAGTTTTCTCATAAGTTGATGACCTTGGGGATATTATCACGATTATCTTTGCCATATATATTTTTTTGTTTGTTGTTGTTTTTCTGACAAAAAATCATTGTTAAACACTTAAAGTGTGGGATAAATGGACTCCATTTAGGAGCAAAGTAGGATCTACTTAACAATGCTACTCTGTTACATTATGGGACAATTGGAGCATCTATACTTTATTGGTCCCAATTCCCTTAACTGCATCCGCGTTTTCCTTGCATGCCTTTTTTGTGCATCATAGTCCATCCCACTAAAGATAAAAAGAAAATGAGGTGAGAGGAATCGAGGATATGAGCAATTGGATACACCAGATATATTAAGACACATTTGACAATGGGTTTGGTTGACGATTGACAAGTGATGATGTTACCACCATCTGCACATTATACTTTCTTTCTTACATGGATAATTTATTAAAACCTGCTTCTGTATTTTACTGTTCTGTTTAGCCTGTCATGAACTTATGATTTACTAAACATTACTAAAGGTCCATTATTGATCGTTGATTTTGCTTACTGGCGCTTATTGTGATATTGTTGTTTTTTTGGGGAGTTGTAGAAGAAAGTAGCACGGAGGCATGTCTGGAAAAAAAAACATTGAAAAAAAAGCATTAAATTGCTCTTAGTACATACAACAGGTAAACAATCATATCTGCTTTAATTGCTGCTGCTTTTATCAGCACATGATGCAATGATTCATTATTTAATTTGACATGTGTGATCTCGTTGCATCACTTGCATTTTAAAAAACGTAATAATCTTTCCACGGGGGATTTGGTTCTACAATGTAAATACTCTATGTTATAGTGAAATGGACTGAAAGGCCTTTTCTTTGCATTACATATAAAATTCATTAGGACATGAGCAGTGACAGGCAGAGTGTGGTTAACCTTGTAGGACATTAAGTGCTGTAGAGGAGGGCGTCATTACTAACAGAGCTGATCCCTCATTTTTACTTTATGCCTGACACCTTGCTCAGAATACGTTATGGGTATGTTTTGTTTATGGTATTTACTGATTGATAAACAACACTGAAACAGGCATGTATGAGAGCACAAACATCCACCCACCCTTCTTCCTTCATTGGAAGGTCAGCTGCTATCCAAAATGTGTTTATTTTGTGGGTAATTGCATCAGACTGAACAGTGAAATACCGTCACCTCCTGTCGGCCCTTTGGAAGATTAGCACCAAGGCCATCAGCGGGATTGATCAATGTGAGGACCGGTGGCTGCTTGAGGGATGGGAAGGTCAGTGACTGTGATATTACTCACGCTGGCGAAATCTGGTGTCAGCGGCTTTAAATTTGAGGAGGCTAAATAATAGGGATAGTTTATTGACAAGGATGGGGTAGATCGACATCAGTGATAAGACGACGCAACTATAAGAGATTAGGAGTTAGAAGTGCCATACATATTTAACTGTGCACTAACTTTCCAGTAGCTAAATGATTTGGTTTACTCACACCAGTTATTCTTATTCATTTCTCCGTGCACCACATGTTATGCAGTGATATTCTCGCAAGCAGGTGTACATGATCCAGTTACTAACTCAAACGTGCCCCCCCACACACACACACACCTTCTCATTCAGCACCTTTCAGCGAAAGCTGCGCACATTTGTTTCCTTCGGTGCAGTTTTTTAATGCTGAGCACATCTTCTGGCAAACTCAGATCATCTGAAAGAAGGAGCTGACTAATCTCGATCCCTAAATGTATTCATGTTTAATAAAAAGATACTCATCAGCTTAAAATCGCCTGTAAGTTCAAACTAAATTTGAACCACCTGGGAGGAATCTAAATGACTGGAAGGCAGTGTGGTTAAGCAATCTGGGTGGAAGGAATGTGAAGGAAGGCTAGAAGAGCGGCATGAGAGAGCAAAGTGTTCCTCCAGTGTGAAGCTCTGCAAAGCCGACAGAGGACAGGGTGCATCTGTGCATCAGTGCATCTGTGCATGTGGATGAGTTGTCTTTGGCATATAACACATATTAATTATTGATTGGTTAATAGGGCTGGGCAATATAGCAAAACAATTTATCATAATGGTAATGTGTATAATTTGAAAAGATATTCATAACAGTCACAATAAGTTTAAAAACATTTCCATAAAAAAGCAGCCTCTTTTCAAAATTCCTTTAGAATTCATCTTAAGCGGACTGAAATTGTAAAGAAATTATCTTTTTTCAACTAATAAATCATCACAAATATACTCCTAAAAGTTCACTGTTAATTATACAATTGGCACGTTAGCATTTTTACTATATAGAAAGCATGTAAGAGGTCTTAGTACCCTATATTTTCATTTATGTATAAATGTTTATGCTGTGACACTACTGCAGTGGAGTGAATTCTGATTTCCTTTTTGAGTTTGTGTCAGATCTAAATGTTTCAGATCATCAAACAAATTTAAATATTAGATAAAGATAAAAAAAGTAAACACAAAATGCGGTTTCTAAATGATGGTGTTCATTATAAGTGAAACAAATCCAAACCTACACAGCCCTCTGTGACAAATTGCCCCCTAAACCTAATAACTGGTTGTGCCACCCTTAGCAGCAACAACTGCAATAAAGTAATTTTCGATAACTGGCAATGATTGTGGAGGAATTTTGGCCTCGTCTTCTTTGCAGAATTGTTTTTATTCAGCCACATTTCTGTACATGAACCACCTTTTTAACATCGTGCCTCACCTTAATTTGATTCAAGTCCTGACTTTGGCTAGGTCTCTCCAAAACCTTAATTTTATATATTTAAGACATTCAGACGAGGACTCGCTGGTATATTTTGGATCATTGTCCTTCTGCAGATCCCAAGTGTGCTTCAGCTTGAGGTCATAAACTGATCGTTCAGTATCTTTTTGGTGGAGAGCAGAATTAATGGCTCCGTCAATCACAGCAATTTGTCCAGGTCCTAAAGCTGCAAAGCAGCCCCAGAACATCACACTACCACCACAATGCCTGAACACAGTTTTACACCAGATGTAACAGGGTGCACACCTTTTTAAAATCAGCCTACAAAACATGTTTCCAAAGGTCTTGGGGGTCGAGATTTGTTTACCAGAAGTGAGACGGGCCTTTATGTTCTTTTTGGTAAGCAGTGGTTCTTGCCACAGACGCCATTTTTTCCAGTCTTTACCTTGTTGTTGAGTCACGAATGCTGAAACTTTTCTAGTGGCTATTTAAAAGAGCAATGCTGTCAAATTGTGTGAGCTGCAATTTTATTTGTGAGTTAATTTATTAGTGGTGTGTTAGAAACCAAAATATCACTGATTTAATGGATTATTTGATAAGTGACACCAAGAACAAACTAAATCAATTTAATTGGCATTAATTCTGTCAGATGGCCAAAAGACAAAACTTAAATATGCTAAAAATGCTATCTGCATGCAGATGTCCTCCAAATGTCTGGTAGTTTTAAACTAGCATGACGTACAACAGCCATACATGGGTAGTCTGCCATAGGAAGCTAGTTGAAAATCTGGGAAGTTGTCCTTTAACAGGTTGGTTTATGGTTTGTAAATGACAATTGCTGGTGTACAAAGTTTTCAGAATGCCCAAGGAATCTAGTTTAAAACTAGGTATAAATGAAAACAAACTATAAGAATGTACTTCCACAAAGATCTAATTCCCCTTACATTTGTAATATGGGTTGAAATAATTACTCATTATTAGGTATTTTCCACAAGTCATACAGGCAAACATAGAGCAAAATCAAGAAGACTGACAGGAAGATAGATGAAAGCATAAAGGCTGACACTGTGGAGACTGTACTATGTCTAATGTGCAGTGGACCATGAGAGTGCACTCCGGACCTCAGTCACACCCTGCTGTTCTTCTCAGGTAAACACGCAAACCAAACCCAGTGGATGAAATGAGAAAACCCCCACACCCTCAAACAAACAAAATTGTAAGACTAGCACGTTTGAGGCTATAGTTTAGATGTTGAGAAGGAACCATATCAGGGAAAATGCATTTGCTTTGCATTTGTTTCATGTATTTGTTGATCCTTTATTCTAACAACAGCTTGTGAAAAACATAAATGACGTGGGTCTCCCTATTTGTTTTACCTTTCCCCCATACTGCCTGCATCCCTTCTTTTACTACAGGCAAATGGGAAATCATCAAACATCAATTATTCCAGTAAACAAGTTTGACCATGTAGAACATTCAATTACACATGAAACATTAATAGCCAGTGCTTATTTCACACACCCATTAGGTTGCGTTAAACATGGATACTCAATCTTATTAATAGAGCTTGAGTGACTTGAGTGTGTTTTTTTTCTCTAACTAAGAGTTTAATCAGGAAATAATAATGGTGTGATTGGGTGGCATTTTGTTATAGAGAAGACTGAGAATCACAGTGCGCGGAGGCACCGAAGGGTGTAATAGATGAAATATCCAATGCAAGTATGATAAGAGACAAGAAGTGAGTGAGTTTTTTTTTCTTTCTGAGGAAATGTTCTGTGAGACAGACTAAGCACATGGTGTTAGGGAGAGTATGAGGGTAAGCACTCTGAACAGCAGAGAAAACTCCACCATGAGTACACACCTTTTAAAATGAAGAGTGTTGGAAGAGGGCTGTGCTAGTAAGCCCAGTTTCTTTGTGAATAATATACCCTCTGAGACTCCACAGTAAGATCCTCACATGCATTAGAAATACAGTGCAGGCACTCAACATCCAGTGGTGGTTGGAGCAAAAGCACCGATCGAAGGTCTAGTTGCTCACTTCCACTGTCTACAGTATGTTCACACACTTAATTAGGGGATGATGGCTTTGATTAAAATTCTTTAGCACCTTGCTCAGTATAATGGTATCCATTAGTCAAAGTTTGTCACAGGCTATCATGCTTACAGCTGATGAGGGCTATTCAGTAAAAAAAAGGCCTCCAAAGTAATTTATAATACAGTATATTCTGCTAATATGATATGAATGTGTGCGTTGCTGACAAGATTAAAATATTAACAGAAGATTAGGGATACAAAATTGCAGAATGCTGATTGAAAACAAATAAGCACTAGAAGTGTGGGTTTTGCTTTGCAAGATGGAAATAACTGTCAATTTGTTTGGATATAAAGTTCCTTACGATATTAAACACTAAGAAATGGTGGCTTTGTGCTCACATGTTTATGTGACGCTGACGTTTGACTTTAACAAATGAGGTAGATGTTATGGCATAGTGTAAAGGTTGCCTGGGTCAGTCACCTCACAATAACCAACACATCTATTGTAACAATCTTTAAGATAGCTATGTGGCACACAGCTGGTGAAAAGTCACGCGACCTATCTGGAAACTCATTAACAGGTGAGTGGGGATAAACGAGAGGCTTATGCCTTAAGAGGGTGTGGAAATCAACAACTTATAAGACATGAAGAAAAAAAAAAGTCCTTTTTTAGTCCTCCATTACATCCAACGCCACAGAAGCAACAAGGAGGATGCAATGTGCAAAGAGGCAGGAGACTAGTGTTTTCTCAAGCTGAAAGGTTGTTAATTAGTGTTCATCACACGTTCAGGGGGCGTCGTTTGCCATTCTAAATTTAAAGAAGATGCCATCGCTATTCTCGTGGATGTGATAGCAAACAATTTTTCAACAACAAAAGTGGGAGAGGAAAAGTTATCTCCATATGTCGTGTGATTCTTCTATATGTTCTAGTCCCATATGTAATGTATTATTCAGTATATCACTGACACCATGGCTGTGTGTGTGTGTGTGTGTGGCCCTACGGCAAATTTTACACCTCACGTTGTTTTGTTGACAGCCGTATTAGCAGCTTCAATCACTATTTTTTCGAGAGAAACTCTGGACGCGAGACACAGTGGCAGCCTTGTCATATCACAATGTGTCGTTTAAGATAGCCACTATGGAAGTGTTTGACTAGATCACACAAACTTCTTAACAAACTCGAGAGGACAACGTTCGTACCACATTGATATATCTATAAATATCTACGATATTAATGTGGATGATTGAACATTTTACAACACCTTCTAGGCAAACATTAAATTCAGCCCTGCAAGTTATTGGTTTGGGCTTTGGTTCCTGTCTGCCCTTCTAACGTTGCTAATTACTAACTCTGTGATTTAGTAGTCTGCGGCATCGCCTTAATGTGGTGGACGCCTACGGTAAGTTGGGGCAACGTAGATGCACGGAGATTTGGTTTCCAGTCACCTCTTTCCAACAGCCATGGCGCCAAAATTGAATTTGGCACTAAACCAAAGAAATAATGGTACGGAGTTGGCTCCCTACATTAACAGCTGGCCCATGTCTGAGGGATCACATTAGATGATGTCACTGATCTGACACTAATCGTGTGTGTAGCTTATCTGCTGGCAGTCCAGTCATCACATCAAGTTGCCCCCAGCAACGTGTCACTTCTGTGTCTACTGATTCTTCTACAACTAAAGGATGAGATCTTTTTTTTATTACTTGACACATTAAAGGTAACAACAGGGAACAAAAATCAAGTCAAACACAAGTAGACAGTTTTGTGTGACGGTGGCATTTGAATAACTGCACCTAATCGTGAGGCTTACATGGATGTGGGTACAGACATGGATTACCAAAATGATTAGGCTTTATTCTATGGAAACCATGAATATTTGCTAATTATTCGGTGCTCGTTGTTGGGACATTTCACAGTAGGACTCAATTTCTGACTTGATAGTGGCAGTAATGAGAACAAGGAGTTCTCATTACTCACACTTCAACAGTTAAATCTAAGTGAAAACATAATGTTTGATAAATAACCAAAACGAAAACGAATCAGTTCCTATCTTGGCCCATGGCCTCACTTTCCAGAAAAATCCCATTAAAATTTGATGATTCTGAAACAAACAAACCAGAAAATTTTGGGTCGAAGTATGTTATCAAGTGATCTATGATCTCTATCGTAGAAACCTCCGTGGTACATGTTTTACTGCCTTCGAGTGGAAGCAGAGAGTGGAGGGAGGTCATCGTTTCCGGAAGTTAACTAGTCGACTCTCAATGTATGAGACGGTGACGTCACCGGTATGAATACATGGCAAGTCCTACAATACATTGTCACTACGATGCACCGTATCCATGCGTCGCTGTGGCGTACAGCGCGTTGCCAGTCGTAACAGCCTGAGAAATGGATGGCTTCATGTCTCGCCTGTGAAATGAATCCCACAGTTCAAATGCGAGGACGTTTGATGAGAAGAAAACCCTCTGTTCACGACAGCCTTAGGTTTTCTTCACAAAGACAAGTATTGATTGGACATTGTTGAGTTTGATAACCAACCTTTGTCTCGTCATGTCTCAGTCAGATGCCCACCTGTCAGTCTAAAGTGTGTGTGTGTGTGTGTGGAGCAGGAGTAAAACCAAGTATTCCATCAGTGAGATCATCCTGCACTATAATATTGTGATGTAATCATACTGCTCAGAATTTGGGATGAATCGTATGTTCTACATTGTAGAAAATATGCACAGTAGTAAGAAAAAAATTGGGATTGTCAAAAAACTCAGGCCAAAAGTGAGCCTCACAGAAAACAGCTGGCCCTGCTGCCCTAGCTACCTGTGTTATATCATTGTCATTTTGTATTAGATAAAGCCCTTAGCCTAGTTACCTCCTCTGTAGGAACACGTTTTTTAATAATAGATATACAATTCTAATCTCCGGCTAAATAGTAATCCCCAATACAGTCAAGCAGCTGCTTCCAAGGTAGCGTGAAAGGGTCCTGCACCGCATTGTGTTGCAGGTCGTCTGGGTTCTTTCCATTTTCCCTTTGCTGTTTCTTCTGGCACTGTAGCACTCGGTTCTAACACAGACCTTCACTGGCAGCCGTGTGTGCAGCCCGGGCTTCTGTGAACTCAACCCTGACTGTCCCTCACACACCCTGGGGCTTTGTGAAAAATGAGACCGTGGAGAATGAGATAATAACATTGTGGAATGGGAGTGTGTGTGTGTCACGGGTGGACTTGGTGTGCACGGAGGAATCTGTGTGTGTGTGCGCTGTGACGTGTGTGTGTGGAACATAATTGTGTCCTCCCATGTGTAAAAACTATCAATCAGATTCACTTAATATTGTTTCATTATGGGTAAATTAAAATTCTACAGTGATCGATAGGGTATTGACTGTCATATTATGTGTGCGCGTGTGCTTAATGAATAATCCTTTTAACTAATTTCGGTCCCAATTTATTGTGGTTATTGAGTTTTTGTTTGCCTGTCCAATGGGAAGCAACGAGACGGTCAGACTCTCAATATTCTTGAAAGCATGGCCAGATTACAAAATGAATTTACTTTACACACCTGACTTTGTCTGATGAACTGCTGTCTGTGATTCTGCATGTTATTTTATTCACACAAGTGTAAATGGCATGTGTTATGACAAAATATTGGCATGGCGACAGCGTAGAACAACACAAAAAGCACGATATTTGATGTGATTACACCTCTGCACTAAATAAATCCGCTTACTAAGTTTTGTTAAGTAAACGGCTGTATGAATAATGCAATATACTATTTTTAAAACGTGCTTGTGTATTTCTGGTTTCACTATAAATCAATGCCAACAATCATTTTCTAATATTATGAGTCACATTCTTTCCTTTTATGCTTCAATAGCAGTAATCAGTTATGAATGCAAATCCTCACTTTGCAGCTTGCGCTTTATAATTTTTAATGTGGCAACACAGAAATGCCTTTCCATACAGTTTCCCAAGAGCCTCATAATGATGTGTTTGAAAATCCTCTGGCTTTATTACAAAGTGCTATTCATTTGCGAGAGGTAGGTACAAAGACTGCAAGTGAAAATTTGAGTGTGCGTATTTATGTGTGTGTGTGTGTGTGTGTGCACGGTTTTCTTTGTTTCTGTGTGTGTGTGCCAGGTTCTGCGGGATTGTGTGCATGACACGAAGTGTGTGAGTGAAACTGAGCGAGGTAGACAGATAATCTCTACCTGCCGCTCAGCCTGTACGCTTCCTTGTAAGTGCTTCTTTATTTCTCATTAGGACTTAAGCATGAGAGGAATTAGCTACTATAAATGAAAGCTGTGCCTGCTTTAATAACACCGGTGATCTAATAAAAAGAGCTGATTATGGTAATATTATCGTAATGCACCCAACTCAACGTAGCCTCGCTCAATCCCCGCCTACAAATTACCTGTTCTATTCCAGTAATTAATGTGGTTCAGACTGAGATGATATATTTAAAATTCTACTTTGTTGCATGTTCAAACGGATTCAAATTGTACAGTTGCACTGGTGACAATGAGTTTAATTCTTTAGATTCGTGCAAACGGAGATGGCTCCGGCTTCCCTCGCTGCATATGATTGATGACGACTGTTGTGAACGCGAAAGGTTATTCACTATTGAACAAACTGTTCAGCACTGTGAGGTGTGTAATTGTGTGCGAGATACAGACCCGTGAGTGACAATATACGAACCCGCTGGAAAACACGAAACAATAAAAAACTGAAGAGCAAATACAATTCTGGTGATGGAAAAGGAGAAAAGAATCTGGATAAAAATAGATAACAGACTGTGTTTATGGTGGAAATCTAGAGGGAGGAATAAAACGTGGGATAGATTATTCACAGCCGTTGACTGTGCAGCGTCAGCTTGTTATTCCTGGATACAGCATCTTAATTTCCTTTCTTTGCCTGCCATCTTTCAAGTGAGGTGATTATCATGCCAAGTCACACAGGGAAGTTTGAGAGAGAGCATGAAAGAAGCGAGAGGTGGATGTATGGTGACAACGAATGAGTGTAAAATATAACAGCCTCTTCACATGTCAAAATACAGCCTTGTAATAAATAACATGCAGCCTAATAGTCTTACACAAATATGTATATGTATTGTGTTGTACAGGAGTATATTTTAATCCTCTACTAAAATCTGCATCTAGCAGAGGCATGCCATTTTAACCATTTGTGACTATATTAGCGTGTAAGACGAACCCAGACAGCGTGCAGGACGTTTCCTTAAAGGTCACACGGTCATTAGTATTCCCTTCTTTCTTATGTGGGATAAAATCGTCACAACTCCACACACTAATTTAGACCTGAAGCAACAATAAGCAGTTAGGAAAGTTAGGAAAAACATACATGTAAAAAGTTTTTGCTCGCATCTCTGTCCTTATGTTTTACTTTAAAACTTACCTTAAAAAGAATCTGCACATTGCAATCAGATAAAAATTGAAATGTTGATAATGAAATAGTTCTGAGATTACTCATGTGGCTCAAGCATAAATCCAAGCTGATGGTCACTCTGCTCCTACCCCGAAGGGCAAACCCTGTGGCAAGTACAATCTCAGCAGGGATTTCCCTTTTCCGACCTTAAGGAATGTCAACGCACACGTCAAGCCTCGTTACTGGTCCTAACCCGTAACAGTTGACAGTTGAGGACACCTCTCATGTATTTACAAACCTGGATTATCTGCATAGCATGCCACAAAGGAATAATTAACACAAGTTTCTATTTTGGTGTAGAGGTCATGAACACAAACTGGGAAATGTTGGAGCAGCTTTTTCTGTATTAAGCGTTGCAGGGTAAATATGTGCAGACACCAGAGACACTTGCCTTGTTGTTCGTAACGATGGCACTATCAAGTGTAATTAAAAAGGAAAACTAGTTACATACGTCAGGTCAATTTGTTTGCCACATGGCGTGAAGAACCACTTACCTCATATTGTAATACTATGCATGGTCTATTCTGAATGATGACGTGGGCACATGCAGTATGTCAGTAAAAATGGGTCTTGCATTGTTATCTGAACTGGGTCAAACTTAGATTGACAGGAGACTCTGCTAATTAGTGAAATCTGCTGCAGGAATACTGCCTCCTCCTTAGGCATAGGCTGACAGTGGCATCTGCAGTCTGTGATGTGCGCCGTACACAATGACAACTTGGAAGCAACAGGGTACATTGACGATGCTGAGGGGTTTGAACACCGGCTGTGGTGTTCACCAGAGCCCAGCATTCAATTTTTACAGAAGACCCCCGATGTGTTGATTTGGCCATGACCAAGACTAACAGCTTGGTTTTCGAGTTTGGCAGACAAAGAGACGCACACTGTTTTAATAGGTTTTTGTCATTTTAAAGACAACTGCTAGGCATATGGCTTTGCCTTAGACACCTCTACAAACCTTAATAACCCCAAAAAACATATTAATTACTGTCACTTGGCATCCGTCAAAGCATTGATGATCAAACTAGTGACAATGACATAATCTGTTGGCATGCTAGGATATGATGTACCGTAGATGTACGGGTTTACATCCGAGCAGGCAATGAGCACAGCCTGCTTTTGCTTAGACACCCACGGAACATGCCATCCTATTACTAACACCCAGTCTGTACTGTATGTGCCTGTGCCAGACCGGCAGATGGGTTGGCGACCCAGCGACCTCTGACATTCAACCTTCAGAGAGGCAAGGCCATTCTGTTTCTGTCCAGTGGTCTTCATCATTCTCAAATGTTCTGCCAAAATGGACGCAGGGCGTTTGAGCCAACTTGAGCCAGATGCTGCCTCGAAGGAGACCATATGACTTCAGCTGATATCCCAAGCTGATTTTCTTGGTAAAACAGAAATCTTTCTGTTTGGGGCTTTAAAAGCAGCAGCATCTTAGCGACATCTTTTCTGTAGATGCAGGGGACACGGTTACATTTACAAGCTAATCTAAAAGCACAAAGAAAAGTTTTAAAATTTTAACTTTGCAACACATCGCCGTGCTTGAGAAACATCTTCTTCACAAATTATCCAGTCAACATAACAGGATGATGTAGAATCAAGTTGATTCCCTGATTGTTTCTTGGCCAAGTTTTGCTATGACTGCACCCCCAATCAGCTGAGCCTATTGTGTCAGTAGTTTGACTGCCTTTGTTCGTTTAATGACCAAACCCTGGAGACACAATAGAAAATTATATTTTTGAAGAGCAGGCTAATTAACGCTGCTTATTAGAAAGATGCCAACACGGGAATAACAATAGAAACGGGAAGGCTACGGGGCTTTGGGTGGGACGCTTGCTGTGACATATCAGAGGTTTCATAAGTGAGCTGAAACTTAGCATAAAAGGTTTGTCAAAACTGAGAGAAGAGAGAGAAAACAAAACTACTTTAAAAAGCACTAGAGGTGATTATTACACAATATTACGTTTTGATGAAAAACAATGACTATAAAATACCAACATATGTAGGCAGTTTAAAAATTACTTTGGCCTTTAGGCCACATATCAATGTCCTGAGGACCAATACAGTGATTATTTTAGGCATGGCCTCCCGCTCAGAATTAAGGTTCATAATACATTTAGCCTACAGTGGTAATGACACGTACCCATATGTAAAAAATAATATACTTTTGAATTGTGAACATTTCTGCTGCTGCTGTGTGTTTCCCAGGCTGCAAGAGGTGAAAAAAGATTTTTTGTCGTGCACCCGATCTGTGTCCAACACCATGCTGTCATGTTGTTTCGTGGAAGTCTGAGTCACTCGCTCAAGCAACCAAGGCTTTGATTGACATTCAGCTTAATGTAGGAATGTAACACATGGAGGATCTGCTAAACACGTTTTCCTTCCAATGTTGGAATGAAGTGGCTTTCTGCTGTGGTCAGGCCGAGATGGCAACGGAGTTTGTTATTAGTAGGAGACAGAGGAAAAACAACACCTTGTTGACACTGATATAGTCACTGATAGTGCCTTGTGCTTTCTATCCAAATGTATGAAGAAATATTTTTTAAACACGTCTGGCAACAACTATTATAACTCTTAATGTCTTAAAAATACACACGTGCAAAAAAGGAACGAAAAAAAATTAAAGTAGCTTAGTAGGTAGATTGAACATTACAGGCATTGTGATTATTAATTTAATACAGAGCTTTTAAAACACAAAATAGATGATAGATCATAGATGAACGGGAAGCACACACAGCCCCTTAGCCCATGCGCACACACACACACACACACACACACACACACACACACACTGACTCAAAAGCACACACACTCTCCTGTGAAGTGAGCATCTGATACTTGGCTGCAGAACTAGTCATAGAATGGAAAGAAAGAGAAAAAGAAAGAGAGAGGACACCTTAATGTGCCTTCGCCATATGCTGTTATGTACTGAAACACCTCTCTTCCCAGGCACTGGAGCAACTTATCGCGTTTGTGGGTGACTTCGCCGCCGTTGATAAAGTTAAAGATAAGCCATCTGTTCGTAACAGCAGCCCAGCTTCCCTTGGACAGACAGGGGCGTCCAAGTGTGCACAAATCTGCGTGACGTCTTTGCCTAAGTTGCTATTGCACAGCATTCTTAAAGCACATGTGTTAGCATGGTATGGATAGTCATAATGATGAGTGATCATTAGCTAAACATTGAACGTTGCCTATCAAAACGTAGAGGGAAGGATTGGCGTGCCCTGCTAACATAATGCTCCGTAAGCTGATTTTTCAGAGGAACTGTAAAAAGGGAACACTTGGCGAGTCTGCCACTCAAGTCTAATTACTGTGGGATGTATGCAAAGTCACACTAACAAGCTATCAGTCACATTTCTTATTAACAACCTACCCCGGCAAAAGTTGGTCTTTAGCAAGGAGGGAGAAAGTCAACATACAGAAACTTTAAGCTCCCTTAAGAGCTTTTGATAATGCCAGAAGGTTTTTGACACATGCTTGACAAAGTCACCATTAGTGAAATGGCCCGTTACTCAAAGGGCATGGCTAAAAAGAAAGAAAGTGCTAACATTTAGACCCACCAAAGAAGCAAGCCGTAGTTGATCTTTAATGGGCTCGGGGTTGTGACTGCTTGCTTGCTCTCTGCACCAGCATTCATGTGATTCATGCGCATTCTCTATTTACAGAGCGGACAGGATCGTAGAATCACGCACCCAACAATCGAAAACACTGCCATTTGAAGTAAGCAGTTTGTTGTGATATTTTGAACAGTATGAAACGCACAGATTTTCCGGGGCACGAAAACCTAGATGGACACTTGAAAGTGTTTCATTATCCACGAATAGCATTGAATATAAATCAAAACCATTTCAGGAGAATTCCCTCCTGAGTATTACAAAGCTACCAGAGCTTTGGATAATGTCCAGACTGGTCTTTTAAAAAATTTTTACCCCCGCACAAATCTACTTTTAGACTTCAACTGCGTAATGGTATTTGCTTAACTGAGCAGCCAGAAATCACTCTCTCCTTTGCCATACCGCTGATCTAGAGTGGCTCACTTCCTGTCTGAGAGGAGGGCTGCCAGACATAATGCAATAAGAACTGGTACACAGCTTGTCTAAGAGAACCAAGGTCCTATTTCACCGCTGATAATACTGGGATGAACTCTTTGTGCTCTTTCTCTCCCATTCTTCCTCTCTTTGCAGGCTCTGAAACCCTTGAGCTCCCAAGTGCATAATGAGCCAATTGTATTGAAGTGTATGAGGAAGAAAATACTGGACATTTCTACTCGAAGTCAAAAGACTGGGCTTCAAGGAATCTCTAAGGTAGAAACACACTTTTGAGTTATTATTCTGTGACAGGGACAAACACAACTGCCTGTACCCGGATTCAAATAGGACGTGAGTGAAGCTTTGCAGAGGGAAGAATCAGAAAATTACCACATAGGTTTGAGACAACAACTTATATCTGCGGCGCTGCAACGTGTGGCTGAAATATGTTAAATGTGTTAATTAATAGATACTGTAAATAGGAATAGCATTTGAGTTAAATGAAAATAAATGCTAGTCCGCAGCACTTAGTGAGTGCATCTATAATGGCTACATCATATAATAAATATCCTCACCGCATCCATTATCTGGACATTATTTAAAGCTTTCACTGTAACAGCTAGCTTTAATGTAATGTGAATTGCTGACCTTGAAAGCAGGCAAATGCATCGACTGGATGTGAATTTAAAAATCTAACAGCTTACAGTCTCAACAAAGAGCACTCCTCTCATCCAGCGTAGTGGACATGAACCTGCACTGCTCCCCCACAGATGCCTGGTGTGATGTTTGACAGATTTCTCCCTCTCCAGCTAGGCTCACAGTAAATGTCCATCTGGCAGCTTCCCATGGGTACTTATTATTCTCAGCTAGCTGGGGGTTTTCTGTTTCCGAACAGTCAGCCAGCGCCTGCCTCAAAGAGTTGAGAGCCGGACCAGAACATGCTTGCAGATGCTCTGCCTAGTAGCCAAACGACGATACTGTAGTGACACGGCACTGGGTTTTCAATTACACAATGAGGTGGCGGTCGCCCCAAAACTGTCCAAGTGCAAAAAAGTCAAGTGCATCGAGACAAACTGTCTGCCTGAAGTGAACACCAGACGTGTACGAGGATCGCCAGGTAACATGCACATTTTCTAATTTGTTCTACACAAGTGCTCCACCTTACAGATAAGATGACTGATTTACCCCTTATGGACAGATGCTCACAGCCGTGGGTAGCAATGAGAGGCCCTGCTGGCCCGGTCTGAGGCCCGCTACGGCGGATTCAATCATGCAGTTGACCTCTATCACAGCCTGCAACCTGCCGAGTGTCTCTAGAAACACCCGGAACATAGTATGCTATAGTTGGCTTGGCATTCAATACCTAAGGTCGTTTTGACGCTGGGTTTGTTTGATCCAACTGCAGTTGAAATGATTGTTAATTTTTTTTTGCCACAGCCGTCAGCCTAGTTCACTTCTGATACCATCTATGATTTGGTTGAATAGTACTTGGTTGTTTGCCACCAAGTGATTAGAGCCGTTTTGACATTTGCAGGCAAAAGGCTTTTTGTCATGAATACATAAAGAAGTTAATAGTTGACTATCATCTTAGATTAAGTTTAATTTACTTAGCTTAGGTGGACAGTAGTGTTATGTTTATTCACCTGTGTTCATGTCTCGTGAGTTTGAGGGATATTGTTAAGATAATGTTCCAATTAACTAACTAATGAATATCAAACTGGGCCATTTTTCTATATTTTATTTCTATGTCATCTCTGACGATGCAGCTCCTGTCACAGTGGTCAGATTGAAATTCATATGCTGTGTCGTTTCTTTGTTTTTTTTTAGCATCCCACAAGTGTGTGCTTCTCAAAATCAGATAAAAATAAACACAGAGAGGAGCAACGACAGAGACAGCGGTGATCGGAGGACGTGTCGGGTTCTTTTGACATTCATGGGGAAGCTTTCATTCGAGCCAAATTACAAGAAATATGTGTAACCGAGCAGTTCATCATTAGTAGTATTATTATTATTATCACATTGCACATGCATGTCAGTGACATCATACGTTTAACGTTGCATTTGTCCAAAAAAGTCAGGGCGCAGGGAGGAGGGCATCCAGGGCTGTGTCACCACATGGACACTGTCCGTGTTCACAGTACTAGGCGCTTTATGTTGACATGAGGAGTTACGTATAGTTTGCAGCTTAACACATGGGATATTTCTACACACCCGCCACAGTGTGGAAACAGACACCATCCGCGCTAGGCTTGTTTAAGTCAACACTTCCGGCGTATTCTTTGAACAATCTGGGCCATTTGATTCTCATTTGAATAAAATTCAAATTGAAGGCGCAGAGCACACAATCGGCTTGCCAGAAAAAAAAAAGCTGCCAGTGTGTGTATTCTCGCGCACATGTGGGAAAAGGCGACGTGTGAGCATTGCAAAGCATCGCATACCTTACTGAGCAAACAGCGGCATCTTGGTGCTGCTTCGACTCCTCCCACCATCTAACCCTCCTCCATATTCATGCATTCGCATCACTCCCAGAGATATGGGACTACTCAAACATGACTCTCACTCTTGAGAACAGTGCTATGAAAAATGAACTGAGTCCTTACCTACTGTGGAATAGTTGGTCACATCTGTAGGCGGGCCGTGGGGGAAGAGACGTAGCATGGGAAGGGGGGAATCGGAGGAGGGGTGGGGGAAGAGAGAAAGAAAACGTCAGCAAAATTACAATGTACAGCAAGCTAAACTTCTGTGCGGGCAGAGGATGTCACTAGCTCCCCTGAAAAATGATGGTGGCCCAGCATTGTACAGTCTGGTAGTTAAGAATAGTCCCTGTCAAGAGGGGGGGATATCATTTATTAATCGAGGGACATGAAATGTCTGAGATAGTCTCCCCTGCGGATTCAGAGTTTGCACAACTTGCATTAATATTTGTCAGCGTTTCAAGATTTGCAGGGTGGAGGCAACGAGAATATGAGCAGAAACCTAATCTATGACCGACAAGTCTGGGTTTTTTTCTGCACCAGCGTAACTTGACCACAGAACAAACAAACGTGCTCACACGAACATACTTTACACTAAGAGCGTTCCCTTCTCTCAACATATATATATATATATATATATATATATATATACATATATGAGGTAATTCACTAGCTCTCACCCTGTGTGCTTCCACTTCGCTACATTTCCTCAAGCTTGTTAGTCTGACAGCCAGCGTCCAAGGTTCCAACGGCACAATAAAATGGCAGTCCTGCACACCCCACACAGACCGTAGAGTGCCTCTCACACAAACAAACAACCAATGGGCTAAAATAACCATCATTTAACCACATCTCTACAGCATTACCGCTGCCTGGCATCCATATCTCCAGGGATTAACAAGCGAGGCTATTATATTGTAAAACCTGTGTTGCTGTACCGACTCCCAGGAGTCCTAAAAATATACTGGGTTTCCATTAAAGAACTTTTTTTTACATTGGAAGTGGTCCCTCCACTAATGTACTCTTTTAAGGTTGAATTTTCTTGTAAATGTGCAATAAAACAAGAAAATGGAGTGTACTGACAATAACCAGTTGAAGTGTTAAGGAAACAGACTCAGGGCTAATTCTGAGTTGCCTTTACTTACTGTACTTCTATATTACTGTACTCATCACTCGATAAATTTCGATTCTTTGGTGTGGATGCAACAAATCTCCAAGGAGATCAACGGTGAAAGAATGGGATTGCGATATCAGTTGCGCACGTGACAACAAATCCGTTTTCTGGGAGAAGTGGGAAGACTGGTTTCATCTGTGGGATGCTCATTACTATTCAGTCTGACACACATTCACACTCACTGCTGCTAAACAGAGAGCTCAGCTGAGGACCTTGAAGTTTTGTGCCGGGAAAATTGGACCCAGGGGAGGGGGTGATAGGGACTGGAGTCTTCAAGGGACTTCAAGAACCACTAAAGGCACCTGGGGCTTCACTGACATTACCGTCTGTGTTGTTTGGAAGAGGAAAGAGTGAGAGACCAAGACGCTTGAAGGGACAAAGTTAAAATAAAACCGACACATTTGAAACTGTAAGCATTTTGACATGAGTGGAATTACCAGAGGTTGTAAATACCTGCAACTGAACAAACTATTCACACTGAAAAAGAGAGGTGACTAAGTTCAGCGCTCTCAGCCATTTGATTTTTCTCTTTATCTAATCACGTTTTTCTGTTCTTATAATGCATTTTTTGTGGTATTTTTTTTGCAGTGCATTGAAAATTATCGATTTTTCCCGAGTCGTGCTGTGGAAATTAGGCATCCCAGCCAATGAAACATGGCAGAGGTAGCATGGGCCTAAGTGGATTAGACTGACGGAATGGAGGAGAAGGAATCTAGGGGGAGAAACCAAAGCTCTGGTGGCTTCAATAAACCCACTCTCTGAACTAGGAAAGAGATAGAAGACAGAGACATTTCTTACACCCTCTCTTGCCCTCCTGTTTTAAGCAGATAAGCTGCTTCCAGAGTCTTAGTGATGCTGTGTAGAACTCACAACATGATATGGAAACTTTTGACAAGGCAAAGAAAGGCTGAGGAAGTCCGTTCTTCATGCTGTCTTTTCTCTATTGACAAGAGGGATTTGGGGATGTTTGGAGTGGTCAGTGTTAGGGGGGAATTACAAAAAGCCTCTGTGATGGTACATAGAGAGCATGACACTGCACACACACAGGTTTTAGTGAAGACATGTACTCTATGATGTTTCTATGTTGTATGTGCTATTTTTAATATCATATCCTTACCATAAATTGCATGAACTACGTGCACATCAACATGACCTAACGAGGTGTGCATATGCCCAGCTGATATGTAACTATAACCATTTTGTCTGCACCATGTTGAACTGGACTCTCGCAGCCTATAATTTTTAAGACGCCGTTAACATTAGAAACTGTCATGTTACTGTCCGCAGCTCATCTTGGTAAATGTATCAACGCCTGTGGCATTTACAGCATGTACACAACGAACACCTTTCAGTGTGTAGACGTTCAAGTGAACAGAAAACATAGCAATAAATATTGTACTTTTGGATTATACTTAGGGAGACATCATGTGCCCTTGGTGGGATATTTGAGGTTCTGTATGTTTAGTCCTCCGACAATTTGCAGCTCTTCGACAAGGACATCAGTTTCCTCAGGGGAGATTCTTCATGACTCAGCCGGTCTTGACTTTCCTCATTCATCAAATAACAGTCAGACGAGACGGGCAGTGACACATTTTAAGGCGATCAGAACAGTTTGTTTGTTCCGTAACAGGCAGAAAACCACTATACAATGTACATAACTGATAATTAAGTCCATTAGCATTGTTGCCAGCTGTGTGTGATAAGGTTGTATTTCTAGGTTAATTTCTGTTTACCAACTACTAGAAATCCTGTCAAAATATTCAAATGTGCTTTTAAACATTTGTTCTGTAAGTGCACATACAGCTCTTGTTCACTATACAGATACAGATTTTATTACTTTATAGATTAAGGTGTTCGAGGTGCAAGCTGGAAACAATTGTGGTCTGAATTGCACATGCGCTCAACGTACTCACTGCGTCTGGCTTAATTTAATCCAGTTTATTGGTTTAGAATATAACAGAGCCAATGCTATAGTTAATGAGCTAATGATGCTCTTTCGGGGGGGATTTCTAGGTTTTTCTTCTCTGTGGAAAAGTGTCAGTGATGCACACACACACACACACATCGAGAGCAAGAGAGAGAGAGAGAGAGAGAGAGAGTTCCCGTCTCTAAATCGAGTGCAGGACTGAGCGGTTACTAATTGGAAATCAAAAGCAATGGAGCTGGAAGGCAGCTGGGAAGGAACAGTGGAACATCCAGTGCCTGTTGTCGGTCAATTTAGACCATGACAAAAAAAAAAAAAACCTGTTCCTTGTGTCACCATTTAACCTATTCACCAGTGTGGAATGGGAGCAGCTGTTTTTTACACTACCACATAATAAGACAAAATGGCTCTGGCTGGCTAAGCTCCAGCTAGCTGCAAAAGAGGCCTCCGTGCAGATAGAAAAGGCAGAAGGTGTGAAACAGACCAAAGAGGAGGAGAGAAACCGTTCCGCCATGTTATCGCTGATGCTGAGAGAGCTCGCACCCTTCCATCTGAGCTGATATAAACATTACTTCTTTTTCTGTTGCAACAAAGATTTAGAGAAGCGCTGACAGAGACGGCTCCAGATGGCCTGGACTCACGCAGACTGGAGAAGTATCTAGAAGTTTACCCAAGTCACACAAGTAGCCAGATCGGCTCTGAAACTAAAGCTGCTCTTTGAGGGGGAAAAGAAATATTGCTCATTTTTTCTTAAATCTCTGTTTAACTCGAGGTGTGATTAAGTACTCTGTGGGCGACAGCACGATCAGCACAGTTGTGGAAATTTCAAACTTCACCAGGCAGTTGTCAGAATTAGTGCTGTCCGGTTTAAGGGCCAGTCAGGCATGACAGTGTGGGAACGAGGTATGCTTATGTTAGCGCTGCGGCAGATGTTCTGTTCTTGTTGCATCTGTCTCCTGTTTCAAAACAGAAGCGCTGGGCCATTGCTCTGTAAATCTCATTCCCTAGATCCTCAACACAACCACCCCCTAACCCCCCCTCAGGTCAGACAAAAGTAAAATTAGAATTTAATAACTTCATGATTTTACATATAATAATCATATAGAATGGGTTAGGCTTAGGGTTTTTTACCCAAGCAATTGCAATCTTGTGTTTATCATTCAGAGATAATATTTTACACAGTAAAACTATCTGCAATGCTCTAAGAGTGTGGAAAAAAATGACATGAAAGAACAGAGCTAAATCAAATGCAGCCATGGTCTGATGTATCTTCCCAGAGGCCTTGCACACACTCTTGTGATTTAAAAAAAAAACACACACTAAGGGGATTTAAGGGACCTTTTCAAATGCAGCTTTTTAAACAATTGTGCCTGGCAGACCTTGATGAGTGATCAGAAGTTGGGGAGATCAGAGGCCTGTGGGCTTTATGCTGAGTTCTGACCCTGAGTTCAGCTGCACAGAGGTGGGATAAAGACTCTCTTGCCTGGGGAGAAGTAGATAGAAGGACAGAACAGAAAGTAAGAAATAAAACGAGGGAGAAGCAATAGCCTTGATGCCTCTAGCAGCGCGGCACTAGCTTGGCCCTTTATATCAGCCGTTTGTAAAGATGGGGGGAACCCTACAGGCAGCCATATGTTGACTGGAGCGATCAAGGCCAGCTAAACAGGCCTGGATTGGAGCTGTTCCTTCAGGCTCTGGTGTGAGTGGAAGAAGCAAAAACAGAGCTTTAATGATTTTTGACACTTCGCTTTCAACTCACAAATCAGATTCCTAAACATTGGTCTCACGCAGGAAGAAAACCATTAACATAGGTCAAGGGGACATGCTTGACAATTGACTGCATTTCCGTGTGAAATTCGCTGTGTCTGAGATCACAGTCACTTATGGCCTCACTGCACCCAAAGAAACACTCACACTAAAAGGCCCTTACAAAGCAGACTTCTGAACCTCTGACTCAAATAGATAATGAGACATAATGAATAAACAATCTGGCCACAAGGTGCGAGCATGCTTATTGCTTTTTAATTGTTTCCCTGCGTACGTTGAGCCGGCTCTGAGAGCTTGTGTACCTGTGTGCATTTGCCCATGCGAGGCCAGGTGCAGTCATTACCACGGGACAGATGGATCAGCAGAAGCGCTGCTCGTTTAACTTGCAAGGCAACTTGGTTGCTGCCATATGTGGGATTATCATTAAAATTGACCTTTGACCTCCAACGGGTGCCTGTCATTCTAATGGATTTAATTAGGAATGTCTGGCATTGTGTTGGATGTGGGTTTTCTTTTTCTTTCCTGTTATGGGAATGTATTAGTTTGTGAAAAAACTAATCTTGGTATTTGTGCGTGTGTCTGAAATGCTTTGGATGTTGGCACCCATGCAGGATTATTTTAAAGAGTGGACGCTTGTGCCTCTGTGTGTACGTATGGCGCTGTGCGCATGTGCCTGACTTCGGTGTGAGACGTGCTTAAGTTTGGGAGCTCCTTTTAATATAGCCAGTGCAGGTCCTTTGAAAATTCATTTAAGTGCTTCGACCCCTCTGCCATCTGTGAGAGGCATGCGAGGGAGGCAGCTGGTGAGAGCAAGGAGATGAAAATTCTGACACGAGCAAAAGCATGTGGGCAAGCCCTTAGACAAAGACTGAACAGCCACTGGTGTGCCAGCTCCGAGCTGATATTTATTCCTGGACCTTATCTAACATTTGGTACAAATTTAGATCGAGAGATAAATGCTGCTGGGATCCAATCCTGCTCTGGATCAAATTTGAAAGACAAATATTAGGTGTTACATAAGAGTGATGTTAATAAAAGGGGGGGACGTGTCCCTTAGAGGTCTTTTGAATTTAACTGCTACACGTATTTAGTGTCATGTTAAAATTAAATTAACTCCACAATGATACAAAGTATATCACAAGAGCACAAAGGTTCCTCCATATTATACCAGCAAATCTATCTGAACATCATATCTTACATTTAACCAGTGGCGGCGGTCAATAGACGCTGTCCAACCTTTCTCACATGAAGAAGAAGAAGTAATTCAACCGGTGCATGCACACTGGAACTCCTCCAATACAAAGTATAGGAGAGCCTCAGAATTTGGCGCCTAACCCCGCCCACAAGACCGATGTTACAACTCCAGACTAGGAAATTCAACCAGAAACAAGAAACAAAGATTAAAGATTGTGGACCTCAAAAGCTGCTTATAAAAATGAAATAACTAACACAAGATATGGGGAGAAACTGGTCTGAGAAGAACTAACTGACTAATTATCTGTCCTGAGACCTAAACTTTGGTTTGTTTTTCCTGCCTCCTCTGTCAGCTGTGAGGAAAAGATCGAGTCTGGACTTGGACAAGTACGACAGAGTTAATACATTTTCCTAATAAAGAGAGAAAACATGAAAAGGCTAGCAGCTAAACGAAACATGCTACCCAAGCTAATAATGAAATGACATAATGAGACACTTTTTGTCCGAGATGATAGACTGCATTATATTTTGTGGTGTGTTTGAGCTCATGTTGTGTGGTGAATGCGCTGCTTGACTGCACGTTCTCCGATGAAGGAGAGTCGGGGGAAATTTACTTATAAATAGTAAATTATCGAAAAACACAGACGGGGAATTATGACAGTAATTTAATATTTAAAGCTGTGTGGTGCATGGTTATGGTGCTTTGGTTTATATTAACGATGATAGGTGGTTAGAGTGCATCTGAAATCTGGCCTGCAAAAGTGTGCCCCCCTCCAACAAATAGTTTCACCAGCCGCCGCTGCGTTCAACCTCATGTGAGCTTACTTCACACTCGTCCACGTGACGGCTCCTGCAGTAAGACACTCGATTAGCATTGTCGCTGGCACTCCCTTTTTAGGGGACTGTTGTCAGCTGCTGTCATCTTCACGCCAGTGACTTCTCACCATATAGCAATATCAGTCGCAATGTTTATGCCATGTAATCACTTTCTCCTTCACCTGATCTCGTCTTCTTAAGCCCAGCACGGCAACATTATTGCTGGTATAGCCAGAAATGTGAAGCTATGTATTATGCATTAACGATGATCTCCCGAAGGGAAGGCACACGTGCTTTGAAGCCAAGACATGCATACGCTCACTCTATCATAGGTATACTGTAAATGCATGCGTGCAGAAAGACACACATTTCCTTACTTTGTGTTTTTCCCTTGCATCTATGCACTCACACGCTTCAGCATATGCTTCAGAGCATTGGGGGGGGGGATAATAGAGGCTTCCTGCACTTTGCCTTGTCTCTCCTTCTCTGACACTAATCAACACCTCTCCTGCTATTAAAAATTCCTCTCCATGCCTTTTGATCCGCTAACTATCTCATTTACATGACTGGCACTCAGCAGCCAGGCTCGGTGTTGGTGAGGTGTTAGGAGCTAAGGTGGATGAAGAAGGAGGGGCTGATAGAGGTGAGCAGAAGGAAGGGAGGAGAAGCTAAACAATATCGAAAGAAGAAGATCAGTGGAGCAGAGGTGCCATAAAGAATAATGCACGTTTTGCAATATGTGTTTGAGTTTCAAGAGAGTTTTTAGAGCTAAGCAATGATCCAAAATCTTTTGGCGGAAACCACTGGTTTCACTGACTGACTTTCACATAAATGTGTGATGGGCTAAAAATACCACGGTTAAAATGAGAGCAAGATTTCAAGTTGGTGGGAATATCACCAGACCCTTGTCTCCACATTTCTTCTCCTCTTGGCTGACTTTGTGCAGCACCGTGGGGCTTCCAGTGAGCCCGAGCCTCTTTGGCAAGAGCTGCGAGCCTGGCTGGCATTGAAGAGCCTGCGATGATGCAGCCAGACAATGGGTGTAGTTGGGCAGCAACTCAGGGATGGGGGGGTTAAGAGAGAGAGAAATAGTCAGAATAAAGCAAAAAAAAAAGATGGCAAAGTTGTGGAAACCATTGTAGGTGGTTTCAATCATTGTGATGCCATCTGCTCTACTCCATTTTTCGAACTGATGGTAGATATTATCCCTGGTGAGATGAGAGGAGTCTGTGTGCAAGTGTGTGTGCGTGTGGTTATGGGAGATGGTGAAGGACAGAACCGTACCAGTAGAAGGAACAACGCATTTAACTCACATGAACCTACTGTACATCTGTGCTATATATCCCAGGTATCAGACTGAATATATCAGGGCTGCAACTGATGATTTGCTTTTTTATTAGGTTTTAGTTTAGAGACTATACATTTTTATTAAAATGTTCCCAACGAACACCCCAAAGCCAACACGACTGAGGAGAATTCATGCCGATAACAACATGACGGATCTAATTTAGCAGGAATAATGTTCATCTAGGGCTGATGAGAATGTGCAACCGTCTCTGAACCAAGGACGAAATGCTACAAAGGTTTACAAATTTGCCAAGCGTCTGAGCAAACAGACTACTGTGAAAATGTCCTCAGTGCTGTGAGTGCAATAAAAAAGAAAAAGTATGTTTGCTGACATTGATGTCCAGTGAGAGTGAAATGGCATTTGAGTAGGTGAAACATGTTTTGCCACTATTCCACAATGAATTGATTGACTAAGCTGAAATCATTAAGTTACAAATGTATTATTTTCCATCATTAAAAAATAATACGCGCACTCTGTGACTCTGCCTCGACGTCCTCTCCAGGCAGGGGCAGTGCACCTGGTGTCATGTCTCTGTATTCCCGTCCTCTGGACTTTTAACTCATGTCGCTGCTCTGCTTAAACATGCCTGATGTTATAATAATGTCCCCCTCCTCCTCCCAGCTCTAACTGCCCCACTCTCCTTCGCTGTTTCAGCTGAATCTTTCTGTGTCACTCTCTGTCTTTGTCTCTTTAGGGGCTTAGTCCACGATTTTATTTCTCTGCACCGTCCTCCTCCTTGACTTCCCCCCCTTCATTACTTATCTCTCTCTTTACACACATCTGCTGTTTCTCCCTCATAGATAAAAGCTAGCACTGTAACCCCTCTCTACGTCACCCTGGTTGCTTACATAAAAATCCCACTCTTCAACATAAAAGGCTACTGAAAATAACACCAGCATTAGGGTTTCCTATTTCACACCATTTCAGTTCTGAGGGGTCAGTGAATCTGCGTGATGTGGAATACTGAATATGAAGATGGGCAAGCGCTATAGAGTGTTTTCAGCATGTTTGCTCAGTAAACACAGTGTTATTGGATCTCCAAGGCTGCTGTAGTGGTTGAGGGAATAGGCCACCGCTGGCATATGCTGCACGTCAAAGACAAATTGGTGGTGGTGGTGGTGGTGGTGGGGGGGGGTATAAATCATTATTTTGGGGACTGTGCTGAATTTGGCAGAAGATGTAGACCACTCAAAAACAGAATAGTGACATAACGTTGGGGACATCTAATCACAATCATGAATATTTGAATACAGATATGATCTCTGACTAATTTATAGCTGATAATTGTAATCATCATGTGAGAACTAGCCTGGCAGATAGTACCAACGTGGTGGACTGCACACTTTCACAGCTGATATATGAACAGTGACAATAGTAGTAGTAGTACTAGTGTGGCTGAAAAATCTACTCAAAAACACGCCAGCTGTTACATTACCAGTAACCATTACCAATACAACGCTGGGTTCGACATATCCTCTGCTCGTATGTGTGAAACGTAATCAGACAGCCAGCCTTGGCATCAGAAGTTATATAATTCTCCAATCTCCCAACATGCTGCACTTTCAGAAATGAGGAAGGTAAACAACAAGGTTGCTTAAGGCTTGCAAGTAGTCTGCTGGGACCCAATTCTACCTAATAGTCTAATTAAAGCCATTGATTGCTTATATGCAGCACACATAAGCAGTGGCCATTCCCCGCTAACAACTACCCAGAGGACTAGTAATTAGCACAAATTCTGAGGTATGCTTAACCCAGTCACAATTTCTCCAACCTCATCAATACTCTATGCTTGTGTGACCTTTCCGTGTTCTTCCTATTGTGTTGCATGCGCCGTTACTCCCTTATGAACATGACTATCACTCCGGAGCATCTGTGTTCAATCAGCATTCAAATCTCTGGCCATATTTTTCAACATGCACAATGGCTCAGATGATTTGAGAGGACTACCTGGGATACTGGGCTTAGCTGAATACCGTTGTGAGAGCTGTCTGGCTTTGATGGCTGCTGGTGAGAGCCATTGTCAAGTCAGACATTTTACCTATTCGGGCTCTCTGAGGCATGATTTTATATCCTGCTGTTTGTGAGTTGCGACTCTTAACTTACCGAAGGGGAACCATATTGAATGAATACCACTTCTTCCAAGAAGGCAAATAGGTTTTTTCGAAGTGAATTAAATATATGTGTTATGCTCTGATAGAAGACAGCATCTGTCTAGTGGCAGTGGGGTAAAATGCAAGCTATACTTTTTAAAATGGATGCATACGGGATGTAATAAAACAGATTACTTGCTTAAGTTCATTTTATTTATTGTTTAACTACTTAAAGAATCAGGAATGAAAGAAACTAAGAGATCATAACATGGACAAAAATAGTGTAATCCAGCAATAATCCAGAAATACTGCATAGGGCATAAAAGCAAAAGGATTAGCCAGCCAGCTACTGTATGTTAGTAGATAGGAAGACAGATGTACTTGAATGATGCGTTAAGCATTCAAAATACAGCAACAGGCTGAACATGTGCAAAAATAATAAAAAAAGGGGGAATAGAAAATGTAAATCTGATCACAAACTGTGTGTATTTTTATAACCGAGGTCAAGAGCTTTGTTTTGGAATAATGTGATGGATGACATGGAAATACAGTGGCGAGGATATACAGAATACAAAAAAATAAAAAAAAAGATGAGATGTACAGTACAATACAAAGAGAACGGTGCAGAGAGACTGAAGTGCCTGACACTTTTCCTAAGGTTACGCAGAACTACACTACGCTTGAAGACTGCACAATTTATCATGGGTTGGTTTGGATGTGTTTAATAAAAGAAAATTATAATCTTATCTCATAAAATGGAAATTACGTCGATGCTTTGACAGTTCCCCTGACAACCTTTTCTTCTGCATAATGTAACTACTGCATATGTCCGAGTGGTGATGCATAATGTACCGCATGACCCTCTTACAAAATTGCACCACAAGAGCCACAGCGTGTTACTCAATTCCACACAAGAGAAGAAACAAGAACACGTCTCCGGCCCCCGCCACATAAAAAGGGCCCTCCACATGCAAGCATTCTATCCAAGGCATTATTGATAATTTTACCTAATTTTGCAGAAAGTCCCCGTTAGGTAGAGTGTCACCCGCTGCGTATCACACAATGCACCATTTGGCAGCTGCCATTAGTTTCAGCTGGCCTATGGACAGGTTGAACGTTGAATGCGGTTTGATTCTGCAAAGTGTTACCTACTGTAGACAAACAGTGGGTCTACACAATGCTTAATCACCTGTGTGCACCATATGAGAAAGAGGAGGGAGGTTTGTATATACTGGCAGAAAAAGGACTTGTATTATGGCTGAGCCGGGCGCTAAGCTGCATCCAGGTGTTCGCCTCTTTCCAGGTGGCCGTGTAATACTCTTGCCGACACAGATCATGGCAATCATGGAGCTGGTAGGGATGGCTCACTGCCGACACCAGCGTAGTGCCCGGGTAAAATGCTAAGTTGGCAGCGACACGTCTAAAAAGCAGGCGGGCAAACAGGCAGAGAGTCTCTGATGCTCCTGGAGTGGAAAGATGGTGCAGAGCCTTTCATTCTCTTTTCAGAATTCATGGAAATGTCGCAGTGTGGCACAGGGCCTGTATGATATCTCTGACTTGTCAGTTTCCGTAGTAGCGGTGACGGTTCAGCGTGACCTGAGCTCTGTGGTAATAGATCATCAGTAGACTGTAACAAAATAATCTGTGCTAAGTCCTAGCCTTCATGGGTTATTTTATTTTATTTATTGAGGGATTTTTCATTGACCCACAACTCAGCCGCCCACGAGCATGTCTTCTCTCAAGGATTTTCAACTTTGTATCATGTTCACTCAAACATTGTCAGTCAGAGAGATAATCTTTAGTAGCTCAGGAAGCCAGAGTCATATGCAGCCCCGAATCTGGCCTGTAGTGTCTGGGTGCTGTGTGCTCCACAGTGTAAGTAGCTTGGCTGGCAGGCAGCCACAGCCGAGCGCTGTGTTTCTGCTTGCCATCCTCTCATTTGACTGCATGGTAATTACCGTCTCAATGCGGTAAGAAAAAGCAGCTTTTGGTAGAGGGATTGAGAGAGAAAAGGAAAAAATATGAGGGTGTGTGGCTTAGCGGCTTAATGAACATGTCAGATGTATTTAAACAAATGGATTACCACATATGTACACACTCAGCTGGATCGCACTTGCTCCAACAGACTTACTAGTATGTAGCGGCTGTGAGAAAGACACATTGTGGAGATATGCTGAAAAATGTAGATGGAAATGAAGAACATATAAAGCATATAAAGGAAATCAGACCCAACGTTACTGGCGGCCTGGTAGCTCAATGGGTTAAATTAGACTGGGATGCAGAAAGTCACAGGTTCAAATCCCATTTGAGTCCTAGTCCATCCAGGTGTGTCCCTAAACCAGACACCCAGCTTCCTTGTAAGTCGCTTTGGATAAAAGCGTCTGACAAGTAAAGTTACTCAAGTCAATTGCTGAGGTGTGTATTGTTTGAGCCATCCTTTATGTAAGGGGTTGTACAACTACAATGCCATATATTTGCACTAGCACCAAACACCTTAACATTAACATACCAGTCTGCATTTCCTTAGCCCCTTTAAACTGACATCCTTACTCATTTTCAGAACAGTTTTTGCTTCTATGTGTTGTTCACAGAATCCAGGTCTTTAGGATTTCCCTCATGACCTTACCTCAGTGCTCACCAGAGCTGTCCATGTCAAAGCACTGGCTAAATAATAGATCCTCTTTTGTGGTATTGTTGTGTCAAAGCATCTTTTCAGCTGACATGCTAGTGAAATTTTGGAAAAAGCGTCGTTGGCAGAAGTGTCTCTACCTTCCTGCGTCATGTTGAAATTTTTACCATTCTACTTAATGATCACTTGAGGGCACAATTCTCAAAACACTAATCATTTCACCTTTTTCTGCCCATCGCCACTGACGAAGAGGGAAAGTTGAAGAAGGCCACCATGCAAGCTACACAGTTTAACACGGTGTGTTCACTTACATTCAGATCCACTTCTATTTGTAAAGCAATGTGCAAGGTGGAGATAACCCAGAAGTTCTATCTGCACAGCTGACAGTTGCTCACGAACCTCACTTAGGCCGTAGGCACGGTCTTTAGCTTCGTTTGGGGCCTCAAGCAACATATGTAAGGACACATTATTGCCAGTTGGCTGTCATAAAATAATCCCTTCTCTGCTAGTTGGAAAATTGTGTAAACTCTCAACAACCTAGCATTTTGTGTAGAGCTGAAGGGGCAGTTAGAAAAAGATGTTCTGTGTTTGGGAAGTCCGAGTTTTATCTTTGCTAAAGTAAAAGCTGCTGTTTGACTGCAAGACGTCAAAATCTCTCTTCACCTCTAATGCTTTAACAAAAAAAAAAAAAAGAATAGGCAGAATGAGCTTTAGTCAGTAAAATAATTAAATATTACATCCTCTTTCTAGTCATGCCCAATGCTGACGTCTGTACACACGTGTTGTGTGGTTTACAGTGTAGATCCTGCACATGACTCACTTGTGTTAGACGCATCAGAGCAAGATGGGCCTGACTAATCACTGCATCGTGGAGCAGCGCCGTGCCACTTCAGTGCACAGGGGGATGGTACCCAAAAAAGATAGCCCAATTAAACTGACCAATTGGAATTGACTCAGCCTGGTTGTCTGGCTGATGTGGAGGTTAGAAAGTGCCACTTCTAGTTATTGCCCATTTTGGGCAATACAATACCCATTACTTTTGAAGTCATTACTAAGCCAAATGTCAATAGCTTATTAGTAAGACATATAGACATGGTAAAACAGATGGATCAAGGAGGCAGGGAACAAGAGGGAAGGAAAGAGGAGAGAAGGAAGGAAGCATGAAAAAAACTGATAATCAAATTTATAAAAAATAATCGTTAGTGCGGGTCAAAGCTTTGAGTTTCTGAAAACCTGTGACAGTAGTGGATGCTGAGTTCCCGGCGTGCACGGCCAGTTGTTTGTGATGAGTTGACAACATGACAACACCTACATCTTGCTAAGCTCATTCTCCTTTCATATTTTCCTCTAACTCAGGCATCCAACTAAAAAGCTGTCATAGCCTCATGAAAGATCTTCCCTAAGTCAGGTTGTATGAACATTAAGACACATCACATACTGTAGACTGAAATGAGTGACTCTGCTTCATCTGTTCCCTCTTTCTGTCTTTGCTTTTTTCCTTATTTTTCCCACTCTCTCGCTCTTTTGCTCCTCTGTCTGTTTCTCGCTCAGCATTGTACAAATGTTTCTCTTGTCTAAGGAACCGTTCCATATGTTTGCAATCACTCTGGCTCCCTTGCCTGCACAGATCATTTAGCAGGCTCCCTCATACATTTCAATTAGGCCCACCTAGCGGAGCCACAGACATCGGAAAGCAATATTGATTTCTTGATATCCTGTGCGTGGGTTGGACTAAATTAACGCCTGTACTGGGGGATATGATAGATCCATAACAATTCACTTGTGTTTGTTGGCATATGTGTGATACGACGAGTTTGTTCGCATACAGAGAAATGTCAAGTATTTAACTAATTAAAAGCCATAGGCATGACAGCTGTCCCCACTGCATTCTGAGCATGGTTAAATTACATGTTTGAATAATGACGATGTGATTATATCAATTTAAATCATAACTCTGGCTTGCACTTACTGCTTTGTGAGGCTCCCTCACCAAAGACGAGTTAAAATGGAACCTTAATTTGCTTTGAGTGAAAAACGCCTGGCACAACAAAGCGGGGTCCGTTTATGCTTCAAACTAATGCGGGCATTTGCCAAACATCGCCTGCATTCTAAAAGTCTACTTATTCAATTACTGACAGCTCTTAAAGACGGTCTGAAGTGTGGCTGCAGTGGGGAGCAGCCACAGCCGGGTGGCTGTCACTCACTCTCGGCCACCTCATCCATTCTGCTGACACTTTGCTGGGGCCCAGAGAGAGTGATCCGTCAAAGTTCAGGAGACAGGGACGCTTTATCAAAGAGGTGATGTGGAATTTGGGAATTGAATTGAATTCAGAGTGATCTTTAACTTGTCACGATGGTAAAGACTAATATAGTATTGCATATGTTTAGTATTGCATATGTTATATATACTATGTGTGCATTCCTGCACTGCACTTGCAGTGAGTACCACTCAATTCAACTTTTACTCCACTACATTTATTTGACTTCAGTTACTAGTTTGACTAGTTACATTTGCAGATTGCGATTTCCATAACAATACATTTCCATAAACATACTTTAATCCCTGGGCCGTGCTGTTGCATTGGTATAAATTATTTCTTAGTAAATGGATGTCAATAAACATCAGTAAACTTAAATTCTGCTTCCTCAACTGCGTGGTAGCTGACCCACATACTGCTGTCTGGCCGTTACTATTACCAATTTATATTCTAATTCGCTTTAATGTCTGCAATATCTAAAGACATCCACCCAGACTACCCTCTAGGTTTCATCACATAAAAGCCTGGCTGCCCTCCATGTACTCAGTGTGCATACAGATAAAATCGAGCAAGAAATAGGATTACATACTGAATGTAGGATGAAGAATGTACCAAAATGTTCATATGTCGACATTTTAAGGAATCCACACATTGCTCGGTAAACAAAGTAATTCCTTAATTTGACCATTTCCATGTTTAATTTAAATGACTGTTTATAAAAGTTCAGTAAGGATAATTTAGATCAACTAATGGACATTTAATTCTGTTATGGAGGCCATCTGTGGCTAATATTGACTAACTGTACCAGTCAAGTACATGCTATGACTTTTTCCTCTTATAAAGATACATGTCCAGGCTTGTGGTTTATCACTATTCATGGGTCACGTCTAGTGGTAGGGAGGAGACATAGAGGCTGACATTTCTAGTAATTATCTTTATGAAGATGGGAGGCCTCTCAATTAGAGTGGCGCTTTATTAAAACTAATGGCCCTCCCTCCCGGGCCACTGAGCCAGCTGACAGGACAGCATCAAGTTCTCCTTTAGCCAGTGTGGGACATCTGGTAATCCTAAATGTATAAAAGCAGTGGTTTCTTTAAAGCTGCAGGATGAAACATATTCTGAAGTTGAAGAATGCCCCCACAACATAGCCTAATATCAACATCTACAGCATACAATCTACCTGACAGGAATGACAAGGTGCTCAGAGATGGGGAAGTAGGGACGTTTTCATTCAGGTCGCGTTGTTGCTCATTTTTCACAAGTTGCCTTTTGTGGCTTTAACTCTATAGAAATCCCATTCTTATATATAATTCTTCAGTGTGAAGAAAAGGTGCAGTTCGTGCAGTTCTCCAGCCCTAATGGCGTGCTAGAAAAACACACAAACTAAATCACTTCACATGTGACTCACTATAAATGTAAAGACGTTATTGCATTTGCCACAGTCATCATTTGGGGTTTATCTAAAAATCTCTCCTGTCTTTCATATAGACACACGCACACGAGACTCACATGCTCACTTGGAGGTTGTGTTGTGCCTCCCTGTGTAATGAAAGTCTTAATGGAAAACAAAACTGGCTCTCTGGGGAGTGTGATGGTCAGGCTGGCCATTACAGACTCACTCAATAGCAGCTGATTGACTCGCTCGCCTGCTCCGTTATAAGCCTGTTAAGCTGCAACTCAGCGTCAAAGCAATGCTCTGGGCACTCTCAGTATCAGTGGTCCTTGCTTTATAGGCCACTAGATGAAGTGCTTGCCCTGATTTACTAAAACGAAATAGTTAAAGATCTATTTTGTAATTGGTGGTGATATATATTTAATCAGAAAGGAGCAGGCACCTCAGCTTCAAGAAGCGGTGGGAAACTCGGGCAGGCTTCAGACTGTCATTAAAAGTGAGGGTTAACTTGACAAGACAAAACATCCAGGCAAAATATTGGCTTGTTTGTGAAGTAAATATGTTGCGTCATCATTTTTTTTAGCGATTGAGGTCAAATGAATAAAGTATTAGTTTAAATTTGGCCCTTATAAAAGATAACTTTAATTATCTCTATCCCTATATCAAAAAGGCTACTAACGACTAGTAATGCATTAGCTCCTTACAGTGAAATTCGAAATTTTAATTAAACAGTTGAATTTTAATTTCTTAGCTATTACACAGAAACAAATCTAGATAAGATCTGTGTTAATAGAATAGAATAGAAAGTGTCCTGCGTGTGAGGATGTGATAACATGCTTACGGTTTCACTGTTATTTTAGGTGATTCTGGCTTCCTGCATCTGTGTGACAAGTTGTTTTTACACAGACAAAACCTGCTTACTGCATGTTTTACGTTCACACCATCATCTCCTCCAAACTCCAGACTCTGTGTGAACATCCCAGCTGCTTTGAGGTACTGGACCACCTTGAAACTTGATCACAGTAAAAGTTTGCTTACATATCTCGATCATGACAATTTTTACACTTTACCTATTCAAAATATTCACATCATATAACAAAAAGATTTTTTGCCCTATGTAGGCACATGCACTAATATAAGATCCTGTTCAAATGTGATTTAGTGGAAAGTAATAGCCCTGACGTGCACCCACAACGACATAAACATGTAGACCCACACCTAGAGAGATAAACTGGCACATACATTCGATCATGCCTTTCTCCATTTCCCCCGTTCCTTCTACCTCAGGGAATCTGATCACCTCCTGATGTGAGGCTCAGAAAAAGTAATGCAATAGACAAGTCGAGTTATATTTCCCCAGCGAGTCGGCCACAGCTAAAGCTTCATATTCTTCAGCGACCACACGGTTCAGGGAGGAGATGGCTGCAGGGAAGGAGCCAAAGAGATGGATGGATGGGTAGATAAATGGGTATATATGTAGAAGCCTATGCGTTGCATTCTTTCGCATTTCAGGTTGAACAGACCAGCAGAAGTCATAGTGTGATGATTTAATGAGGAGGAGTGAAATGAGGTCAAAGTGAGCCAATCGATACCATGAGCCTTCCTTAGTTGCTGTAAGTTGGACTGTTGAGCGAGCTACATGGGCTGAAGCAACTAATATCACTTAATCATATCTAACCACCAAGCTTGTCCTAAAATGGAGCATTCTAGTCCATCTGGTTAAAAAAAAGTGCAAAAGCAAAAAGGAAAGAGAGAAAGATAGAAGGGATAGAAACTCAGAGACAAGAAACTTCAGCTGAAGCATTTGCAGGTAGACAAACAAAGTGGCAGTGTTTACATGCACACAGTCAAACAAAAAAGGACACGCGGAGTCACAGATTTGATACAGCCTACACAGTCCAGCAGTGTTACACCAGCGAGTAAATCATCATTCAGTGTGGTTTCTGTAGACGGCGTCTGCTTGGAGCGTCTACACTAATTGTTAGGCAGTAAGTGAATGAATGTGTGATAAAGACAAGCGGCATGACGCAGAAACAAAGAATCACCAGGGCTAGATTTCTAATATACATCAAAATATCTGCAGTACTATGAATAAGACAGTCACAAGAAAAAGCTCCGGTTTGACTGAACCTTTAAGTCATTTATGAGACTTGACTGATACGTTACGTTCAGATATAACACCCAGCTACAATTTCTGAGTAGTTTTATTGGCTGGAGCCTCTCTAGGAGTTATTTGAACCTTGATGCCACTTCATCATTTCTGGACTCACTCAATTCTACAAAGACATACATACGCACAAAGGGCACAACGACACAAAAGGGAAGTTATGTCCATGCTCCGATTTGCAGTAAAAAGAAGTAGGATGTACGAATCAGATAGAGCAACGGAATGTGAGTGCGCATGCAAGGACTTTATTACAGAAATAAACAAATCCACAAACAGTGTGCTTGGATAACCACAAACTTGTTGTTTTTTTTTAGACTGACGGTCATGACAAAGAGAATGAAATTCATTCATAATGGGGAAGGCAGGGGGGGGGGGTATATAAAAGACCTCAGAACATCTAATAAGAAAAACCAGTGTGTGCGTGAACGCTTGCATATGAAAGCTGCGCGCATGCGTGTGAGGTTCAACAAAGCCCGGTAGTGAGAATGAGAAAAGACAAATGCCATCTGAGCCAGAAGCGTGGGAGGCAAGGCATCACATAATGCATCGGCAACAAAGAGAAACCAGGTGTAATACACTCATGAATAAATATGCTGAGGGTTGGAATTGATCATTAGTGTTGTCTGGGGGAGGTAAAAAAAAAAAACGGATGAATAGAGGCCCGGCAATTTGATGAGTGGTATCGAAGCACAGAAAGATCCTTGAAAGACGCTTTCTATTGTTAGTCATGACAGTTTGCTTGTTTCTGCCTGTATTGTCTAATTACTTTTTTTTTTCAACTAAAGCAATATTTCCTCTCTCTTAACTCGTCTACTTTATGATATGAGTTGTAATTGGATTTGTTTTTTTTTTTGTGGATTGTTTTGTATGGACTTTCTTATGTCTCTTTTGTTTTCCGCTTTAGATTTGTGAGATCGAAATAAGGATTTGGGACTGAAATCCCCAAAAAGCAAAACAACATATCTACAGAGTGCAGCAAACGCACTTTGTTTCTTGCTGTACTAAAACTGAGGTGGACATAAATGCTCCTGGGCTCTTCTCTTATGTGGTGTGATGTAAGGCTAGTGAACAAAATATTGTCTTCCCTGCCTCTGCTGAGGAGTGGAGCAGCATGGTTCTTAATTGGTGCTCTGATCAGAGTGAGATCTGGGCTAAGCGTCCCATAGCTTCCAGCAACACCATCACCTTGGGAATGCCAGGGTGTTGCTCCCGTCCGTCTTGATTAATGACCTCTTTCTTTGACCCCTCCCATGAGCACTGACAGGCGCCTCGCAAGAGCAAGCAGAAGCACAAACACAAAGTGCGTACACTCACACAACCGGGCAGACACTACCGTGCATATTTGTGAGTACACATTCCTACACCCATGCAGCTGGGTTTAATGAGTAGGATTCTGGAAAAGAAGCAATGCAGAAGCTTAAAGTCGATCAAAACAGTAAAACAACCTCACTGGCCATCGCTGCAGGTAAAAGTACAAACACACAGCCTCTGGTTTTACATTCACCGTGCCGCAATGGCTGCACAAATGAAATATAGATGACCTGAAGTGCACCTGTTGTCAGGCATTTGTGGGAAAGTGAAACAAGCACGGCACTGTATATTCCCATTGCAGCCTTATTTTGTCGCTGGTCAGCACCATTTCTGTTTGCTGTTATTTAATCTCAGGCTCCGGTAATAAATCTGATTCCTCACGCTGATGGTCTTTGCTTGTAGTTTGGGCGCCAGTGAGCATCAAGCAAAATGTGAATCAGTAAGTCAGAGCTCTCTCTGGGGCAATCAAGGGACTTACGATGGAAAGTCAAAGCGGTAATTGCACTGCAGGCGTCCCATTGACATTCAGTATGCTTCTAGTCTTCATGGTATCCCCAGAGTCTCCGGGGAATCTTAATGTATTATTTAATTTCCGCCTTACCTTAAATTATATTGTCAATGTACTGTATAATTCATACTGGGACATTAGTCTACTGTATGTGCATGTGTGAATTATGCTGTGTGATGAGGTGGATGTTCATGCTAGTGGAAAGTTTAGTTGAGGCTACTCACACTTTGGCTAATGATTGCTGCTAAACTCTGCTGGTGAGATATTATATATACTGATATATATATAATATATACTGGGTTACATCTTATGATACAGTGTTTTAATGAAAAACAAGAAAACGTGCAAACAAACCCTGCGACATTTGATGCACCTTGTGTATTCAAAACTCCAGTAGGAATGTCAGCAGCGAGCTTACGCAATATAAAATTGTCAAATCTAAACCTGCGCAAATGAGATTGAGAATGAATGAATCGTCACCTGTGAGAAGTAGGGACACACAGCTATTATATGAGCATCTTTGGTTAATGGGTAAGCCACTGTGTTTGTCTTGAGAGACCAGCATCGCACACGCCTATTAAACACACCTTCCATCAGGGTAAAGGCAAACAGCCTTCATCTATAACAGTGCACGCCAGCTCCTCCACCTCCTTATTCTATCCTCTCATTGCTAATTATCCAGAAGATGGATTATATCATGGGATCTAATAGAGAGAAGCACCGTCACACAAACCACCACCAAGCACACACACTCACAAACACTCACACACACACACACTACTCTCTAGCCCTGACAAAATCACTCCGCTGATGTGGCCATTTAGTTCCACATTCTTATTAGCAAAACAGGGAGGAGTCATCACTCAAAAATATAGACAATATTATTCAGGCTGCAAAATTGTCATGATATATAGCAGATGACAACGGAAAAAATGCACATAATTTCATGGCCTTTGTAAATGAACTGGATTTGGATTGATGTTTAAAGGTAAATGCCTTCAAATATTAATATTTTACACAGGTGCGTCATAACTTCAAAACTCTGCATCAACTTTTTCCACAGCATAGTTCTTTACAAGATTCCTGCACTGAAAAATCACAGTGCTTGGTTAAATCCCCCAAAACTACATTAAAGGTTATTACCTACAGGTCTCTCGAAAGAACGGGAGTAAATTCAAAGAAGCAGATTAACATGTGCCCCGGTGTCTATTTCTCCGGGGAACTGAAATTGCCAGGCGCTCGTGTTGGCACTGCTCCTGCCCACTTTACTTCAACACAGCTCCTCTCACTAATCTGGTTATTTGAAAACTGCTAAAAAAAACGGTAGTGTCAAAAGGAATAAAACACTTACTTTGCAAAAAAAAAAGGTGCAAAAGAATACAAGAACTTGTCTGTGAATGTTGGCAACTTTTAAAAAGCTTTCTTTACCAAATCTTCAAATCCTGTTGCCATGACAACCAAGGAGAAGCGAGGGGATAACAACCAACTCACAAAGACCTCATTTGAAACCATAATGTTGGAAAAGTCTTTACGTTTGGACGCAAGAATTGTGCTGTCGCCTTTTTGTTGCCCCAAGGCCGAAATGACATGCATGACGACTTTATCACTCGTGAAGCAAAGCAGCATAAATAATGCATCGTGTTTGCTCTGTTGGGTTTGTTAATTCGTGCTGCAACTAGCTCTCTCTGGTAGTCAAAGTTAAGCTGTTTGCTAGGAGTCTGCTCCATTGAAGATACAGGCTGTACGAGGAAGTACTCGCTGCGATCAATCCACCGTCTCTTTGCACTTCATTGCGTCTCGCGTCCTTTCACTCATCTGTTATCTCTGACTTTCTCTCTGTCTTTGTATCCTGACTTTTATTTCTCTCTCTTCTTTGCCCCCCCCTTTCCCACCCCCCCCGGTCCTCTCTATCCCTTTAATCCCGTCATAGCTCCCGTCGCCTCCCAGATGATGTGGTCTGGCCATGGCCTGGCTATTCCATTCCCTTCTAATCTCCGCCCCTCCCCCCTCCCTGTCACCTGATTTACACACTTCATGAACCGGAACGTCTCGATGGCTGGTATTCCCCTTAGCATTCGCCCAGCGCACCGTCCCCGAGCTGTCTTGCCACCTTGAACATATCATCAGCCCCAATGACCATGAAGACAGGAGGCATATGGATGCACTCTCAAAATGATATTCACGTGCTTGCCTTGGCTGTTCACACACACACACACACACACACACATTCTCTTACACTTTGTGACTCACAAAAGAGTGATCACAGGCTCGCTGTCTAGGTTTCTACAAGCTCTTCCTCGCTCACACATGCGTGTACATGCTGTCAAGAGACTAGACGTAAGTTTGAGGCTTGATGTGCTGGTGATCATCAGAACAGTCAGAGACACCTACCTAGGGTTGGGGGGAACCTAAGCTGCCACTGACGGTGTATAAAACCTTTTAGATGATGGCAGACATGCATTCCCATACACGAGAATGCTGACAGGAATGCCATGGATATTATACACGTGAGTTACGTGCAAACGAAGATAGGGTTTGATTGAAAGTCATATAACACAGTGTAGACCCCTTGAATGTGTTCCTCTCCAGAATCTCTAATGCACCGCAACCATTAACCTCTGCTGCACATCCACTGGTAAGCCATTCACCAATGGCAGCAGTCCACTGTGAGCTTACTGCAGAAGGCCTGCTTGTGTTCCTGTCACACTGGGGAGGTCTGAGTCATTGTTCAGTTGGCCTAAGCCCGTCGTGGCCTGGGAGAGTTGGGGTGTTCGAACGCACTGAAGAATGCCGTTCGCCTCGTGCTCCAAGAGCTGACGTAATTTGTAATTACCTTCCGCAGTGTTCTGGAAGAGTGCGGTTTGCACTTGTCCAGGATGTGGATTATCTAGTGTGCTAAGATGGCACAGCCACACACAAACACATACTCCCTTAGCAAGACACTGATGAGTTTCCACAGCCCCGAACTTGATTGACTGAGGCAGCCATGTTGTTAATTCGATTTTCTTGTCATGGTATTGTTAAATTTTTAATCAAACCTCTGTGTGCTACCTGCATTCCCTACACTGGATTACATTTAATTGTGTAAATTGAATTTGGAGCAAATAACAAATGAAAAGTAAACTTGGGACAGAGGCAAGGTTACCAACTCCTCTGTTCTCTTGAATACTTGGAATTTGACATTTCTTTCTGTAATCCACTGAGTTGGGTTTTTTTTCTACTTTTTTCCATTAATAAAGATGCTGCTATTAAGCTGAATGGTCATAAGCCAATCTACCCTATTATATGTTTATGAGGAACTGTAGTTCCTCTATAATAAAGGTGATTAAAGTGATAGAGCGCTCTGCTCCTTATACATGTGTGCATTGTCTATGTAGAAATAATTCAGCATATAAAGGTCAGCGAAGTATGGTTATGAGTAAGTCTGTCACAGTAATCTTGTCATGTGATCATGTGATATTCAGCTCCTGCCGTCCAATCATTAACCGTTTTAGATGTCCAACTGCCTTGCAAGTGGCTAGAAATGGAAAAGGCACTTACTTTGCAACCTTAGGTGCCCTTACGCTAAGTGCCAACATTGATAGAGAGAACAAAGCAAGGAAAAGGGCAACACTTGACTTCACACGTTTGAAGGTACTTGCTGCTCTGGACGTGAGCCAGATAGTGACACCGCCAGGTTAGAACCAACAACAATATATGTTTACACCGGATGTGACTGTCAGGGAGAGAATGCAGCGAAAGGAATGAACCACCAAAGCACGCAGACACCTAAGGTGTTTCACTAGATGTAAGGACTAGTGGTCTCACCTCCTTACTCTGACTGAGTGAGATTTGTGACCTAAACTAGTGCTACAGTAGATAGCTGGAAGAAGAACCAGCTAGAGAAGGGGGCACGATTAATGGAGAGAAAATGAGGAGGAACTTGTGTTTTCAGCAGCGACTTTAGCTTCTGGGTTCAGGCTTGTTTATATGCCTTGTATCTGGTAACAAGGGCAACATTTGATGCACTGAAGTAGTTTTGTTTCCCATCTGGTTTTTCTGATTTCCTAATGAGTAAAACCTGACTGAGCATGGTTCGGAAACTATTTGATAAAGGGTGCTCTGTGAATGCAATCCGTTGCCTTAATATTCAAAATAATATTACACTGAAGCGTTACTGGTGCTTTTAGTTATGTTTGTGGAACATGAATTTTGCGTCATCTACAGGTCAGTGGCATATTTAATTGATAGTAATTGATTGTGGAACCAGTTATCCAGGATGAGCTGGTGGCTCTTTGATTCATAGTTTCATTAAACTGAATACTCTTCTGTGCGGAACAACTTCAAACTGAGCCCTGGCTACCACTTGAGACATGATGTGGTACTGATGTTCAGAGTGCAAGATGTGCAGAGTGGCACACTTGTGTTACAATCAATAACAAAGCCAAGATTGGTTTCCTTTTACAGAAAGGGAAACAAATTCAGCCAAACTGACGCGGTTTTGCGATGCATTGAGCTCATAAACATTAAAAAATGTATCATGCATTGTCTTTATTCGCATGTTAATTAGACCGGGCTGGTCATTCAATCATTCCTGCGAACGAGCCTTAATGAATATAAATGTTTGGATCCCTCAGCAACTGCTAATAATGCCACTCAAGGGCATAATTCAATTGGATGGCGAAATTGGCACTCAGAGAACAGAGACACTGGGGAGCGGGCTCCCTATGGTCCGTACTGGAATGATGGTGTGACAGAGCTGGCAACGTGTTGGCCTTTAGCTGAAGCATTTGGCCAAGATTCTGTCTAAGCTACGTCAACTCTGACTACTCTCACTACAGGGTTATGTACACGGCATTCAAAAACATATCGAATTAGTCCGAAAGGTAACACATACAAAAATATGACAAAACAGAGTCAGGTTTACAGTGTGAGTAACGAGAACAGAATATTCCCACCATCTAGAATCCTGGCTTGGCATTCACAATGGCTCATTTTGTCAGAGCTAGACATGCAATTATACAATGTAATCTTTTTCAGACTGCACAGCCGTGGCATTAGGATTAATTCAGCGTAGACAATGCAGGGGCTTGTTATTCAGACTGTTTGCATCCTCTCCTAACCTCACAATTACTGTATGTTAAGGTTGTCCGTGCCTCTCAAGAGCACAGAGGTGACTTTGGACACTGGGAGGTCACAATAAGACGTAATTGCCAAAATCCAAGGCGGAATAGCCCGATCGCTTTCTGACACCGATGGGAGGGAAAAGACAAAAAGCCTTATGAATATTTAAATTGCAATTTTCCTCATTTTCTTCAATTGACCCTTTTTTTTTTGCTGCACAGAAGGGAAACGCTGGGTAGACAAGGATGTCAAAACTAGAGCACATGGCTCAAGGCAGAAACCAGATCAAACAATAACAGACGCAGGGATTTTCAAAGTGTAAACAGGATTAGGTCTTGATGCAGCAGGTGAAACTTCACAAATGCTAATTTTTTTGTTTCAGCACACCAAGTCAGCATTCATTCAGAACTAATACTGTAGTAATCATTGGTTTTAAATGTTATATGCACATTGATAATGACAATGACACAAAATAAACAACAATTTTGAGCCTGGGATCATGATATGAATAAAATAACATAACTTCAAAAAGAAGTAGTGCAGCAGTTAGAAACATGGATTTTATGAGTTAGTTACCCAGTTCGAGAAATATGAACCGCTCTAAAGAGAAACTTCAAAAGGCTTTATGATTATTTTGCCTAAAGATGTCTGTTCTACTGGGTTATCTGGAGGCTCGGATGACTCACGAATGAACTATGGTTTCTGTCTATAAATCTGTCTTCGCATGTGGTGTTTTCTTGGCTCACAATATCATATTTAAAACATCTATAAAAACCAAATCTCATGGTCACATATTTGTGCAATCATGTTTTCTCCATTAGGTGCTAATTAAGACACATATGCAGGAATATAGGATTAAGTTACACTTGTATAAACCAAACTGAAATCATCAGATGTATGCGATATGGTAAAATAATGAACATATTTTCACAACCAATGTGAATGACAAGTTGCAGATTAGCATTTCAATCAAATGTACACAGGCAACATATGTTTTACCGTCCAAAACATCTCATCTACAACATCCCGATTTCTCTTCCGCAAAAAAGTCTGATGTTGCAGTTCAACATCTCCGGCATTATTATAGCTGAGCACATTTATCGCAGCGTGGTTTTAAGATCAGGGAAAGATTATAGGTTTGGTAATAGACCACTCACCCCACACACACACAACGCCTGCTTTTAAAATTTAAACAAAAGCACGATTTTGCTCCAACCCTAACCTCAGTACTTTCCGTGATCCAACTTCATGCAGGATCTCGGAGTAGAACTCAGCTTTGCAGGCTGCCAGCCACTTCAACAACCTTTTTGCATATTTTTACTTACATGAAGTGTCCATGACTTTCAAAAATTTCACATAGAGACTTAGTTTTAGGCAAAATTGAGCAAAAAGGCAGTAAGAGTCCAACATAATCCTTAAAATGTTCAACGCCGAGATCTTCCGTTGTTTATTTGCTATTCCTCAAGACAGTTGCATCAGTGAATCCTTTCTATAAGTAGAATTAAATTAGGGAAAAGCAGCATGGAACAACCCAAACCAGTCAATTGCGGTTTATTACTAAAATGACAAGAGAAGGAGTAGTGTTAGTTATTATACAAAAGAAATCAAATGCACTATAACTAATAGCCAGCATTAAGCCAACCTCTGTACATGCTCACAGCTTTCAGAGATTTGGCAAGCCCCCTGCTGATTATGACGGTCAACCTGTCAGACAGTTCCTTCGCCTTAGTACATGGCGTCTGTTTGACCGAACATGAGTCATTAACAGGCCCAGCGTGGCCTGTTGTGGTGAGCAACACAGACCCTTTGTCTCAATGTCACAGCCCCCTTGCTCACTTACTAACCTGAGGCGATACTGCATGCTACCACCAAATAACGATCGAGTCAGCCCATTCTAATACGCTCTATCTCTTGCTCTGCACATCTCAATTTATTTAGATTTGAGAAACAAGCTCATTTGCAAATGTCTCTGAATCTTTGCACGCTACAGAGAGAGCTTTGCCCCCGGGCAGCATTTACTGATCAGCAGCCTAAGCAGAATAGATAAGGGGGAGTTTCATTCACAAAATCAAAACTCTCTCAGGGGAGAGTCCTTGTACCACAGTGAGCACGTTGGCATGGGCCTGCAAACCCTGTTCATTTCCTTGTGCAATCTGCTAAATCCCTTTCCTCCCCTTGCATTTTCGTGCATAAGCCATGAATATAAACGAAGAAGAATAACAGGCTTTATATGAGCGTCTCATAAATGAAACATAGGTTGGAAAAAGAAACTCTATTTAGTTTGTAATAACTCCCCCCATCCCCAACCCACCTGTATGATAACATGGTATTGTTTTTCACCTTAAGAAAATAATTTGCCTTCCAAAGCTATTTTGTGGGATCACATTGCCAATAATCCTCAGAGGCGCACCGGCCTCCATGTGTCGTTAACCCCGCACAGCCTTAGATACATGTAAAATTAAGAAAGTATTACCACCCCCTCCACTCAACCTCATTACAGAGTGAGACCCGACACCAAAACACCTTCCCAAAGTATCTGATACCAGTGTCAACAAGCAGTATAAATAATTGCTTCTCTTTTCATCTTACAGTTATGTTATCTGATCACACTGAAAATAGATTGTCTCGTACTTCCCAGTGAGCGGATGGATGAAGGTTGAGTCCGGGCTAAAGGGTCATTATCACGATGACACTCAGGAATAATCATATTTCCTTTAAAGGTTTTCTCTCGAGCATGCTTAGTTTCTCCCAGTGTCTTCACCAGAGATTGTTGTTTGCATTAATGTACTGTCTCCATCCCAGCCATCGCAGAGTGGGATTTAGCATTTTGAGCGTGCTGTTTTGATCATGCTACTGAGCCCAGCATCATTGATGTGTTGTATACTGATGGCGCACCCCCCCCCCCCGCCAGTTTTAACAATCTCGCAGACTTCCCACTGCTTTATCAACACGCCAATGAATCATCATCTACCCGAATGTGCAGCGGAGGGAATAGATCTGGGTGTTGATGAAGGGCGGCTTTGGAGGAGCAGTTGTCATTAAAAGCTCTGCAAACTGTGGCTGAAGATGGACATCATAAGACTTTTACAATAATTCTATATCTATTAGATGACCGTGGCCAAGAAATCAACTGTAAGGCGAGTCACTGCTCAAAATACATTTGCAACATCCAGCTGCGTTTCAAAGAACTCGGGGCTAATATTAAGGCAAAGCAGCTGTTCAACATAATCAACATGATTCATTGTGCAACTTCAGATGACAAGAGTGAGATAATGATAAGGTGCAGCAGCACTGGAAATAGGGCTGGTGGTTTATAACGCAAGAATCCCTATTGATCCAGATGGGGGTATGGGGGGAGGGGATCGATAAAGCTGATCCCTCTCAGTTGATCTTCAGAGAGCTGAGGTGCCAGGTGAAAAATGATCCGTTAGAAGGATGTGAAGCATCAGCCTCAGTGGAGTGCATTAAGTCATTGCTCAAGGCTTCGCAACTGTCCAGACCATCTGCCTGCTTCACCCCTCTTCACACATTGCACCTTTCGCTGAGCACAACATTTCTACAACAACTGATGTACTGTAGTAAGGATGGATCAATTAATACAACTCATGCATGATAATTATAACAATCTTAATTTAAACGTTGATTCAGGATCATTTATTACCGCATGAAGTATACAGGTTTTCTAGGATTGTCAAAGTGATACTGAACCCCTGAATATACGTAAGAAACATGTCAAACATTTAGGACAAAAGACTCTTTTATTAAAAATCATCAGTCATTTTGGGAGTGACAGTCATGTGTTTCACAATAATCTTACGTAATGTAAAAACAACCAGAAATGAAACAATGCACTCCCTCAAAAAAACATCTTCAGAAAAATTCAATAAATTACCATTGGAAAAAACGAGTATTCATCTCCACAACCTTAACTTTAGGAGTATCTTATAGCAAAACTGAACAAAAGCCACGTGAACCCCAATAAAACTGGCAAAGATAAAATATCTACTGCTCCATGTTCTCTACAAAAGCAATCTTAAAAGCAGATTAAATATCTCAGGATTTATGAAAAGGCAGCCGAGTGTTCTGTCTTTGACATGGCAACTTCCTGACATTGTTCCCTTGGGTGACCAGATCTGAAAACACCAGAGAACGTGAGCAGTCATTCATATATCTGCTCGCTCCGGCGCAGCACACAACTTAACACGCTGCAACATCTGCTCTAGTGTGCAATCACCTCATAAGGACATTTCCTGGACAGTAATCTGAGATTACCGTCAAACACAGCGGCAGGACGAGCAGGGATTACTGTCTGCTCATCTCATTTCTGTTTGGCAGAAACATGGTATGATCACACCTCGGGTATTATCATCGTTCTCGCCCACTGTACCGCATCGTTGCACGTGGCGCTGATATGCTTTAGGTTAGTTTTAAAACAAGGTGACTGCTAACTGACAAATGATACATAACATATCCTTAAACTGAAGGCGGGAACATCATTTGTTGGCTTACATCAAATTTACCTATTTACCTACCCCTATACCCTCAATATTTTTATAGATGCATACATGCATGCATATCCTGCAACATCATTATAGTTGCACTTTCTAGCACCTCGGAGTTAGACTTGCAAATGACGTTTTTACCTTGTAATATGGCAACATCTAATTTTGTCTATAGAGGCGACACACAATGCCACACGGTCTAAATTGTCATGGGAAACAAACTAGCTAATGATGCCTCATTATGTTGCTGATTGTGTGCTTAAGAGCAGACTGTATCATTTAACAGCACGACATCCGACGAAAAAGCGAAGGACGAATGAAAACAACCGCGCAGGTTCCTAAAAGCACACCTAAGAGCTGCTGTCTGGCCCTCTGAAGATTGGCAGCATGGAGAGAAGTATGGAGAAACGCGCAACCGGAAAGATTTGTTCAAACGCGACAAAGCCAATATTGAAGGATTAACAAAGACACAAATCAACCCAAAGTAAACGCCAACACATTTGTTCCAACAAATTAGATCCATTGTTTCTCACATTATTTCACCATCTAGTATTTTTATATACACAGATTCATGTGTTTTAGGCTTCTGTGTTATGTGTGGTGTGAACAGAATGTGAGATAACCAACACAAAAATATCTAACGCCACCCAACGCTGTAACAGCAGAACAACATCCAGTTTACTGCATTAACGATTTGTTACAGATTCATGGTCACTCCAGTGGATTCACGTGTATTTATTTTCCATTATACCCCGCTGTAACCTTAACCGTCATTACTCAACGTAAAGTAATTCATTACTTTACCAGACCAGACTTCTCAAGATGACAACCGACTTAAAAAGTTTTTAATAGGACAAATAAAAAAACTCACTGGAGCCACTTGCTCACCAAACCCACAACGCTCATGCAGACCATTATATTTTGCAGCAGTGGAGCCTCTCGCTTCATTTGTCAGACATCCTGCTCTGACACAGTCCAGGCTGAAGGCCTCTCCACGAGCGCACTAGACAGCGCCATTGTGTTAGATTTTACGGATATGGTATTCATCTTATGGAAAATTTTCTGGATCTCTACGACCCCGACTTCAAATATTCACTGAATTCAGCATCAATGTGAAAGAAGCTGTTTCCTCGTCATCTATAGCAACGCAGTCCTTCTCAGTGAGAACACGTAGGATTCCAGCTAAACATATTTGCTGTTGCAGTTGTATAGGAATGTATGCTGTTAATTAAATGTAACAGTATTTGTTACTCACCCTTTTTTTCACTTTCCAGCAAATACATTTAAAAACGGGAAGCGACTTGAAAGACAAGCGATGTGGGATAATCTTGACAAAAAGTGAGATGTCAAATTACTTAATGGACAACTGAATGAGGGTAATAGCAAGTATTTTGTCATTGTAAAAGTCAGTGTAGCGCGGTTCCTATTTGTCTGACTGTTACACCACACAGTGACACGGTTTCAGTTCTTTCTAATTATTCAAGTGTTTGCTGAAATGATGCACCACGATTCTGTATCGCACTTTAAAAGTGGACTGATTTTATTTTATTTATGTATTTGGATTGAGGCTTAAAATTCAAGTTGTAGATAACAAAAGGTACTCACTCCTATTTGGTAGTTTTCATCTTCCTGTGAAGTACTCTGACATAATAACAGGTGGCATTTATCTAACTTTCATTTAGGAAAAACATAAAAAAAAAAAAAACACCACCACGTCCTGATTGAGGTATTTGTGCGTTTTCATTCACACAATCAATCAGCAGCCACATTTGCAACTGATTAAACCAAAGTTAATCTCCAGGGAAATACTACTACAGTACACACACACACACACACACACACCCTTGACATTAAGCCTCTGAGTTGGCAGAAGGGCACCCTTTCTTGAAATATACGCTCGTTGCTCGGGAGCTGTGTCGCTGTCGGGAAGAAGGGCACTCACTGTATAACTGCATATAAACATAACACAAACTGCCAAGTGTGATAAGAACGGGAAGGAGGCTTCAACACCAATTCCGACAGAAGACAAATGACTGCTGGTGGACTTATCATTGTTGATTCGTGTAGCTGGAAGAAGCTTTGTTTTTGTTTTTTCGTCCTTCTGTGAGACTGCTATTTATAGTTTGGGCACTAGCAGTCTCATTTTATTTCCATCCAAAAAGCTGGGAGAGGGAGTGACTGTGAAACATTTTAATGTGAACGTCATTAAATGTTAATGAGAACGTGTTCCCAGGTAGCTGCAGCTACAAACTTACATGTTGGGTTCATGTGAGACATATGAGACATTTCAGACAGACGTTTTTATTCCTCAATAGCTTTTTTTCATCTGACATTTAATTAATATGACAAATAAAGTGCAATCACACTAAAAAAAACAAGGTTGCTCCTTGGTGTCCTTCATGTCCAGTCAGTAATACTCAGCAGTTCAGGCTTATGAGATTACACAATGCTTTTTTTCTCCAGCCTTTGTGCTTTATCTGTCCGGCCTGTCAACACCATGTGGTTTATGTGGTGACGTAAGTACATGGCGAGCAAGCCCCCGAGGCCGCTGTCCTCCCTCCCACTTGAGTTCCCCTCGTTGTCGACTCAGCATGTTGAACAAGCTCCCTGAGTTGCTAAGTTGCTACGACTGACACACTAGGTGGTTAGTATGTATGAGTGTGCGCGTGTTTCATGAGGTCAGCGGTTGCCACAGGCCGGCCGCCTCGGAGACAGCGAGGTTCCCAGTGGCCACCTGCTGCGCGACGCCACCCCCCTAAGCACTATGTGTTGTCACATGCTATCACTGCAAAGACAGGGTGAAGGAAACAAAAAAAAAAAATAGGAAACAAAACAGCGATGACAAGGGAGTAGTAACTAGCATGTGCAGAGGTGATGTTTTCCATAAATTACATAACAGTTTAAATTGATGTTTACGGCGTTATGTTGCAACACATAGCAATAAGGTGCCTGTCACATTCTCGTGAAGAAATAATTTTCTATACAACTAGTGCACTGTTATTACGGCCGCTTCATTTAGCGATGCCACTGGATGTGTAATTACATTGTTTTATCTGGAGAAACGCTGTGGAGATCCTGCACTACAGCACATAAGAACAGCCTCTTTTTATTTCTGAAAAGCACCTCCCGTAACTCAAAGAACTACAATAATGAACTGTGTAACATTATGCATGCGATTAAGGTTTTGTTGAACAAGCCATTTGAGTACGAGACCTAATAGCTCCCAATTTTATGGCTAGATTTACAGGCAGTAATCATCTCAGAGTCCCCTCGCCAAATCTCATTCTGTGTGACTGGTGTTCGAGAGCGATTATTTTTTGTTAATACTCCTGTAATTAAATGCATGCTTAGACTCTGAGTGATTACAGTTCCTGACGAGTAATTGCTCTGTGGCTCAGATCATTGTGTGAATGATAATGAAATCTGCAGTTTTGTCCCCGTGTCCTGAGAACAACCGAATGGTAGTGAGTCGCTGTTTTGGAAAAGAAGAGGAGAAGAGTCAGATGCAGATCGTTTGTACTGGACTGAAGAGGACTGTGTGTGTATTGCCATAAACCGTGCTTCGATTTAAATTACTTTTTGTTAACATACACAGTATACGCAGACAAATTTCATTACATAAGAGTGAAAGTGAATACTAAAAGTGTGCTCCAGTCGTCCACACCTCTGTGCAGTCAACGCTCCAGGTGAGAAACATCCTGCCTGCTCAATAGCAGCAAACAGCACCAATACCAATACCAAATACCAACAATACCAATATATGTGAATGTATGCGGTACATAGTACAAGCTCAAAATGTTGAAGGGTGGCATTCACAAAAGCTGGTATTTATCCAGATTATGTAAGACACACTAATGAGCAAATGAACCGCTCGTCATGAAAAATGTGGATGCACAAAATCCCTAAGACGAGATCTACTGTTCAGCATGAACACAAAGTGAACGCGGCTGATTAAACACCGGTCCCTTTGGTAAATCCCCACAGTTTTTTTGGGCTGTGACATTTTTCAGTAACCTGGAAATAATTGCAATTCTCAGCTGTCAGCGTGGCTATGTCACTGCGCTGTTATAAGCAGCGGATTGAACGCACCAGGGCCTAGTAACTAGGCGTCACCCTGATGGTCCCTGATGTCTCACAGTTTTAGCAGCTCTGCGAGGGCTCAGTCGGACATCGTGTAAGACAACGAAGGGGACCCTGAATGGAAAGCTGTGATGAAAACTAGAAATGACAAAAAAAGAAAAAGAAGAAATGAGCCGTTTATTCTCGCCAATGTCACCCATAGAACTGATAAAATTGGAGTCGTAGCTGGCGTGTGATCAGATTGCACAGGGAATGACATAATAATGATGTGCTTGTTAGAGAAGCAAATTTGCTAATATTGTGTTGCAACAGCAAATTGCTCCAGCGATATGCTCGAGCATTATGCAGCAATTAGCACACGATTCAGCGAGAAATTTCTAAAATCATCCTGTAACGCGAGCAAATCTGAAGCACAAGCACGAGAGCATACACCTACATATCATTGTTGGGAGTTTGGTGCAAATTAGGAGGTAGAAGACATCACATGCTGTGGGTTGTGATTAGAGGATGAGAAATGGGAAGCAAATGTTTGACGTTTGCACTGAAAGTCAGGCAATTTGAGGAATGCACTTGTTTGCCTTCTTGTAAAGGTTTATATGAGAGATAGATACCAATCATAAGGCCACCTGTTAACAGCACCCACACAAAGGTTTTCTGTCCCTTCCCTCTAATCCGACTCATAGGAACATCTGTTGATGCCCCCGGGGACAGCATTTTGGACTATCCCCGTATCACAAATGCAGGTAAGGTCTGCTCTAAGATCACTGAAGTCAAACAAAGAGCCCTGAGTTGTCTCTGCAATAAACAAATAAGGAGTGAGACTAGGAATATAGCCTACTCTACTTACCAGAAAACATCTGAGCAATATTCACAACACCATTATCCACCCATTGTCCTAACCTCTTGACCTCTAAAGGATCTGAAATCAGGTTGGATACATCCCGGGCAGGTCACCAGTCTATCAGACACACATCACGTTCATTAACTAGCTGCTACATGAGTGTGGGTCTTCTCATTTAACACAGGGCTTACAACTCAGTGGGACAACCCAAGTGTGTTAGTGCAACCCACTTGGGACAACCTAACACTCGGTGTAGTTCGACTTCCAACTGTTTGAAATGTCTTTTCCTGCTCTATATTGTCACCGGGTAACTGTTCAGCCTATAAAGGCCTGGCTTTGGTGAACAAGGCTTTATGTTCTCTCCCATCTTCAGGCATCCCCAGGGTCCAAGCCCCATCTCTTTGACCTGTTTCTCTCTGTGTATATATGTTTTTTTTTTCCATCAAGACTCACTCAGCTGTATCTGTCTTATTTCAGCTCACAGACCCTCTGGGATACTCTCATTCGCATCGCTCAGGCTACCTTTGATATTGTTGATACCTCCCCTGCACACAGGTTTGGAGATACATTTCTACCACGGGCGAATAGTAGGAAATTTCATAACTCTGTCTACACGTGTGTGAGTGTGAGAGTTCGCTGTTAAACACTAGACATCATCCTGCATTCGCATGTAATGAAGGGCCAGCGTGAAGAATACATTTCCCACTCACCAAATTAATGTGATTTCACGTTTAGATAAATTGTGCAGCTCCAGGTTGACGCATAAATATATCACACTGCAATGTATTATAGTCTGAACATCTAACCAGTCCATTCATTCCAAGAACGTCAGATAGAAAGTTTCATCTAAAAGGCAGGGCAGTTTGTATATTAACCAGGGATGTCCATGCCTATCATACACATGCCTTGCAGAGAACATACTGAGGGTGCAAAGCATGTGGTGAATACTAAATGCATTTGAAAAGTGGATTTCAGTTTAACATGACTCTGCATAAACCTTACGTCTGTGCGTGACGATTGCCAGGTTAAGCTCCGGGTAAGACTTATAGTAACAAGGCAAAACGCGGCATGAGATGACCACTGATGAGTTTCTGCATACCCAAAACCCTTTGAGTTGTCAGAATGTTACGGACGTGATATCTGGGGTGTGAGCAGCAGTAGCAGTGCATCATGATTAAATGCTTGCGTGGGTAGGAGCGAATGATCTCTGCATTTGTCACCAGAACAGAGCTTAGCGTCCATCAGAGCTGCCAGCGGAGGTGCGTCTGCCACTGAGTGGGAACAGAACAGGCCAGATTGTGTGAGGAGGGAGGCCTTGGCACGTGATCAGCTGCATCTGAAGCCTCCTCTGATCCTCCAATGTGCTGTTGAGCTGCTCTATTCCCCCAACACAACGCCAAACACCTGCTTGGCCCGATTGTTAGACTGAGAACTCCCTATATCGGTGTGGGCCGTTCAAACGGTGAGGCACGCTGCTTTTATGATCAAGTATTGAGCATAGGGAACAGGCAATTGATGTCAGTGAAGGTTTTGAGAAGATGGAGACTTCACATGGTCAGTTTGATCTTTTCTTGGAAAGACATGGGTTGAAATAGTAGCCGCTGGACCTGAAACTGTGCGAGGGAACTGGTGACATGCATATGTGCATTATTGGACTTAACTCATTCAATTCTGTTTAGTTTATGTCACTGACATTTTCAAACAGCACGTGTTGCTAAATGGTAGATGCCTTTATAAACACTGTCCACGGTAATTAATTGGGCTTTAAATGTAAGGGGTGCAGATTATCATCAAAAGGGATGCGCAGCCACAATGCGAGTCGTCTGTGATGGAACAGAAATGCATTTGACTAATGAGATATTCTGAAAGGAGGCATCTGTCAGAGAGCAGAAGCCCGATTCCCTCTCATGACTGAGGAACGACAATATGACATTCTAACTGAAGGCATATTTCACATAGAACAACTATATGCATCCGAAGGACCCATAGGTATGTTTGGAACCGTGTTAGAGGGCAGCGCTGTTTATATGAATGACTAACAGAGTTTTCATGTCAAGCCTACTGGTAAGTTATTAAATGACGGGACCCTGACGACAGCCAGAGACGTGAAGCTGTGGAGCGGGGAGAGTAGCCGATCACAGCATTTGGCAGCGGAGTAATTGATGGAATAAAAACAAAAGTGACGGGAGTTGTTTCAGCTCAGCAGCGATGGTGAAGGCGTGTTAGACAAAGACGTCTGGAGTGGAAGCGGGTTGGTGAGTAGGAGGGGTGGTGACAGATAAATGAGGCCATCGCTAGCAGAGGGAGGAGGAGGGAGGAGAGAGTTGCTAACGGAGCTCCCTCGCGATCTGTACCTGCCAAGTCCTCACTCTGAACAGCTGCTAGCAACTCCGAGGATGTGTAGCAGCTCATGCCGTCACAACATCCGTCTTTTCTAATCCAGATGCACCGAGATATCTATGTGATGCAGCGTTTCACTCTTACACAACTTGCACGTTGTTTTAGCTTCATGACTCTCATGCGGTGTTCACAGACAAGAGCACAAAGTCTTTTTCATGCCAACACCCTCTGAATTCAGGCACACTGGGATAAGAAATCGCTGAAACCTGCAAGACTAAGAGTGCGCGGCAGGACCAAAACTGTCTCCTGTGTGAGCAGCTCTCACTCATTCGATGCTCACATCCTGCCACAATGGTGTTTCGACAAACTCGCACCTGCCTTGCTCCACCAGAAATAGCCTCTTGTTACCGCGTCAGCTACGGCGCGCATGGCGATGAGCAGCGCTCATTACCTGCCGATCCACTCACAGGTCGATGGTCACTTACGAGCGGCTGCCTGCCGCTCATTTCTGCTCTCTATGAGATGCACCTGCAGCGGCGTGTTGTGCAACAGGCCGGTCGGAGAGGCGCTCGGCATGCCCTGCACTTGCAGCTATGCCCTTTCCGTTAAAGACATTCAGTCATGCGAGGCACATGGGTGTTCTCTTATTCATAAACTCAAAGGGTTTCAATTAGGCATTTGTGGCTGACTTCCTAGTGGTTTGCGTGTTCATATGTGAGAGGCCTCTGAGGGGAAGACGATGGAGGAGTTCTCTTAAGAACCTGAACAGCGAGCAGGGAGATGATGATGAAATGCAGCTTCATATTTACAGTACAGTCTGGGTCATTATATTGTGTTTGCCACATCGCGGAGCTCCGTTTTCATACTAAGAAAAATAAAACTGTGTGTGAATATTAAGCTTGACCGTGAAATAAATGTAATCCATTTCACGGTAGCTAATCTTAGTTTTTTGTAAAAAAGCAAGATCTTGATTGAAAGTATTTAAGGACTCCTCCGAGTGCTGTAAGTGAACACAAGCCAACTCTACAGTAAGTCATAATAAAAAGCCCACATAGGATGCAAAAAAAGGCTTTGCAATTAAATTAACTACACAGAAAGTGGATTGTTGTAATGAATGTGACCCAGAGGTGAGCATAATGAATATATTTATATATATTTATATATAGATTAATAAGTTGAATAAAGCAAAGGGGGAAAAATCAAGTATGTCTTTCACTGTGGTGCTCTTTAGGAAAATAAGAAAATCCCACATTTGGCCCTCACTTCACAGCCTTTCTAGCACCCTGCTCCTTAGTGGAGCCACAGCGCACTTCAAGTGAGGCTGTATTAAGTGGGATCAGGTCATCATTCTGCCTGTGATTGCGGCACGTGTCTGACCTGAATAGAGAGCGCCGACAAGTCCTTTGTTGTGTGGAAGTGAGAAACAATGTTTTCGTCGTGACGTCGATAACTTGAAGACGAAGAAGCAGCAAAAAAAAAAAAGATTTATTCGATGAAATATTGTATCCATCTGTAGATTCGCTTGAATAGACGAAAAATGGGCTTTCGTTATCAGATGAACGGTGTGAAGGGAAAGGGTCACAAGCTCTGCTCTCAGAACCAAAAGAGATGCATCGGTGAAGCAAAGTAATTGTTCTCAATAATGTAGCTGTTCTTGAACAAGCTGACCCTTGTGGAAGGAAAGAAAAGGTGAGAAACTTATGTTACTAGCTGCTTCTTTTTCCATTCCTCAGCCTCCAATCCGTGCCTTGGCAAGTTCGGGTTGCTGCTGATTGTAGGTCTTATACAGAAGTTGTTAGAAGTATTTTTTTGTGCTATGACAGAGGGAGACTGCTCGAACTTCTGCATCTGGTTTGACCTCGCTCTGTAGAAAATTAATACAAATTACAGGTCATTGAAAATATCAGTAAACTGTTTTTAATCCAATACAACTTTATTCATAAAGCACTTTAAAACAACCAGCACAGCACAGGGCCACAAGTGCTGTAAAAAAGTTAATAACAATAAATAGACCACACAAAATAAAAAGCGGATTCGGTTTGAAACGATGATTACTTGTGCTTCAAAAATAGGAATTAGACCACGAGAGTACTTGAAACTAGGAACAGCTACAAGGTTGAGATTTCATTATGTTAAAAATACTATATCTGTGAGAGGGTAACAAAAATGGCATAGAACAGGACTGGGTAAAATTAAAGGACATGATGTTTCCTGTACATTTTTTTACTGTCGTAGGATCACGGTACATGTACGAGCTTCTCCCAGACACGCTTCAGCAAAGTCTTAGACAACCGTTCTTTATTCATGGCTGTAATGTGATAGAACTCTAAACCATCAGTGCATCTGCATTTAGATCTGCCACAAACAACCCTATATCTGGATCCCGCCACCCATTTGCATAATTGGAGGTTGTGGCTCTGCGCTTGTTATTCATTGACATGACACCGCAGAGAGGCAGATGGGGAGATGTACCGAACTGACTGTTCCAGTTTAGGCTGAGCATGGACGGCTACGTCTTGGCAATAAGCGCCTAAAGAAAACAACCTTTGTTAAAAAATAATTAATGCCTGTTAATGTGCAAGCCAGTGTCTAAGAGGGGACAGCAAAAAAAAAAAACCTGTTGTAAACAGCTGGAAAACAACTAAGCAAAATGAGCTCAGTTCTGCTTTCCCCCGAACAAATTTGACACAAGTCGTGCGCGCTTTTCTGGCCAACAGGCCTCTAAATAACCTGAAGTACACCGAGCGTCTAACTGAGATGAGACAGCGCTGACTGACTGACACATCCATCTCCCCTGCTATCTGTCTGACTGAGGGAGGAGAGCGATCACGGGTCCCTCATGCATGAAGAAGAGAGCACCGCTTATTAGTGAGGGGAGACATAGACAGAGATAAAGGGGGGCAGGGGGTGGGGGGTGGGGGGTGAAGGCGAGTAAGAGAGATTGCATCGTCTCAATTTCGGTTTGATGAAGGACACAGTGTCTCCTCAGGTTGAGCACAAATCTCTGTCACGTTGGCGTGGTTAAGACTTCAGAAGCATAGGCTGAAAATGTGTTGTCACTTCAAACGGTCGGCACGTGCAATTCCACATCAATCCATAGCCCGGTTTTCCTCCTGTATCCATGCTAAATCAGTGTTATGTCAGCAAAGTGTGGCTAATCTGTGTCTGTCTGAGACATTGCCTGTGTTACAAGGTGACTAAAATAAAGGAAGCTCATATACAGACTCATATAATATATATTTATAGGTTTGAGAAAAGGCACAATAAACTACTGTTTGACTAATGTAAGTTTTAATCTACCATACTTTTTCTTCTTGTGTTAGAAGAAAGTATCCTTCTATATTCCTCGAATGCAATATCTCAGGAACGCCTTCGGGGACTTGTGTTTCTATGGAACCCATGTTGACTTGGTCTAGGGGATGAACTGATTAGATTTTGGTGGTCAAAAGTCAAAGTCACTGTGGCCATTGTTTCAATACTCCAATCTCATTATATCTGCCACAGACTTTCACTTGCACTCAGGTAAACTGATCAGAGTCTGGAGAGACACGCAAGTAAATTTTTTTTTGTGAGCAAAGTCTATCTCTCAAATGCAGCACATTCAAAAATCAAAGCGTATACATATAGCAGGTCAGCCAACAAACCTTTCAGAGTAATATCCATCCTATATTCTAAACGTTTGTCTTCTCCGTGGTGGTGGAAGTGCTGGAGTCTAGCCCAGATCTCTCTGGACAAGAGGTGGAGTGCGCCCCGGACAAGTCGCCGATCTATCTGTGATATCACACCTACCAATTAGCTTGGTATGGACGTCCATGTATGGATGGAGTGAGGAGACCAGAGTACTTGGCGAAAAACCAATGTGGAAACAAGGAGAAAATGCAAACTCCACACAGGAAACCCCTGGATTCAAAACCCGAGGTCTTCCCGCTGTGCAGAGACATTGCTAACCACTAAAGCACTGCGCTGCCCCTTTTTAATTTACAATTCCTTTAAAAATAGAGCCAGAGAGACATTCAAATCTTTAGCTGGACATACAGCAGACTTACATGAACCTATGATTTCACAGGGAGCCATTCTAAACGGAGTATTTATGAACAGATCAATCCATACATCTGACCTATTACCTGAAAAGCCTTGTCATGAGTACTATTTCAGGTTTACAGGCTTTCAGCGTTGGAGCTCTATTGATTGCTTGCTTTCATGAGCACTTCTAGTGTGAGGACATGAAAGCTTTTCACAAGCTTTCTTTCTAAATAATACAAAAAGATAAGCTATACAGCCGTGAGGACAAGATAGGGTTTAAGATGTCCAAACAAAAACTTCCATTTACTGTATGTAGTTTGACAGTTTGTGCCATTCAGTGGAACGAAATGATGAATATCATCCTGTGTAGTTCAAAATAAAACTGTCCATGATCATGCCATTTCACAGTGGCTGTAAACATGAAGCTGTGCACATTCAGAACAAATGTTGTTTTGTCTCTCCCTGGGATGGAGGCGTTTTTTATGAAATCAGGCCCAGTATGTCTGAAGCGTCACGGTCAGAGTAATGCCTACCTATCCAGCGAAACACTGAGCAGTTGTGTGCTGTCTGGCTTGACAAACCATGTTATTTTCAGATCGCTGATTCCCACGGATAAGCATTTTGTGTTTGAAGATTCAGGACTCATAAATAAAAATAAAAAAAAACACAAAGACAGCAGCGCAGCAGCAGTGCACTGTTGCACATTAGGATGTTGTTTTTAGTGCTGCAGCCGATCAAGCGTCACTATTCTTACTATAGAAGTAAACTAACATTTCCAGAAATGGAAAACAAAAAAAAAAGCTTTGTTGAGGACCTTCACAGAGCTTCACTATTTGCGTTTCCTAAGTGGCAGTTGTTTGGGATGCTAAACGCCATATGAACTAAAGCACTGCTGTGAGCACACAAACTCACGTCTGAATTTATGGACCTAGAGGCTAAAGTTGTGTACCCGCAGGACAACACTTAAAAAAAAAACACCAATAACAATCACGGTTATTGTTGTGTCCTGGATCAAAATACAGCCAAAGCTGTCAGCCGTCACTTTCATTTCAAAGTAACGGATCAGTGTGAATGCATTGCAGAAATACACATCACAGACATCAGCCACAAACAAGCTCAAAAGACATTCTTCAAAGGGTCTTTCAAGTCAAATGGCTGGGTGAGGAAAATTAGTCTCTGACTCAGGAGAAAGTGGGAGAGGTTTCTCTAAACAAGTGGCACGGCAACACATTTGCTCAAAAATAATTTTATTTGCAGATATTTACTCTATCCATCGGTTGTACTGGTCGGGCTGCACGGCTTCGCATCGCGCGCGTCCTCAAGCAGACTAAAAAGAAAATGTGAGTGGACTCGATGGTGGGTGAAACTGCAGATACGTGTTCAACGCCATATTGTTTAAGGTTACAAAAAGAGCAGACCACCGTTTTTCTCTGACCATAACTGCATCCTCATAGGCGAATGGCTAAACACAACCAAAAATCATTGACCAGTGTGGTCGGACAAACCGAATGTTGAAGAACCTGCCTGAAAAGAAGGCTCTTTCTTTTCAATACTTTAGTTGCATAGAAAAATGAAAAAGGAAACAGCACCAGAACACTCAATTCCCCAAAGCCAGACATGCACAAAGCCACTTGCAACACAATTAAGTGTTCTTTCTTGTGTTTTTACCTGTTAAATTAAATTTGAAGAACAGGTTGGGAGAGTAGTAAAATCACGTTTCCATTATCTCAATTGGGTCACCCATTCAGCTATATCATCTTGTTGAGGTTGTTCTTCTTTTATTCTGGCCAAATGTTTTCCTCATCCCATCACCGTGTTCACAAAACAATTCTTTAGACATTTCGACTACTATTTAAAAGTCAGATTTGGTGTATGCCCCGTGTGCCCCTGAGTCGTTTTCCATCTTTTGTTTGTATGAACAAAAGCAGTGTTGCGGGGTTGTCTTCACGCTTCACTTTTTCCTTTCAAACGTACCACAACAAATAGGTTTCAGTTGCAGTTTAATTGGTGTAGTGTGTTTATTTTCTGAACCACAGAAACAGAAAGAAGACTTTAAAGATTTAATTTCAGTGAAGAAAGGAGACATATTTCAGAAGTTATGCCTTCAGTGAGAATATTCCAACTCTGTGCAAGACAAATCCAAAACATTGTAATCATCGCTATAATTGATAGGGAGGACCGTCTCTGTGAATTAATGAATCCAAAAGGGGCTCTTTGATGTAAGCGGGACTGTGACATTCAGATTTGTGCTTGACTAAGTCTGAACCAGATAGCTTCTCAGAAAGAGCTGACTTTGGCATCGGTCAGCCATCATCCATCATTTGATATCAGACTGAGGACAGGTAGATTAATACACCTCCTACAGATTTGAGGGAGATCCAACAAAGCAAGAATGCCTTTACTTCAGGCTACATCATGGTTTGTAGTTTTAATTCCATCTAAATGGAATGGAAAATGATCGTCACCTGCAAATTAGTTGTTAAACAACAGAAGATTTCCTTTTACGGGCAAAGTCAGTAGTTGGTACAGTATGTTGTTTTCTTCTGTATAGTTTGCCTAGTTAAAGAAATTATTTGCTAAATGATTTTGTCTATAATTCTGCTAAAGAGAGATCATACACCCTGCAGTTGTTTGAACACTGCACCTAAGCATTGTGTGTCCTATTTAAGGAGATTGAGGGAGGAGAATAGACCCACTATACTGTCAACTCGGAGTAACATCTGCATCTTGAACCAATGGCCTGCTGTAATGGCTAGGAATAGTACCTGGTATATAGCTTTGTAAGCTAGTAGACACTGACAGGCACTGCCTGGCATTGCTGTGTGTTGTCGAGACTACTTGGCCACCAGAACTATTGTGCAGTTCCAAGTTGCTTTGGATAAAAACTTCTGCCCAGCAAAGTAAAGTGATGTGATGAAGGTTTGGAGCCATGGGCAAGCCAAGCTTCTAAACATCCCACTCTTAATTCAACCTATACATCGTAGCTGTGTTCTTTAGATGATATGGTAGATGATAGATGGTAAAGTATTTAGTGACTGTCGTTGGATTTCTGTCTGTTTTTAAGGTGTGGGAGCAGATTGGAAAGAGTGGAAAGAGACATTTGCCATTACCCAGTATGATAAAATTAGCTGTTGGTCTAAGCGAATGTAAATTACAGCAGTTGCTGGCTTCACTTGATCTCTCTAATAGGGTTAAGGTAGGGGACTCAAGGATTACTCCTGGTGCAGCTGAGGACAGATGGTAATAGGACATGACCTTGATAACAGCTGAAACCTCAGGGTGCTATGACTGCGTACGAGATCATCTCACACTGGAGAGAATTCTGTAGCCAATGGAGAAATAAACATAAACTAATTGACTACAAAAAGCACATTATGTTAAATAGACACACGCACAACCTGCCTCATCAACAGGTATGCCACAGAGAGACCTGCCAGATTACTGGACCAGATCAGGATCAGTCCAGCAGGCAAACAATGCTCTTATGGGGGAGTTACATCATTAGCTGGATGAGGCTTCATGGTTTTGGACTCCACCTCAAGACAGAGTGCAGTTTGGCACATTTCACAGCGCTTGGCAGCACGGTGTACTGTATAGCCTTTGGGAAAAATCCCATGTTTCAGACAACGTGGACTTGAATGTGCGCTAAGATGGACCTCTGCTCCCTCGTTGGTGGAGATTTAAGTACAAAGTCAGTCAATTGGGGAAGAAAGGTGACCTTCACACGCCGAGCCTCCCACAACACAGTCATGTTGAACATTAAAGGCACTAAGCATGCTCAACACATTGTTTCTCGAGTCAGGCAGGGCATATTTTAACTCTGTCAGAGATGATTTTAGCATACATCTCATTTCAGCTGCAAAGGAACACTTTATTCTCCCAAAGATAAATCATTCATCTGGCGATTGACCTCTTAGTGGTGCTGTGATTCTAAAGGGATCCTGACCTGTCAAACTCGATCTGTTTCAAATGTCAACAGGCCCACAAAGGTGCCCTGACGCAAAAGTCTCTGCGATGAAAGAAGTTCGAAAGAAAGAGAGAGAGAGAGGGAGAGAGAGATTTAGCACAAGAGATCGAATTTGGTAGTTCAGCATAAACTCAATTTATCATCAGCGTATTATCCTACCATCTCCTCAAAAGAGTAAGGGGGGGGACCACAGCACGTCCTCGATTAATGACCTCTCCCAAGTGCATTCAAAGACATAAATGTTTTTCCTCTACATGCTTTTCTTGGAAACATGTATTAAAACAATGCATACACTTATATTCTCCATGATGTACGGTTTGCTAAAATTGTATCGCCACAAATGAACTCTCCTCACCACAGTTTAGCACAGCACCAAAGAAGAGGAAGATTTTCCACGGTGGAAAATGACATAATGACAGAAATGCAGCACATTGGACCGTGTGGCTAAATGAAAGACCCACTAGCAGACCTGATAGATACATTCATTCATCTATGAAACCTCACTGCAGTTTGTCAAGTGTCAGATTAAACTCCAGCAGAAAGAAATCTATCCTAAGCCCTGGAAAAAAACTCAATGATCTTTTACTGTAAAGTCGATTTTTTTTAACCATGTGAAGAATGAGAATTGTTGGCGCGGGGCTTGGTAAATTAATTTGTGATATTTCTCAAGATCTATATCCTGGGATATCTGGTATACCGTACGTGAAACTGCACACACAGCCTCAGAGATCAGGCAGTAATAAATAATTTCTGAAGGCTGTTACCTGCAAGCAGCGGGTGGGTGTTTTTCCCAACTCTCGATTGATGCTTTTATCTTATCTTTTGTAAAACATTCTAATACAGCTGTATTATAATTAAAAAAACCTAAACTAAATGTTCTGTATAAAAGCTGTTTAATATATTTCTGCGTAATGCTTATGTGCAGACAAGCTCGTCTGCTCGTAAAAAGATTCATTCACTGTTTTTCTTGTAATTGAGTTTAGAACTAGATTTCACTCTGTGGGCTCACTGAAGGAAAAAGACAAAGAGCACACGCCTAAGATGTCGGTGGAAATGGAAAGCGAAGGGAAAAATCTTTCAGGTCCCAGCTGATTCTTAAAGGCCTTGATGATCCTTCTCAGCTAAACTTAGGATTATTTCCGCAGCTGGCAGTTCATCAGGCTTGCATGCGGGAGGTGCTGGGGGCAAGAGACTTGTCAGGAAGGCATTCTGCTGCCAATTAGTATCAATCGAGAGGAAAATAAGGGCTGCACTGTTGCAATTTTTACAGGGTTTTTTTTTAGCCTCGCAGCTCCACTCCACCCCACATTAGAGCCTTTTTTCACCCCTTTATCTCAGTGATCACACCTCTGAACTGCGGCATTATCTGTGGCACGGCGCGCCTGATCAAACTACTTTGTGTAAAATTATTTTAATTATCACTCATTTGCTGTAGACGTTTGAATTACAGCAAGTTCCTTAAAGGTATCACATCTTTCCAGCCTTATAATAAGCAATGATAGTCAGATGTATAGATATATAAACGCCATAAAATCCAAGCATAGACTCAGGGGATCTCACCTCCTTTTTCTTTCCACAACTATAATCACAACAAAGATAGACATTGTTGACCCTTTAATTTAAAGGAGGATTTTGGCTCTAAATTTACAAACCTAAAATGATGTGGGCAGTACGGGAGGGTTCACTAATACAGGTTCAAGTAGTTTGTTGACACAGATAAACATTGTGCTGTTCACCCCGTTGCTGTTAAATATTCTGTCGAACCTCATTACACTTGCTTGAGAGCCTAGCGTATTCAGCTCCAGGGACACCCGAGGTGCAGCACATGCCAGAAAGCAAAGAAATAAATAGCTCCAACTCTATGGATGGATGCTTCACCCTCCTCTCTCCCGTGTATTCAGTGAATGCATCCTCCCAGTTAGCTGTGTGAGAGTGTGGGGAGTGGGAGGCCTGTAAAGCCAGTGTTGTGTAGGAATTGGAAGCGTCCCTCTTTCTGCTAATGTGCTTGATATGTTATGCTGTAACGCTGTTGTAAGCCCGACTAGAGATGATGAAGGCTCGAGTAAGTTTACAAGTATGATAAACAGATATATTTTTTACATTGACGCGGAGTCCAAAGAGGTCACACTGCTACTTATCCTCTTGCTGCCAAATATCAACATTGGAAAGAACTTATTTCATAATTACATACTTTTATGCACTCATACCTCTTTATATTAACTTTTAGTTGGTGAAGCTAGTAGCTAGTTGGTTTAGCTTAGCATAGAGAGCGTGGTGTTGATTTTTTTAATTTAACACTAAACAAAAAGGTACATCTGTACTCTCCTCATCTGTTTCATCCCTAATTCTTTGACAAAGACTTTTTGATGAGACTATTAGTGCAGCACTTTACCAGTAACCAATGTACCAATAACTCTGTGTGTAATGCGACTGAGCGCCATTATATCATCCCATCCTTAATATCCGGCTGCTGCCAACTTCAAATGAAAAGAACAGTGATTCACATAGAGGCAATCAATGCTGAGGATAAAGCGATTTTTATCTCACGATCAGCTTGACATATTCCAGCACCAACTGACTCATCCGTACATGCTGAAGCCTTCATAATTCAATATAACACACACGGCACGCATGACTGTTTTATAGTGTATGTTCAGCTCGGTTTTTCAGCAAAGGTACTGAGGTGGCGAAGAAGGTCACAAAGAATCATTCTTTTCATGGTAGTATAAGCTGACAGGTCACTTGCCCTGAGTAGAGCACCAACTTCCTTATTCTGAACTTATAAAATATGCAGCTCTCTTGGAGACAAAGGAAGTGCCCCAGTGACATCGACCAACACAAGCTGCTCGCTCTGGCTCTACTTGCAAGCTGCGGCGTGGGACTGCACCCAGCAACCTTTTGAGCTATTAAATGACCCTTACTGTCATCCCCGAAACGGGTCATTCCTGTAACAGACTATGTGACTGATCATTCAGCCTTTTGAAAATCATTATTAACTTCTGTGCCACAAGACTTACGGACCGCCTGGTGACTGGTGAAATGATTATTCTGGGCAAAGGTCATTTATCTTGTTATACCGGAGGCACAACATTTATTCCACAAAGAGATTCAGACAGGTTACCGGGTTTATAGTGTAGCGCATGCTGGATCAAAAATGAAGACACCGCTACAAAGGGAGTAAAAATTGTTATGTAGATCAGCTAAAATGGATATGTCACACAGAAAGAAAAGTCACGCGATCCGTCAGCAGTGGCAAGCATGAGTATAATTTGCAGATGTCTTGTTCCTATCAGTCCAACATCATGACTTCCTCTTTCTAATACCCGCGCTGACAAGAAAATGCAACATCTTTCATTGTGTCACATTCTTAAGCAGAGCTGCCATCTAACAGCCGGAAAGCTGAATCCGTTGGCGGTGTCACTCAAACGCTACGCGTTTTGGGAGGCAAACACAACTCCTTGAGTGTGGAGCTTATGATGTATGCAGCCAGCGTTTTGGCCCATACTGTTTATATTCCGGCACTGCTATAACGCCTCGAATTGTCCTTGCTGAAAAGAAAGAAAAGAGGAGCGCTTAAACTGTTTTGTGCCCCCCCCAAAAAAGCCATTGTGTTGCCTCAGCAGGAGTCAACAACACAGAGAAAGAGAAGGAATTGATTTGTCTTTTACTGTAACTCAACAGTAATTGACTGCGGTTGAGTACTTAGAGACATTTCCATTCGCGGTACTCATCGGGGTAAGGGAATTAGTAGCAGTGGGTCGCCTTTGTATTTCTGGGTGTATTGAATGAGCAAGTTTCAAGATAAGTATAGCCTTAATTGCTGATGTTTTTGTGTGATTGCTAGCAGGTTTGTCTTTGCACAGTACATTAACCCCAATTTCAGCCTCCGACTTTAGAAACCAGACTGACTCATTCATCTGTTTCTAAGTTAATAAATATATTTATCCACTGATGTCTGCTTATTAGAAAGCTTTTTTTTTTAAGTCTTAAAATTCGGTGTCAACCCTGAGCGCACTTGGATGTGGAACAGTTGGCTGCATAGTTGTCCACTCGTGTGATTCCTGATGGCTTTTAAGTGTCCTCGGACAAGGCACTGAAACCCTGTAGTAGCCATTATGAATCAATACTAAATGAATACATGACATTTCTAAAATGATGAGTTGTCAGCGAAACACTATAAAATTAGCTTTTGTTCCATTTATTAGTATTGTATGTCAGCATGACATAATCCCACAATGAAAAGAAAATACTTTAATAAAAAGGTGAATAAGGAAATAACGCAGAAGGCATCAACAAAGTTTTCAAATTTACTAAATGATAAAATGGAAAAGCCCGGATAATTGTGCCTGTTACCGTCCTGTTGTTTCAGCACTCCTGTGAAAACTTCTGCAATTAAAAGATCCAAAAAAGAGATAGCTCTGATTAGATGTCCTTCGCAGTAACAATGACCATCTTTGATCTTAGCGCGCTGCTCTGTTAGTGGAACAACTGGGAGTAGCTTGTTAATTCTACAGCACTGTGCTTCTCCAACATTCAGCTGTGTGATTCATCTCTCCGCTTCCACGGATACAACCCTTAAACTCCCTTTCTCCCGCTGCGTCCTTTTTCCATGGGCCTACTAGTGAGGCGGCCTGCCTGGCGATGTTTATCATTAGTTCATTAGGGCACAAAATGGCTGCCATATCCCCCAACGAGCCATTTCCTGACCAGTTTTCTTCCATGTCTAAAAAGGCTCTGACTTCCTGCCTTCTCTGCAACACTGCAATACACTACTACTGTTATCATGTGCACCAGCTGCATTGTTTTTTCCCCATTTTGTCTTGTATATCTTCACTGTTTTCACATTTTGACTGTGACAAAGTACATGCAGAAATTATGGATTAAGAAAAAAAACAAACTCCATTGCTTTGAATGCTGGGACTGAATTGTTGCTCTTGTCAGCAAGGTGATCAAAGAGACATTTGAAACGAGGAGGCCTCCTGTATAGGATTTGAATCTCTCCAGCGTCTAATTGTGTTGTTTGGAGCGAGCCTCAGGAAGGCTGGTGGTGGCATTCATTTTGTTGTTATCCATTCACAAGTCGGATGTATTCTGACAAAATATTTATGCACTGGGCAACATCAACATCATTTGTATCGCACCTATTATGCAGGAACGATACTTGTAGAGCTCGATTTCCTCACCCACAGCCCGATACTGTACTGTGCACAGGTGATTTAAGTAAGACGTTCATATTATTTCTCTGGATGGAAACAACTGGCTTCAGTGTAAATATACAGTATTTTGCAGCATGATAATAGCCAAAAATAAGTATTTCGTAAACCTGTGCTGCTGGAGGTTGGTGAAAGACATAGAAAAATAAAAGTTTCTACCATAGCGAAAAAAAAACAACAAAAAACTTTCACAATTCCTCAGGCCTGTCTGGGTTTGAGAGATTCCTTGTTGTTTGAACACAGCTTTTACACTGCTATCATCCTTCTGAGATACCACAATGTTGCTGCTTTGTCTCGGGGCCCAAGTCTTCTGCAGATAAATGCCAGATGCTAAGAACGCCGGTGTATCAAGAAAAGTAGAGCTGGACCTCTCACTCTGGTTCAGACAGAACCAATATCCCTGAGCATTTAACACAGGAGCTGGCGTAAATAAAAATGCTGGAGAGACAATATGCTTCGGAGGGAACACAAACGAGAGAGAGAGAGAGAGAGGGAGAGGGGAGGAGCCCCACCCCACCCCTCTGTGAAGGGCTCTCTCTCTCTCTGCCTGTCACCCGTCCTCAGAATGTCACAACAAAGTGAGGCCTTCCACAGCCAACTCCTTTGGTCTCATTCTGCTCGACATGGAGCCCATTCATTGCCGAATCCCATTGACATCTTGCTCCACCATGACCCAGGTCTTTGCATACAGTACGGAAATGCAGATGTTTGTGTCTGCGAACGCATCAACAATGGTAAAAAAGCAGAATGTGCCTTGTATGGCACGTTTAGAATCATATGCTAGAGGCGGCGGGGGATTTAATTTCACTATTTCTATAGATTTGCAGAGATGCCGCGCGGCATGACCGTTTGGGTGACCTATTGAGTGGCGTGAGACTGCAGGAATACTAACCTGTGGGCTCTTTACATGTGGATGTGTGCAACAATTAATCCATTATTCATGAACTTCCTCTTGGGATGGAGAGAGAGAAAGAGAAACTCGGCCAGAATACCAACAGTGCGTTGCAGTTTTCTCACCCACTGTAAAAAGAACCATTTCGGGATCGAGAGGGAGTCTTATCACATCAAAGAGACAACAGAAATGATGTAAAGGTAGCCGTAAAGTGCTGGCGTTCGCCCGTAATGAGTACAAAACTGCAACGAACGTGGTCGGCTGCTGCAAATGTTATGATCTCACTGTCATTATGATGGGCAGCCTGAGAAATTGCCTGCAAATGTGTTCAGCTTCATTTGCACTCTGACAGCAGAGAGTTTCATTCCATAATGAGATATAGAGCATTTGACAAAACAGGGAGAGAGGAAAAGAAAAGAAAACAACTTTTTCACAAAATGATAGATCGCCTCAAAATAAATCAAAACATTGCACTTTTTTTTAGTTTAGTAGGTCACTGAAGTCTTCCTTTGAAAAATGGGTAATGCTGACAGGCCATTATTATTATCAAACCAGATGATGAACTTTGGTTTTCTTTCCATTGTTGTCGATTCTGTGTCGCACGAAGTGCTCACGTGTTTGTCTAAAGTTTACAAGCTTTAGGTTCTACAGTGCTGTTAACCATTTTTAAATGCTTTGCATCCCTTACATATTAGACACTGTAAGTAGTTACTGTGCACATCAGGTCTGCACTGAATTTTGTCATGTACAGCGAAGTTTGTTACCTCATTACAATACGGAGACGTTAGGCTGGAAAGTAGAATAATACAAGCTATGCACATGTATTAGTCACTTATATTAGACATTCTTAAATAGTAATAGCAAGAAAACTTCTTAATCAATTGTAATTATAGTATTTCTCTTGTGCAAATATGATTATTGATAAAGAAGTGCAAAGTGCACTGATTTGAAATTCTCTGGAGAAGTTGTATAGGTATTTTCTAAAATCTACTCTAGGTTTCACCACAGCACAGGGATCCACAAGTCATAAATCCCAATCGCCATACTATTTTTGTAAAGGTACTGTTAAACACCTTTGGAAATGAGCTTCCAATGTTACAAAGATGATTTTTCCCTTTGTGCTCTGACAGTACCTAACGCCTGTAGGTGTACTGTGTTCCACAGGAGCCAAGGGGCATCATTAAAAAGTTGAGAATTATCTACGGATCACAAAAAAAATTGTCTCCACTTTATTTAGTTCTTCACAGCACATCTGGACATGTTTAACCTATTCCACCGAGCACCGAGTGTAATCCGTGGGGCGTCTAAAAATGAACTTCAAAGAGGGCTATTTCTAAAAAAAAAGTATATATATATATATATATTTTTTTAAAGATCCTCAAAAAAGCACACAGTAGTATGAATCAGACGCCCATTTAGCACAGAGAGGAAAGCATGGAGGTGAGATAGCATACGGCTTGTGTGACTCACTGGAGATACAGAGAGTAACGGAAAGTCCCATAAGTGGACTACATTACCCACAATTAATCGCTGCTAAATATAAAGCAACTGTTTTTGTATTGCTCCAAATTTAATTATTAATTAACTTTTAAAGTTTTTTTTGGTGCAACTAGTAACCAATGTGGTAAATTAATAGTTATTGTTATTCATTATACCTGTGACTATACATTATTTCAACAGCTTTTTTCATTATTGTAACAATGATGACAAAGGTTAATCAAATATTTATTTTAATTTAACGAAGAAGCCTTCAACTAATCGAACAGAGAGACAGACGTTCTGCAAACCTAATTATGTGTTTATTATTGTGACCATGAACTCGAGGGTCTGGTAGGTTATAGTACATCTGCATCATAACGTAAGACGACTGAGCTTTTGGAAAAGGGTAAGAAACAAACAAAGGGGTTCTAGCATATTAAATAAAAAGCTGGAAACAGAAACTTAACTGTAAACTGTGAACATCTACACAATTTTTTTATGTTAACTAAAACATGTTGTAATTATCCTTGGCCTTGGGAGGAAAAATCAGTTGCTAATGTTTACAGGAAGCTAGTTTACTAGGCAGTCCCTTGTTTGAATCTCGCAACACGCTCTATAAAAACTTTGTGTCACGGTACAAAACTATAATCGCCCGTTGTACAGAAAGCTCCAACGTTGAGGTGCAGGTGACACGGGCTTGGGCTTGTGGCATCGCTTCCTCTGGCAGCATGTTTTCGTTTTGAGTCAAGGAATTGGATAGGTGCTCTGACTTGTGTGAAATCCAACGCCAGATTTTCCAGATAAGCTTCAGGTGATGCAGCGCAAGATTGACAAGGACACTGCAGCGCTGTCTCTGAATGCCTAAGTGCTTTCTGGGGATAAACACTAACAAGTTATTCAGTGCTATTGAACACAGGAGTCCCACTAACCCTATTTTCACTTTTATTATCCTGCACTGTGTTTGCTTTGATTGCATTTTCACATGGACATCTTATGTACTTGTATGAGACTGACTCAGAGTGGCGTCTTTTTATGCTCCTGTTAGTCTTTTTTTTTCTTTTTTGCTTCACTTGCTAGTTTATTTATATTTTTGTGAATTCATTTTGCAAAGAGGTATCCGTGCCAGCAGGGACAGAAAGGAGTGAAGGGAAGGCGGCTGGAGTTGGGGTGAATGTGGTTGTAGTAAAGAGAAGAATTATTGTTGGCCTCGCGGTGTCAGCTGTGACAGTGGAGAGGCCAAAACAGCTGCGGTCAACCAACCCTCACCACACTCGCTCTCTCTTCATACCCCTCCCCTCGTCTTCCCTTCCCTCTGCCCGACATCAAAGGGAGTCTGTGGCATGGCCTCAGCTGAGCTGGCCGGTTGGCTGGAGCTGCAGCACTCAGGGCCATCTATAGTTTAATACTGTATGATCATCTCACAGTAAAACTAGAAATCCACCAACTTTCCCATGTTTATTCATTCATTTTCCTCTTGTCGTCACTCGTCCTGCTCTTTGTGCACTCTCTGTCACACACACGCGCCGGCATACCGCCGGTCTTTTTGTCTCTGTCTCTCACAGATCACGGCACTGCAGATTGCGTAACGGCTGCTTGCTAGCACCGCTGGCCGTGCACGCTCATCCAAAGGTGTGCAGGCAAAACCTTGCCGTGGCAAATTTTGCCATGAAGCTTCCTCTGATCTGCACTATGGGGTCCTTGTAAGTGAATGACTCTGTGACTTAACATGGCCATTGGGTCAATTGGGTCCACCTTACAGAAAGGTAAGTCGGCTGTGCAACCCTATACCTGGATATAGGGTCTGTGTGTGAGTGTGTGTGAGTGTCTTTGCTGCAGCAGCAACAAGGCAAATTCCTTTAAAGGCCAACTTTGAAGAAGTTGTACTTTCTCAGCTGAAGATGTCAAAGTTCTGTCACTATGTGGTTCACATTGTTCTCCGCTTTCAGCTTAAGGGAACGGAGGTCACTTCCTTACATCGTGAGAGGCACGGCGTTTCTCGGAGGGAGGCACCGGGGCACTTGGCCAGTCATGCACCTGCTGAGAAGAGGCGAGCACACCTGGGGTTTGAATCTGGTGTGTGTGTGTGTGTGTATGTATTCACATAAGACCAGGACAGAGTATCTAAGCAGCCTTCTTCACTTTTGTCCCTCAGTTTATTCTGCACAATGATTGTGTTTGTAGTATAATTGTAAATGCAATTAGAGTAATAAATGCAACCTTACAACAAAATTATAATGATGTATTATATTTTGCTGCGGTTTGATATATTTGGAGCATAAAACACAGCAGAAAATAGAGGTGAGCTTTATGTGTATATGTGTGTATGAATACTGAAATAAAGGTGTTATAATGTTATGCTGTAACAGTAAATGTTATTTCAACATTGTCCAATTCTTGTTTTATCCCTTCTCTGTGTTTATTTATCAGCTGTCACAGTAAAAAAAAAAGCTTCTCTAGAATAAGAGAACATGTTGTGTCCTTGCATTTGTTACTGCTGGAGTCTGCTGTTTGTGACAGACTCAGAATCTCATCGTCATCGATGGACAGGAGTTCAGCTCGTACAGGGGTGAGGTCAGGCAGGGCTGGATCCTAACAGGGCTCCACTGCGCTGTCTTTCCCACGGTAGAAAAAGAAAGCCGATAAAAATGGTAAACCAAAAGTTAAAGTAGGACAAACATGTATCACTCTGAGAATTTGGACTCAGTTAGGACTGATTTCCTACTCAACAACTTGATAAATATGGGCCCCCCAAAGTAAGTAGACACATAATCCACTACCACCACCTTCTCTAAGCTGCAAAGTGTCACCCATTTCTTAAAATCACCCACGCTGATTTCATTCGATGATGGCAACGTGTACAGAGAGACTTAGGAAAGCAAGCACAGACTGTAAATGTTTTTTAATGAGGAATCCATGGGGACGTTGTCCAATACTGCTAATCAGCAGAAAGGGGGAGTTTAACTCTGTGTGACTGATCTTTTTTTTTCAGTCAGAGGAGACTACGAGGCTTGGGGATAGGAGAACCTAGCTGTCAACTCTTCTGACAGTGCTAGGGATGATCGATGGTAAGGCGCAAGCTTAGCAGCTGAAAAGACAGGTACTATAGGCTAGACAAGAGCTAGACATGTTCAAGGGACACTTCTCTGCCAAGGCGAGATCTATTTCTTTTTCTCTGCAAGCGTCAGAAATGTGTCAGAGTAATGGAGTTGCTCTACCCTTTCATTAATTACATTTCAACACCTTCATAATTAAGCAGCTACTTTAATGAAATCTCTCACGCTCGGAGCTGTGAAGAGAGACGAGAGACAGCATCTATGCAGTGATAATGAGGAAGAAGATGTTAATCTATAGGCAAAATTAAAAAAAAAAAAAGGTGTTAAAATACAAGCTCTTCATTTTCACTTAAGAAGTACATGAAAGGTTCCCACAGCTTTCGCCAAGTAATTCCATTACAGGAGTCACGTCTGCTTCTCCTCCAACCTGCCTGATCCCACCAGTGTCACGAATGCAGTTTTCTGGAAAAGAAAGTCTAAATCATGGGATTCTAATTAATTTTGGCATGACACGAAAAATGGTGCCATTTTTAAAACATTTTCAAAGAGCTTTAATCTACGCATCAGTATTTTCTTACCACAGCTCAGTAAAATTAGGCACACATCATAATGACTTAGTTTCATTCGCAGAGGAATCCTTAGACAAATCAGTATTTTTGTCCCACAGCAGCTGGTGTAGTTGTGTTGCATGTGTTATTGCGCAGAAGAAAAAAAGAAAGGAGATAACAGATTTTCAGTCATTGCAGTTGCATCCTATCGTACCTCAGTGTCTTCCAGGAATAACCGTGAACAAAAAGAGAAACAATGAGATAAGATGCGTCGTGGATTGTCTATACACTTTATATGCCTGTGCATGCAGATCTTCAAAAAAAAATCCCTGAGGCTTTCTTATTATCGCTGACTAGAATATACTTGAGCGCTGTCATTACTTACAGTTTAATGCATAATACGCTATGTTGGCTCTATGGGGGAGGGTGTAGCGAGCATGAAGACGGTGCAGGCGGGAAAAATATATAACCTTGCACAATTTCTCCTTTCCCCACTTTCGGCTGAGCCCTGCCTGCCTTCTTGCAGCTTCCCTGTCACATACCTACCTAATCCTAGGAGGGGATTGTGAAGAGTTCTATGCATAATGAAGAGGGATAGATCTCCTCACATAAGTAGGCTTGGCGATGTGAATTGTAGCAGTTTGTTGTAGTTAGTTCACCTTACGTGGCAACACAAATAAAACGCTGTTTGATATTAAACATGAGCAGGGATGGAGAGATGTGGGACGTAGCACATAGAGAGGTGTGAGGGGATTACAGGGGTAGGCTTAGTGCCCATTCAGCACATCGCTGCGAGGTAAACTCAGGAGAACTACAGTGCACAGCAATGCACGATTAATGATGTCTTTGAACATTGGGTCCCATTCGATTCCGTGAAATGAGTCTAAGTCCGCCGTATTATGCCACTGATAGCGGTCCTCTCGTGGATATAATCACCACCATGTGAAGGTGCAGTAATATGATCCATGCCATTAGCAATTTGCACACAGGGCTTCTATCTCAGTGAAACATTCTGAGACAGCACAAAGGTCAATATGAATGCTGCAAATTTAGCAACAAATTATACTACTATTTTAAATAAAATGATTCATTAAGTCTATGACAACAGCTCTGACCAATTGCTAGAGCAACATGTGGCAGTTCATTGGAACCAAATTATCAAAGCAGGACTCAGTGGAAAATGGTATAGGTTTAGCCCTATAGACAGAGGGTGGCATGATATCTCAGTGGGTAGAGCAGTCGCCTTCAAACCCAAGGGTGCGATTCCCAGTCCCACCAGGTTACATGTCGAGGTGTCCTTGGACAAGACACCGATACCCTGTAGCGCTGACACAGGT
>JAUMTR010000010.1:3812376-3823415 GCA_032270685.1 Microctenopoma stevenorrisi
CTGACACAGGTCTAGCAGCTGTCCAAACAACAATTTCCCCAAGGGGATCAATAAAGTATTTATTATTATTATTATTAGAGACTGAGTTGAAAATTCCTGTCACAGCGACTCCACACATTTACAACACTACATTACATGCTAGCAGGCTTCTAATTTCTGTTCATGTTGGCCTTTATGTTTGCAAAACAGTGTGATATAGCTCTTTGTGCGGGGGTTAGGGTTAGGGTTAGGGTTAGGGTTAGCCCTAACCCTAACCCATTGAAAATGAACTAATTTAAGCCTGGGGGTCTGTATTAAGAAGATGAGTAGTTTAGTGTACTATATGTGTTGTATGTGATAATTTAAATTATACCAGACTGAAGAGTGGACAATCTGTTCAGCTAAATTGGAAGTGGCTTCCACTGAACCGGCAGTGGCTCCTGCCATTCACAATAAGTGCAATTAGACCCCAACGCCCCTCGTGAAGCCTTTCCCACGAGCATACTGCAGCTGCTCAGCTCAGATCTCCCACGCAATATATCTGGGAATTGCTAAATCTAGTTTATATTTCTTGTGCAAGTTCCCAGCTTAGATAGTTGGACTGTAAAGTTTTACACCCAGTGACAGGTAATGGTTCTTCAAAAATGAAAACATTGTGGGATGTTGAGAGTTGAGCTTGAAGGCAAAGTTGGTAGACCACTGTGTCAGTGATACCTTGAATAATGCAAAATAAATAAATATATTTTAAACAGTAATTTTACATAAATGTATGTAAAACGTAGGAAATGAAACTATTGAAAACTATACTCAGTGGGCGCTTTGAGGTGACACTTAAAGTAGTTGGTTTAAATGTGTTTCCCCTTTAGCAAGAAGAAAGCATTTCCCTTGCAACAATTTGTATTTTCATCCATGTGGTATTTAGTAGTTCACAGTATGACAAGAATTGTTAACGATCATTTTGCGACATCTTGGGTGAAAAAAAATTAAGATGAGAGGCAGATGTAACTCAGACATTCAGTGATAGATTGCTTCACTGTTCCTGAATATAAATGACAAAGAGACTTAAAGTCAAATAAAAACAAGATTGATGTGTTAAATTCTAATTGTAATAGTAAAAGTATTTTGTTTTCTGCAGACCTAACTTTACAGTTAACTTTGCTAAATGATGAATAAAGAAGTACTAATATTACAATTCTATCAATAACTGTGTTTATTTTTACCCTTTTCAATCAAGAAAATTACATAATTGTACACCTATTATTTCAGTGCATCAGACAAACTGTCTGAATTTTTTTTTTTCTTTCAGCAAAGTGTGTGCATGGGTGAGTGTGTGCTCGTGTGTGTATCAGCAAGCTCAAGGCTGCTCATAAAGGAACCTCTCATACTGTGAATACCCACTGAATCTTCCTCTGGAAAGCCTTCTTTCCCCTCAGTCCTCATTAGAGCACTGAAATGTTCTTTATGATGATGGACCTGATTGATATCCAGTTCAGATGAGGACGGAGGAGATGTGAAGTAAGAAAAATTAGATGCCCCTCTTACTGTGTGTACTCAGCTCAACTGTGTTCTGGGGCTGAGTTTCAGGACCTTGGACAGCTCCACACTCTCTAATATTGTATGAATTGTACAAGTGGAACACTTTTAACAGAAACATTGAGCTTATTAATTCTACTGAGCTTTTTAAGACCTGAGCAACAACTGGAAGAGAAAATAAGAGCCATTTGATACATTTAGAAATAAAAGCTAAAGGTATTTTTGATGGATTTCCTTAGAGACAGCACACCTGGTATGACCCTAACCCTATATTAAAATTAACTTAATAAATATGTTACTCCATTTGCATGAGTTTATTCAGTGAATCATTGATGCTGATCAACCATGAATGTAAAAATAGCCTGTCACATCAGCTTCATTGTTCGTGCCCTGAGAGGCAGCTACAAGTCGTTTTCAATGACTTATGATTATGATAGTAACATGCTAGTATGACTATATTTAGTATTTTCATAGATTCAGAGTCTTTGGTAGTAGAGCAAACTAAGAGATAAAGAGGGGGCTATTAAACTGAGAAACCACGTGAAACAATTGACAAGAAAAAATAAATGTTCAAATGAGAACGTGACAGAATAAGTGAAGTAATGTAAAGTGCTCTAAAAAAGGCAGAAAATAGGATACGGAAAACAACGAAAACTGACTATGCTGTGAATTTAGCAATAACAATAGAAGGTAAACTGAGAGCAGGCACTAGGAATGAGTGGAGAAGTCAATGTGAATTAGTATGCAGCAGTTGAAGGGGCCCTTTGAGCTTTTCTATTGAGGACTCTCTTCCCTCCAGGTGCCCCATGCTACAACAAGGTAGTGAGCTGTTAATTGTGCCATAAATGTAGGATCAGCTTCTAATATGCACACATATAGTATAAACCTCGGTGTGCAATTAATTATGTATGAGTTTGACAATTAATATTCCAAAGTGTGACACTAACTGCTAACAGATAAGTTCTTTTTGTTTTTTTTTGTCATGCTCCCACTTGAGACTTCATTTTGGGAAAATATAAATTATCTAGCTAATGTCTGTGCAACCAGCTGGTTAGCATAGCTTAGCACAAAGTCTGGAAACCACTAGCTTGGCTCAGTCCAGAATCTGTCGACATTATATTTGGTTTGGATTATCTGTACCCGTAGGCGGACTGTTCTGAAACGCTAACTCACAGACTGAAGTGCATACATCAAAACAACAACGCTGCATCACACTGAACAGATTCAAACAAGAAGATATCACCACTGTCACCTAGATCCAGGTAATCTACTGATACAGAGCACTGGTCTAGTAGTATATTGAATCAGCATATAAAGACAGCTCCACAGATATAATTAATATTGCTGTCACTCGCTGCTATTTTTTTGACTAATTGCTATTTACTACCCAATGGCCATGGCTGTGATGCAAGCTGAAAACGCTATTTGGAGTGTTAAACTGTCTTTGGATTACAAAGTCTGTCCTAGTTTAAATTCCAAATAGAGGAACATGGTGTCGCTAACCACAATATCAACAATAGAACACTCCATCATCTGTTTGCCAGAGATTTTTCTTTGCATCAAAGGGAAAAAACTGCCTCATAGAGATAGTAAAAATAATCCTGCATTTGTGATGTTTAGCTAAACAAAATGAAAAAATGAGGAGAGAAATCGCTAAAGATACAATTCTCACTTGTCTTACATTTCCTAGTGTCCTATTTATGTACACATTACATCATACTTAGCAATATACACATAGTAGACATTTTCTGAGTGACATTGGTTTAAAAAAAAACATACTAACTTAATATTTGTTTACTGAAGCCGAGAGTATCGCAAAACCTCTCAACACAAGAGCCATAATGGCAAAATGTGCAGCGCAGTCGCAGTGCTTGCATCCCAAAACCTGCCCAGGGTGCCTTCCTAAGTGGATGATCTTTTCATATGAATGTCACCTGTGTTGATAATGTTAAGTGTTTTTGTTTTTGCTCCACTGGAGAAAGAACACAAAGGGAAATGCCTCCTGCCGACACGACACGGTTTGCTGAAGTGCCCTGACAACCTGGGACAGGAAGGAAACAACCGTGGGTGTTTCTGGATGTGAGTGCTGTCAGCGCTTTGACTGTGGCACAGTCAGCGGTAGGTGAGGGGAAGATTTTACTTTTTGGGGGGATAATTAGCATTTGGGTTTGGGATTTAATTAGAACCACAGACGTGTGAGATATTTAGGTAAAAGTGCTAATAAAGTTTTTGCTCATGAATGAGAATGGTTGTCAGGCAGATGGAGGATAGGCAGGGGGCTTTGGTTGCTTGGTTTGGTTTTCCTCATTCTATTATTAAGAAACTCATTATGATCTCACTGTCTATAAAATAGAAATAGATTTTCATTGTTTTGTGACAATTATAATGAACTGTGAGGGTGGTGAGATTTTACATAATCAGTGCATATTGATTATTAATTTATACCCGGAAATAGTTCAATTTGTCCATAATTCAATCAAAATAATATTTCCATTGTTTTAATTACTTATTACTATGAAAAACTATCTCATCATATATGTAGACTTCTAACCTTCCACTAAAACTCCTTAACGACTTGTAACTGAAAGTGGAAAAGTAAAATTTTCATTTATATTTTCAATAATTTATGAGCAGTAAATGTTGCATTCTGGAAAGAAACACGATTTAAGGGAATTACTTACTCATTCATTCACAAAAATGACGGAATGCTTCATAGTGCGCTCGGTGCAATGAGGGGAAAACTATGCCAAATCAAAGTTATTTATTTAAAAACTATGACGACAAGGGAAATGGACAATAGTGATGCAATAAAAAACCCGATGATATCAGTGCTCAGGGCAAAAGAAGCTCATAAAGAGAGCAGTGACTTAAAATGTGGGCCAATGTGTTTTTTTTTTTCTTTTTTTCTCTGAAGTAATGAGAGCTGTAATATAGCTGATGAAATCAGGACCCTGTGGGCTGGAATTCAAGAGAAAGAAATAGAAGGCATAAAAGCATTTGATTATAATGCCACCGGCTTTTTTAATAATGCAATAACCTTAAATGCCAGTGAAATCAGGTGGATTTCATATGTACACTGTCGTGCCTGCGAGACGAGGTCTCCCAAACCCAAATCACACCATTAGGAAGTTTGAAATAAAAAATCGATCTGGGGTTTGTCTTTATTTGTATGCCACTGTCATAACTGAGTGCATCCATTCTATTTCCCTGCCACACACAAAAAAAAAAACCTATTGAGTAAAGCCAGTCACAGGCTGCAGTAGTGAGAGACGACAGAGAGGATTGTCTTCTATCCCACACACGGTGGCCCAGCCGCTACACCAAATTAGACGTGGAATGAGATGTTTTGTTGGTGTTATTATGCTCACATTACGCGGCTTGCTAGATCTTCCCCACTGGGCCCCGTGGGCTTAGTGTTGGGCAGAAGGGGGGAAAAGAAGGATAGAAAAAGACGAGAGAGAATGGATGAGGAGGAGGGGGAGGTAAGAAAACCTGCCAAAAAAAAATGCTGTCTGGCAAAGTGACAGATTCTCTGGGCTTATTTAGACAAGGAGAGGAGGGGAAGTTGTAGGATTCGGCTTGGAGATGGAAGAAAATTGGAGTAATCAGGTCCTAATATGTTTGAGCTCGCAAGCATCCCTGGCCCTATTAAACTAAAGAAGAAGAAAAAACAAAACAAAATGTCAAGCTTTCACTACTTCTCCCTAAAACATTAAGATGATTAAGCCTCTCCAATGGTGGGAAGAAAAAAAAACAATGGCACTTGAAATAATCGGTGGCAGTTGAGCCATGGTCTTGGAATATTAATTGCAGCTTGAGCAGCCAGCGTTTCAGTTTTGTAGGCACACAGCTGTGCAGCTTTGTATTTATTTTTTTTTTCTCATTTGCTTGCTCAGCTGTTGTCTTTTTCTGATTAATTCCGGTCTGCGTTGTTTTCTGAAAAGCCAGTTTGGTTTAATAGCTATAATATATAACATTAGCATATATGCAAATTTGCTCAAGAGTAGATACTGATAGCTTTAACTACTTATCATTTTATGGTAATCAGCCAATCAACGATTCTGATTGGCTAGCTAAGAAAGGTGGTGTCAGGGTTAGTGAGCACGATTGCGCGTTTAGAGTGCGACCGCGCGTTGGGGAGAGGCGACACCGACTGGCACAGAGGTGGTGTCTAACATAATGAACTCGATTCAATACAGCATTTCTCATGTCACTCAATATTTAATCAACATCAGCGTCAAATAATGACTTTGTCATGCCACACAGAAGCAGCAAATGGGGTCTGTGCTCAGCAGGGACGATCACATTTAGTATTATTTCTTCCACCCAGTGACTTTGCAGGAAATAGTACCCCCGTCTAGGTGAGACTGGTTATGAGTCAGATTACTCCTGAGCAATCACGTCTTGAGCAATAGGCTGTGCTTTTATGATACCGTGGTCCATAGAACCAGGCCAGACAATTATCTTTTTTTTATGATTATACTGTCATGGTGGTTGTGAATGATAATCGCCATTCAAGGTGAAATAGTTGGGGGTTTTTTTGAGAAAGAGAAACTGTAGCGCCTGTCACTGAGTAGTCACTTCCCACTAGAAACAACCTCTCCTCTGCCAGAGATACAACAACGAAAAAAAGCACCCTCCTCTCTTCTTATAGCTTTTACATTGGACAACGCTTATGCCTGTTCCTAATAGTTATAAAAGGAGAAGTTCAATGCTAACAGCTGACAGATACTTTGGGAGGGAGCGAGGCTGTGGCAGGTTGGCATTGAACCTGTTAGTTAATTGGAGGGTGTGGAGGCATGCTCGTAACTTACCTAAGACTCCCAATGACAGTGGGATACTTCACTAGGGGGGGGGGCAGAGCAGGCATCCGGATGCCCCGATCAATGACTGCCATCTTTTACACTGCAGGAGGGCAGGGCCCCATAGTGACCAAGACCATGAGAGCAAAATTATAGCTATTTGCACACAAGAGAGAGAGCAATGGAAGGAGGAGAAGGAGGAGGGCGGAGAGGTGTGCTGAGAGAGAGAGACGGAGATCAGAGAGAGGCTCCTTCTGGAAAAATCAATGCTAATGACTGGTGAGTGCAGCCGCACTACGGCGATATGCAGGACCGAGGGCACATGCTAATATACAAAAATGCAAAACGCACATTATGTAATTACACGCACAGCCTTTCGGTAAGATCATTTTGTCTTTCTCATACAAATAAAACCACGTAGAGCCAGTCTAGCAGGCTGCTGTAACAGCAGTGTGAGTGACTGACATCTAATTAAAACACTGTTAAGGAAGATGTAGTGATTACTGTCTGCGGAGCTCATCGATTGCTGATGGGCGCAGCTGTCTCATTACGCTCTCAACTACCTGGGCCTATTTTTATTTATCCGTTTCTTTATTTATCACTCCCTCCTACGAGCTCCATAGCTAATGGTGTAGCATTGACCTTTTCAACAACCGCCCTCCCATCCCTGACTTGTAGCTCGCCGCTCTGGCTCTAAGGTGTGAAAAAGAGCTTAAGTGCGCCCGCCTCCTCGGCTGACGCTTGAGTTTGGTCTGTAAAGTCGTCGCGTTGATGAATTCAGAGGAGACAGATCAGATAGCTGAGGTATGTGCGCGCGCTGCTTTCTCAGCAAACTCTGTCCGAGCGCAGAAAGGCAGAGCGGAGGGGTGTCACGAGAAATAAGGGAGACGAGGGAAAAGAACTTATTTAGCACTTCGTCCCATATGGGCAGAGATACAGATGGAAAGAATTGAAAATCCGACTTCCTTCATAAATTTAATGAGTAGCTCCCGAAAAAATGAACTTGTGGAGAGATTGCCAGCAGGTGGTATATATATATACAAAAATCTGCAGAGCTACAAAGAGTCTTTAATCTTAAGGACTCTCTAAAACTCTACCATAACATCATCATTAATGTTGAAGCACAGGTACGTGCAGTCCAACTGTAAAATTAACTAGGCTCTGTTTGGCGAGTGTTAAATTCCTGTTTTAAAGGAAAATGTGTATGTATGTGTGTGTGTGTGTTACATTTCTTTAGTCTCTCACAGTCCTCCTTCTTCCCCACTTCTCTTTATTCAGCCGTTGGCCTAGTTTCTCTACTTTGCCAAATGATAGAGAGGAATCAGCTGCTTTTCCTCACTGTTCTGCACTTTCTACCTCAACGCGAGGAGCTCTCCAGACACCAGCCCTTTACATTGGCGAAATCCATACAGAATTCACACGCACAAGCACCTGTGCTCCATTACGGGAGGCAGAAGCCATAAACAGATTTGCAGACTAGGTAGAGCCAAGATGTTAGAAATACATAAAGTACAAGGCACACGTTTTTCACAGGAGTGCAAATGCAGCTGCAGTACTGGTTGGCATAATACCATTACATTAAGTATTAGAATGAAACGTACAACCAGATATAGGCAACAGAACAAAATGATGCCGCGTTGATGTACTTTGTCATTGTGCTCCTGTAAAGTTGTTTTCAGTTTTACAGATCAAGGTACATTAGGAATCAACTAATTCATGTTCTGTTGGCTTGCCGCCAATATTTTTTTTCAAAGCACATAATGCACATTTTGAATATATGTTTAAGAAGAAATAACCACCAGGACATATTTAAATGTGGAGAGGTGTAGTCAAAGCCAAAGTCTCTGAACTCAAGAGATAACAGTGAGCAGGGATATTTGCCTCTAAATGCTTTTGGGGTGAGACTTACTCGTCCAACCAATAAGAACATTAAAATGATTTCTGCTCAATTAGTTCACTTTGTAGCATTTCCATTTATTGTAATTACAACAATGACCTGAAGCGCCGGGGCAGAGTGCAGGGCATGGCAGAGCTCAGGAGGTAGAGAGACGAGGGGAGGAGAGAAGAGAGATACGGAAGACTCGGTAGGCGGGAGCAGACAGATTTTATGTAGATTCTATTCTTAATTTATGGATTCATATTTTTTGAAATATCAGTAAGCAAACAATGAAAACAACATACACATATACACAGTACATATAGTACATTTGACCTTGTCCTGTCCTGGGACTATAGTTACAGATGTGCAATGACTGATAATGGCAGTTAAAATAGTCCTACAGCACATCACACAACACAATCAGATTTGGTAAAGTGTTGCGTAAGGCAGCTGGAATATGGAATTTTTGGGGGAGTTTTGGCAGAAAAAAATCACTTAAACTAATAAGAAAAATAAGTGACAGTTATTTTTAACCAGCCGTTTCATTAACACTGTGCTGTATATACTGTACTGTACCTCATCTCAGGAGGAAGAATCTCCTCTTGGGCTATTCGCAAACCGTTAGCTTGTTTTAAAGATGACAACAGGAACTGAGGAGATTGGCTAATATTAAATCTCACTGAAAGACTGTATACCTCATACTTACAAGAAATTGATTAGTCCCAAAACGCTGTGCACGCTAATGTAGCCTGCTGTCATTAGTCAGCTTCTAATCGTTACATTACAGAAGGGGACATTTGTTCACCTTCCAAGTCTTTTTCATAATGTCTTTAATTCTACAACTTTAATTAATATGATTTTAGCGGCTATGTGCAAACACATTTGTGAGCACGCGAACGTGCACAGAATGCCTCCGATAATACGCCATTCCTCTCCGCTGGCACAGCTCTGTAGGACAAACACAGGCTCACAGTGGAGGTGGCCAAAACAAAACCTGCTGGAACAGTGGAGAGAGAGAGAGAGAGAGATTTTTCTTCACCTCGTTCCCCCATTGTTTCCCATGTTGATACATTTCATGAACTCTAGTTAGCAATTTGTTAATTGCATTACACACATGTGCCACTAACTTCTTTGTTTTGGGCTCAAGAATCGCAACTGGCCCATAAAAGAATTTTATATTGTAAGTAAAAGTAATAATAATGATGATGCGGCAGTGGCAACAGTAATGTGGTTGCATGCTCTTCTTCGAGATGTCTGAATAATTCATACCCACAGAAATATATTCCTTCCTCTTTCTTGTCTCTTGTTTGTTCCGTCGTCTCCTCTCATGCATCTTTCTTTTGTTCTTAATTTCCTGCCCTCGCTTCACGTCTATCTGCATGAGCTCAGGTACTAGGTGGCTGACTTGGGCACCGCTGCTATTAGTCAAGCACAAGCACATGATAATAATGCAGCAGGAAGCACACAATTACACAGCCGCTCATTTCACTATTAGCGCTCGACACACTCAGAAGGGAAGGAATGTATTTCTGATCTTGTCATGAGCTTGTTGCAGCGAATGGACGGCGGGAGAAACAAAGAATGCATATGCAATTAGAGGGAGGGATTGCCAAAGTGGCTTTGTGGGTGAGAATGCAGCAGCAGGTTGAGGTATTAACACAGACATTGTCATTGGCAGGCTTTTATTGATCTGTAAGCCAGCCCGGTGTAACTGAACCAGCAGTGGAATCCAGTGATGTGCTTCTTCCTCTGTCGGAAGGTGTGACTATAGACTATTCGTCTTGTGCTGGCAAGTTTGCTCAAAGCAATGTTCTGTCTAAATGCAAAAGTCAAGCATCCCCCATGACCAGTGTATGTTTGAGCAGCAGTGGACAAATCTCGTCGAACAGCCCTAAAAGATGTGAAAACACTGTCTCATTGTCATTATTTTTTTAAAATGTTGTATTGATGTTCTAATGTAACACCTTCCTACGTGCACCTTATTTCAATTTATAAGCCTAATTATCTTTAAATCTCTTTAGAATTAATTGACAGCCACAAAACTTCAAATTGAGCTTGGCAGGTATGGTAGGAAATGTTGCCAATATACTGCAGAGTAAATCACACTGGTTGCTAGCAGTGTGCAGAACTGGCCATAATTCCGACAGTCGTTTGCTAATGATGCAGTCTAGTGATGGTTCTATTAAAAACACTCATCTCAAAAAATCCAGGGAATTGCATTCTCTCATTAGAAGTCAGCGTTGTATGCCACAAACTGTTTTTAATCCCAGCTCCAGGCTTTGTTATTGCTGTTAGCAAGCAGCAGCTGTGAAAAACTTTCCAGCCTCAGCAGCTTAGCCGTTTCTCCTTCCAGCTGTTTTCTTTTTTTTTTTTTTTTTTTCCCCTCCCAGCTCTCCTCTGGACCACATCTTGTGTTTTACATGATCGATTATTTAAAGTTTAACAACTACTTATGTGATTCCCTGTGATAAGGGGCATAAACCCCTGGTTATCTTAGTTCTTTGCAAGTAAGAATTCAAAACAACAGATGTGTTGTTGCTAGAAAGAAGTTAAGTTTCTGGTGCATCGTGTATGTTGAACACAGGTGAAATTAGGGAAAAGAGCATCAAATCGAGATGTTACTGTAGCTTATAGTCACTGATATTTTCTCAGAGACATTTGTTTTTTTAAAGGAAGGTGTGTTTAAGTTTGATAATTGCTACTGCGAGTAGGTAAAACTGTGTGTTTCCGAGGATAATTTAAAGCCTCTATCTTGCTCATTGCTCAGTTTAAGAAACTGGTTCTGTAATATGAAAACACACACGCATATATATGTATGTATATATACATACACACATATATATGTA
>JAUMTR010000010.1:3823515-3852229 GCA_032270685.1 Microctenopoma stevenorrisi
CTTTAGAATCTGTTTTTTTTTTTGCTGTACATCATTCGTATAAACATATGGCGATGAACATAGCCAAATCTGTATTTACATACAACACGGGGAAGACTGTGTGGTCCTCGCTTGTTACAATGCTCCCTCCATACACTACCATCTGCCTGCAGCAATTCAAAGTGAGGACACAGCAGTGCAAACTAAAGGTAATTTTCAGGTTTACAGTACACCACAATTCTCTCTCCAATTTTAACAATAGCTATCCAATTACAACCCGCTGTTAGCCACTGATACCATAGGACACATGACAGATTGCACCCATAGAATACCACTCTCTACCCAACACAGGCAGCACTAATAAAAATTAAACTCATTCAATTTATACACGGTAATATTTACACTAATGAGTGTATTAGTTTCAGACTGTCACTGGGAATAAAAGGCAACATTGATCTCTTGTCATCATGCTCATAATAGATTTTTCATTCCATCCTCTCCTGCATATATTATTGTGCTGCTTTCCCTTTGAGTCCCTATGGGAGTTGCTTTCTGGTGGTTCTAATGTATTTTTAGTTGGATGCAAATTGGTATGCAGCGTAACCTTTGAATTATTGTTTGGATTTCCATATATTTCTTCCTCACTCGGCATTATCTCTAGAAAACGTTGCTTACTCCAAACAAAGGGGACGAGATCATATTGGAACTCAAATCCCCGAATAAGACAAGGCAATTTTATTACATTTATTGTCTCGCCAAGACCTTACAACCCGATGCACTGCCCGGACATTTCTTCACAATTGCTGATATTAAAACGGAGTTGGACTCATACTCCCAAATGATTAAATGACCTGAAAAATCTATGAGCCATGGATTACTATGGACCGTGTTCTTACAGCTGACAGGCTGACAGATTCCTGCTTTGATGTTATTGCTTTTATTAGTTCCCATTAGCAAAATACACATGAATCCTTATACGTCTTATGTCTAAATGCAGTTTGCAGATTTAGACATAAGCAGTGAATGTACCTCCATTCCATAGCAGCGGGTCAAAATTCTGATTTGTTGGAGGATATTTGCAAGTTTACCAACATCGAAATGATTAGCACTGATTGAGGTTTAATTTGCGAAGGATGATCTCTTTGTGCGGAAACAATCCCCGACCCCTATTACTTCACTGCACACACGCCGTGTATTCTCCATGAATAATCATTTTATGAACATCACCATCAGTGCAGCCATCCACTTAGCCCAGCCCTTGATTACAGAGTCTATTTGACAGACTGTAGAGGACAGTGAGAGTTTTGGCCTTACCCAGGGGACACACTTGGCCCTTCCAGTAAAAAGAGGCCACTAATGGAAGCGGAGGCCCTTGTCTCCACTCTAGATTTTTATGCAGGCAATCCAGGCATTTATGGTAATCATAAAGCAGGGCCAAATGGATGGCGGGGTCAGCTCTAAGCGCAGAAAAAAAAAAAAAACAGAGTGATGCCGCCTTGTTTACAGCTGCAAGTGCTGCCACCTCTCTGTAGGTTCAGCCACAGCAGGTGTCCGCATGCTCAATGCAAGGAAACACCTTGCATGGACCCTGAAATTTAACCCCCACTCCCATGTTTGTCTACCTCACTCGCTCAGTCTTTCTCGCACACTCTCTCTCTCTCAACGTTTATGAACCTCCAGGGGCAGTTTATGAAAAATTCATTGGCTCAGTGGGGCGAGTAGCAAACATAATGTTGAATATCGGATCTGTTTTTTCCCCCCTCATGCCATGACACCACCTGTTTCTCATGTGTTTCAGCAAATGGGGTTGTTTCAGAGGGAGCAGAGGTGGTAAAAAGAAGAGACAGTGTGTCTGGTAAGTCATTACTAATCATTACGCTTTATTAATATGCAAGTTTAAAAGTGTACGCTACTGTTTCTCTGTGGAGATGCTCCGCCATGACTGTGGCACAGCCTGGAGCGGAATGCTAATTTATTTTCTCATTTTCCCTGGCTTGAATATCGTCATAGCTGGTAACACGCCGAGACTGGCCAGAAACCACAAGAAGCTACAAACAGTTGTCCTTGCTGTAGCACCACGGGTGAAAGAGGTGACCGGAGATAATCCAAAAAAGGAAACCGAATCACTGGACACATTTTAGTGTTTGCTAGACGGGGTGCAGATTTCTCAGCCTGTGACTGAAATTGCCTCTGCTGAGTGCAGACGCTTGGAACGCTCGTGGCACGCGATTTCTCTTAATGTAACTGTCAAAGGAAGTGGGAGGAAGTGTGTGGGCGAAGATTTGTACCACATAAGTCTTTTAAGAATATAATTTCCAATTATGGAGAGGGGGGGTCACTTTAGGTTTGGCTTAGATAAAAGACTAGCGATGATTTTACAGTGCAGGGAGCATCAGGAAGAAATTACACCATGAAACAGTAATCTGATGTAATGCAGTAGAAAAACTGAAGGAGGACAGAGGGTAGGCACAGTCTAGCCCCCCGTGGGTAGTCTGTTTGATTGGCAGAGGGATATGTTCTGCTTGATGTTACATCAGTGTGTAAATTGTTCATAATTTGTGAGTTGTTCATTCACGAGCCAGTGAACTAAGAGAAACAGAGGCAGACGTCTGCAGAGGACAAATTAAGACAAAATCACTCCTCCAACCAATCCTCACTAACTATACTTTAGAAATTTGATCTGAGATGCAAACCTTTTGTAGACGAAAAGGATTGCGGGAGCACGGCTTCATATTGCCTCGCGCAACAGACTGACAAGAGCTGTAATAATGTGGTTTGTTACAGCACACTCTTATCAGCCGAATTTAATCTTAGTCCACCGGAATTACATTCAGAGACAATTCAAATATACTGTTTGACAATGTAATCCATATCCATAGCCTTACAAATCCCTCAGTGCATTAATTCATCCCATACAGTCCACAAGATTAATAGTAGGCCGGGGCAAGATGTGATAAAGCCAGCAGAATACATTGTCCCACTGGCCGCGAGCACAGAGACTAATTTGTGTGGTGCTCGATAGGAGTGCACAATGGTTATTGTTAAGACTGATCAAATTTCATAGACGCTAGTGCTGTGATTAGTTTGAGGACCAAGTGTGTTCACTGACATAAAGCCAGTAAGAGCCCTTAAAGAGGAAAGACAGAGAGAGAGAGACACTTTTTAGTGCTGAGGGCAGCACAGGCAGATATCTGAACATTCATCTGTGGAAAACCATTGTGGAAGACTGTAATTTACCCAATTGCTATCGACTGCAGGGTTCTTCGGTTGTTGTCCTCACAGACTGTAGTATACCATAATTTTATAGATGTATTTAGACAGAGTATTGTGCCCTTACTTAAAATGAAATGCTAACCTAACTAGCTATAGCTTCATCTTCACTATTACATCGATCTCCTGATCTACCTGTGAAATAAACATATTTCCTTCTCCTTAGCAAAATTGCTGTCCTACACATTTCTTGCGTGCACTTTCTTCCACTATCTATTATGTTAACCTTTGAGCTGAATTGCAAAGTGTTTCAATTATTAATATGATTTCAGTTTCCCTTTTTTATAAAATTACTGGACAGTTACATTATATTTGTTTTAAATAAAAAAAATTAGAAAAATAAAACTATTTCAAAGAAAAAAAAATGATTAAAATCCAAATTATTCTTAAGACAGCTAGGGAACAACTTCCCCCACAGGAATTCCCACCAAGATGTTTATATTTTACAGAAGTAGAAGAAGTATATATGTATTGCTACTCAAAGTTTACAAGAACAGCTGTAAATGACTTAAATGCTCTTGCTGATAATCGGCATTCATATGTAAAAAAAATGTTGCCGCGTGAGTACTTTTGTGATTGTACTTTTCAGCATATGTTTTGGGTCATGAGTGTTTAACCCATTGCCCTTGGTGGGGGACACCTAATAGTCTCCCTTGAGACACAATCTCTAACTCTCTCTCTCTCACACACACACACACACACACAAATACACACTCTCTCTGTCCAGTATTCATAACACTCTGCCTACACACACACACACACACACACATACAGTCAGACACACATTAGAGTTTGTAGAGAATACGTTGGAGGACACTCCTAAAGCACTGTTATTAAATCAGTTCTTTTACAACACGTCACAGACACAGTTGTGTCTGCGAATTACTCCTGAGCCGCACATGTATGGTTGCAGAAGTGACATGACCGCAGCGATGGGTTACAGTGACAGGGAAGAGGAAAGATAAAAACACAGTATGTGTTTATACAATATGTATAATCTTATCTAAGATTCAAGACTAAGCAGATGTTCTGAAATGTCACGATGCCAGATGTGACTCCTGGTAGGATTTTTAGCCATGCAAAACAAAAGTTTTGAAATATCATTTGTAAGGCATGAAAATGTATATACACACACACACACACACACACACACACACAGGCATTCTCAATCTGCCAGTCAACCCTCAGATAAAAGGAAAATGTCCCCTAAAGGACAACTAGCAGACAGCAAACTGTTTGTGGGGTAGTTCAAAGGCAAAAACAATCCCATATTCACACCACAGTACATAGTAGGGAGAAAAAAAATGTATTTAAGTTGGTGGAGAAAAGAAAGAAAAAAAGATCTGCTGTAAAGCCATAAAATACAATTCATCTTGTCGCCGTCCCTGCGAGGAGCGTGTAATCACAATGACACACTGGTGTAATCCATTTAAAACACTTTGGCTCAGGCCTAGGCTGCTTCCTCTGCAGGCTTGTGGCATCATCTTCATTTCAGATAAGTTTCACTGACTGCCTGCAATTAGCAAGAATGTGTAAGCTGCCATGTCGTCCACCTGCTTGGGCTGCCAAGCAAGCATCTTATCCTGGATGCATTACATGAGTGGCAGGAGTGTGAAAAAGAAAAAAAAAACACACCAAAAGATAATAACCTGCCTGTCTCAGGCAGGAGTGGAGTGTAAGCCCATTCGCTTGTCCACAGACATGTAATCTGTCTCGAGAGGTGCTCTCTTTTGGCGCCTCCGCGTTCCGACATTCTGAGGCAGAGTAGACCCACCCAACCTGACTAGGCAATGAGCTTAGAGTAATGGTGTCACTGGAGCACTGAATCTCATTCAGAGTTGCTTGAGCAAACATTATCTCACACTGAACCGTTGCAACGGTGTCTTGAGGGAGGGCTTCGCTGAGTTATTACACAGTGAGTTTTAATCTTGCAGGAGGAAGTACACCGTTACCTTTTTTAATGTAGGCAAACGGGAGCGCAACCTGGGTCCATTCTGCATGTGATTCTCTGTGCAGGATTGAGGCTAATTGAACTAATTACGCACTCAAGAGGGACCAAATTAAACATCGTGTTGGCATTAAACTGTGGATGATTTATACTCACCTATAAACTTTGCCCAGGACAGCTGCCCATCACTACTGTGTTTACGCATCGTTGGTTTAATTATGACTATTTGTTAATGGGTATTCTAAGAGGTCTGAAGTATTGGTTAAAAATATTCAGCTCCTCTGTGTGATGAGGAAGGGGAGGGATGATAAATAGTAGTTTCATTGCAGCAGTGCTTCTCATGAAACACTGCTACTATAAATGGGCCTCCAAACGGCACTTGTTGTGACACGGCTTTTAACTAATGATTATTTTCATTCTCTTTTTTTTTGCTCATAAATGATTAAGACTGTCATAGGTGTTGTCCTTACATAAATGACTTGTTTTAACCTCTCAAGAATAAAACCGACTGAATTCCAATTATCATGTAAATAAATGACATGGATCAACTGACAATTACCTGAACGGCGTTTGAATTCACATTCCTTCACATTAAATTGTATGTTTTTAGCCTGACAGATGCAACACAGTAAATATATGTCCCTCCAGACTGTTGCAAGTATTGTGTTACGTGAAACCCGCTCAGCTTTCAGTTTACTTGATAAAGTCACAAGGGAATTTTGACCATTAGTAGAACTACTCAGCTAATCAGTGGAATGCGTAATGAACAGTGCGACTGGTTATTACGCATTAGGCTCGTTCAATACACACGTATAAGAATAACTATATAGGCCAATTTTCTCCACGGTCTATGACCCATAAATCGTTTGGTTGGGTTTATACAACTTGGTTAGGTTCAGCACTATATTTATTGATATATTTACCAATGTCATGGTTTTAAAAGCACACTGGACTTCAACTCCAGCCCTGTCATCCCTCCTACTCGACTCTATGAAACTTTCTGCCTATTGTGTGATCATGTCATATGATCATGTGATCATGTCATATGATCACACCATGTCGCTCAACATTGTCCAACTGTGATGTGTCTCTGCTGGTCGACTTTAAGCTGCTAGTCTATTCCACAGAAAGGCACCACTGCACCAACACACACCGTAAACATTTACGTGTTTTGTTTGACATTTTTAACATTTGTCTGTTACTGACATTGTCATCAATTTATTCCTAATTAGTTCATCATCTCAGTAGCTGTGTGTTGTCCAGAAGACGCTAGGTTGTATAGGCATCAGTGTTTGCTTAGCCAGTGCATAGGACGATACACAAAACAAAACCATTGCAAAGATGTAAAAGCAGTTGAATTAAATGACAGAGATTGTATGTGAGAAGGATGTGCAGTGCTGCATTATCTTCACACCTATTAGAGTAAAAAAAGTGCCACAGTTACAGAGTTTTAGAAAAGAGAAGCTGCCGATCACTCTTGAGTCTTGAAGTAAAGCTCATATTGTTTTTGTTTCAAGAAAGGTCATTCAGTCAAACCTACTTGGAAATGTCTGTTACAGGCCTGGTAGTCAGATAGGTATAATATGTCAGGTCCTCCCAAAGAATTGCTCTTATCTTGCGAGCAATAATGTAAACTCTCTCTTTTCTTTTTCTCTCTGGGCATATCGCATTCCCCAAGTCAACAGTTCAATCTCACCTTTCTCGCCCACTTCTCTCCGAGCAGCAGATGCCATAATTTTTCTTGCCCCCACCTCTTTTCTCCTCACCTCCCTTCATTCCGGGCTCAGTAGATGGATCAGCTCTACCTCAAACCATGCTTTCACTGCGCCTCCTCAGACTACAAGATTGATTTGTCTACAGGACGCCTCTGACCTTTGATATGATCTGATAAGGGATGCGTGGCCCTAACCGAATTACACAAACAAAGGGAAGGCACATTAAGCCTGAGATGAGGGTGTTTCCCTTTCTCTCATAGCATACCTCTGCCTCTTTCCATGATGGTTAGATTCACCGTCCATCTCCTGCCTTGCCCCTATCAGACACCCAGGGGAAAATAAAAGATGTGTTTCCAAATTGCACTTTGCCTAAAGGCTCTTTGGCCCAAATTAAATTTTCACCTTACATCGATTTTCCCCTTACTTCCAACTCCATGGATCCTAATGTTATCCACGGTGTATTTCTGTACAGAGCAAGAATAAAGGGAGACCCTGTTCTGGAACGGTGTGTGTCAGAAGACACCATATTCACTATAATATGTCTTCCTTAAAGCATTTGGGGAAAGAAGTCATTGAGAAACTGCCCTTTAGTTCTTTTCATGCCTTTTGTCATTTGGGATAGTTCTAAAATTTTCCTTCCACGGCCTGTATTGACATGGCTTCATCCTCCAGTGAGGCTTCTGAGTAGATGTATGAGAAAAAAAAATGTTATTTATTTATGTATGCTTCACTCATGATTTTTTTTTCTCCCAACCAATTAGGTCCAGATGTAGCTGATTAAAACAGCAGACTTGCATGCCTTCTGGTGTGAAATTTAAATAGCACACACACACACACAGTGTGTTTGACACATTTACTTCTAAAAATACACCTGGCACCAAGGGACTGTGGGTTTCATCTTATCACTAGCCAGTAGCAAATTATGTGTGCGATGAACCTAGACCTGTGTTAGATTGGCAGTTCTTAGTGGTGGAGGTTGAAATGAAGAAGCGGAATGATTGTTATGATTGTTTTTTTTCGGGGGTTTGTTTTTGTGTTTTTTGGTCTTAATTGAATAACTATCAGACAATAAAAAGCATATTCATAATTATAGCACCTTATAGACCCTCAACTGTAACCATTGCCTACATCGCTTGATTACAAAAACTGCACCTCCATGTGAAAACAGGAAATGCTACACATACACGTACCTGTTTTGACGTTTTAAGAACCACTGGGGTGTCAGGGCTGACTGAATTTTTATGGCATTCCACCTTAAAAAAAAGTTGACAAGGCAGACAGAAGAAAGGATGGATTTTGACAGACCCCAGTCTTCTTTCATCGGAACATATGAAGAGGGAAACAAAAGGGAGTGAAGGGAGGGGGGAGGTTTGAAAGTGGGTGAAAGCGCTGTAGAGCCAACAAATGGTGTGAAAGCACACATCAACTCACACTGATACACGTGAGACCTGGTATAACAAGCCGCAACACATAGCCAGGGTTAGGTATGACGAGAGTGACGCAGTGGGGGTAGCATAAAGAGACGCAATCCCACCCTTTGGCGAGTCAGTACGCCTTGGTACCATTTGTTTGTCTCCTTGAACTTGCAGAAAGCTCACGAAGCCGGGGTATTACATAAACCCTGCCCAGTATGGCTCTGCGCTGAGGAACTGATCCTTCCCAAAACCCTCATTGTTATTCTCTCATGATGCCGAGGGATCTGCCGAGCACCCACAGCCAAACCTACAGCAGGGCCGGGGGGGAGGGGGAGGTGGAGGGTGTTGTGTTGATGTGTGTGCTCGGTCGGGGGACTGAGCTAACTGTACACACAGGATTACAGATAAAAACCCAACTTTCAAGGTTTGTGCTGTAAAAATATATACATTGATCATCTGTTTGTTTTCCACTTTAAATTCCACTTTGTGTTCATATCACTGTCACTGCAGATTAGCTACACAGACAAAAAAAGGATACGGATTCCTGTTCCCTAATCCTCCCAGGTCTGTTACACTGCAGATTTTATATTTATATATTTATATTTATTAATTTCCACTCCGTAGAGTAACTCCTCTATCACCAACTCCTTCATCAAAGAAAAGGGTGAAAACTGATTTTAAAATGCATGGTACGATAGATTCTAGGACACTTACAGGAGTGTCCACTTTCTCCAACTTGTATGTGTAGAGATTCAGTCTTAAAGTAGCAGTGCATATCTGGGGTGTGATTTAAATGCCCATGGTGGCGCCTGATCAAAAGGTGTCGTCTTTCAGTCTGATCAAAGATGATGAGGCCTTGGGGTCCCGCGGAATCCACGCTTCGCACTCTCAACCTCGTTATTTACAGTACAGAGCTCAGCTCCATTCAATGAAATATGCATAAAGCATCAATTGCCTTATCTCCATCAATCATCTCCACCAGTTATGCAAAATAATTTTCTCATGGCCTTTGGGAAATCCACGTATGGATTGAAATGTCTATTAAGTAAAGGGCTAACATTCAGGGGATGTCTACATTTACTGTGGTTCCGCATACATTTTCACATTATAGTGATATTGTACTTTTGCTGGCTATAAAACACTGTTAATAAATTATATGCTGTGGATTCTAGCCTCACTAATCCTTTAACAATTGTTGGACTATTTCCTATTTAATATGTGGAATATTTCCTTTTTTTCAACTTCTTAGGACCTTAGAGAGATTTCTAGAAAACTAGAATTAGTATTATTAAACTAAACCTCATGTAGATAACATATTTCAAAGCTTTGTAACACCCTAACAGTCTAACTTGGTTTCTTCTTTTCAGCAAAACAAAACTGCCGTGCCCATCCCAGTGTGGAAATGAAATGTTGTACACAGTGACCTCCAAGCGACTGCTGGAATGGCTCTAAGGTATGAATATAAACATATAATAGCGTGAACTTAAGGCTGCTGGGACAGAGGAGGTTGCAGCATCTGCCAGTAAAACTAAGCTGAGGCTTCATCAAAATATTCTTGTAAGTATAGTAGAGTTTTTTTTTTTTTTTTTGCTAGCCTTTCTTTTTTCTCATTACTGACCTGAAGAGACGGTGTGAGAGAAAGCTTTGCATCACTGCTGAAAAAGAGATGGGAGAGTGTCTGGAATTTTAAGCGCGCCATGAATGAACACAGAGAATGAATGTTATCTTGAGGTCAGAGGCGGCTGATCTGACAAAGACTACAACAAACTGCCACTCGAGTTCACTTTCCTCTTCTGCTACTTTCTTTGTTTTTTGTTTTTTTTTTCTTTCCAAATGCTTTGATTCGCTCTACCCTTTCCCATAGTGGAAGTCCCTTGGATAGCAACCGAGTAGGTCTAATTGATTTCTCTTGTTCATGTCAGTTAGAGGCAGCATCGAACTGTGCAGAGTACCCTGGCTCCAGCTCGCCTGCATTATTCCTTTCTGTTTTCTTCTTTTGCCTTCATATCCCAGTAGACTCCATTGCCAATACACAACATGCCAGTGCCCTCTAAAATCTATCAGGGCGGCAGATATCGGAGGAATGCCACAGCAGTAGCACGTGTGGAGATAAAATATCCAGACCGTGGCGCGGTACATGTGGCTTACGAAAAGGTCAGATGTAAGATCACATTGGCATTTGCTCTTTAGAAACCACACAGAGTCATTATCTAAGCTAACACCTATGGCACCAAAGGAGGAAATCAGTTATGCTAACGTCCAAAGAAGGCCTGTGAAATCTGTTGCAACCCAACACAATATCCCTGTGCTAAATAGGCATATGTAATTAAAATTGTATTAAGAATTTCATATGACTTTTGAATGACTGAAAAGCAGGTGAAGCCATGGTTGTAGTGGATTGCATTAGATTATTCAAATGTTTGATGATAGTTATTAGTTCAGGCAGAGATCCTGACTCAGTGAGACACATCCACTGCATTCTTCTATTGTCTTCGTCTTTCGTCAGTATCCATCAGTTTGTGAGTTCCTGTCATATCACAGCAGAGAGAAACTAGTCTGTTTTTCCCTTACCAAGATCAACTGCACAACACAGACGCGGGTTTTCTTTAGGCAATAACAATACAGTCGAGCAGAGTTGGAAACATCCACGCAGCCTTCGCTGCTGAGACGAATTTCAAATCATGCATGGCTGAGCATGGGTTAGAACTCCGGCTACGGTAAGAGGTAGTATATGGGGATACCATAAAAATAACAGTGTGCACGCCATGCAGAAATATAGCAACATTCAGTATATGTACACAGAGGAGATCAATAAATATTGCATTTTCCTTGAAGTACTGCTTAGAATACTCCACAACATTAGAAGCTGGCGCCAGTGTAAACCGCTCAATCGCTAATCATTGGAATATTATCACACTTGCTCACAGCTGAGTTTTCTCTGGTGCATTGGAAAGGATGCAAGGGAGGACAGGAAACCTTGTTGACACGCAGTAAATCAAGACACTGCACATCAAATGATATGATCAGACTAAGTGTTTGATCCATCAGGCCTATACACGTGTCTGGCTGCACCTTAGATGCTTGTACTTAATGTAGAGAATAATAATCTCTCTTATTCTTGTGAGCTCTATTTCCTTCCTGATAGTTACTGTAAATTAGATGTCTTTGCGGTGTAACTAATGGCACTATAACTTCTTTCGATGTGCTGTTGTTAGGCCATATTTTAGCGCTTACCGCTGTCCTGTTATTGCCACTTATGGTGGCAGTTCAGCAAAAAGTTAGTGTGCATGGTCTTCCATGGCCACTTCAGGTATTTACAGATCAAGTAGGAACCTTTACATGTGACAAGCTCTATGTGATACACAACTGGATACTAATATACTATTATCATGTGGTATCAATGAGCTACACGGTAACAAAAAGTGCATTTCAGCTGCGCCACTGCATCGAACACTGTGTAATCTGCAATAAAAGTAAAAAATGACTAAAATGTGTCCGTTAATTTTCTAAGATAAACAACCTGCAATAGTTCACATACATCACGTTTAATAGCACCGGTGTCTCCCAGAGATGCCAAACGTTTTAGTTTAACAACATAATGAGTGTCTGATTTATGACCAGTCAGGTGCATGATAAACAAACAGCACAGGTGAGAAGGTTTCATCTTTTGCAACATTTTATAATGGAAAACGATTTTGAAAAAAAGCCATTTTAAGATTGTGCTCGAGTGCGTGGGCTTGTCTATGAAAGTGATGTGAACAAGTATTTGCCCCTCTTCTTGTTTTTGTTTTCTTTTTGATCACACTTAAATGTTTCAGGTCGTCAACCTGACTTTACTATCACTCTTTCACATCACTGTGGGGGAATTCTTGCCCAATCTTCTTTGAGTGCAGAATTCACTGTTCAATTATTCAATTATGTCCAGATGCTGAAGCTATAAAGGAGCACCAGAGCATCACGTTGCCACCACCATGTTTTACTGACTGTTTGGGTTTTTTTTCTTTTACATAATGATGTGCTAGTGTTAAGCCAAATGTAACAGGCTGCACACCTTAGCAAAACTTTATACTTTGTCTCATCAATCTGCAAAATAATGTCTGATGACATGTCAGTCATCTGTTCTTAAATGTTTGAACAGTGCCTTTCCCTTAAAAATGTTCTATTTTAAATAACATGTTGTATTTACTTAAGATAACCTGGTGTAATATTAAACACATTTCTGACAAACATGCAAAAAAAATAAAATAAAAATAGTCATTGTGGTGGTGTGTGTCGGCAGTGAAGTGAATCCAATTAATTTACTGTTTGCACCATATAGTGCATGCATGAAATGATGGATGTAGTCACCTGTGCGTCTAGCAGAAAAGACTTTTCTAAAGACAAACATCCCTACATGATCCACATACATGTTCTTACAGCATGTGTTCCCAGTTATGTGATGAGCATGTCTGCACCATTTTCTCAGGAGTGATTTATACTGCCGTGGTTTACAATCAGAATGAGATGGGATCTTGTGCCACGCAGCCAAGAGAGTCTGTAAATGTAGCAGTGTTGGAACTCTCAGTCTCAGAGATGTCCACAGAGGGACACTGGCACCCTTAAGAGTGAGTTGCTCACTCTGCGAGAGATGAGAAACTTTGGCAGCCAATGCATCAGCTAGCACAAAACGAAGCCCGTCTCATTCGAGAGCATTAAGATGTGGATAAATAAATAAAACATTGCCACCATGAGAGGAGAGGCAATGTGACAGCGGGATATTTTTTTTTTCTTCTTCTTTCATGTTGGCAGGCACAGACATTTTATTTTTGGATGAATCAAAATTTCCTGAAAACGCCCGTGCCAGGTGTATCTAATTATCTGACAGCGCATCCTCATTATAAAACGGCCCCTGGGAGTCAGCTACTCCACTTGCCGAGCCTTGGACCACAGTCAAGGTGTGCTCACAGCACAGAAGCAGGTATATTATAGCCGCTACGCTTCCATAAGTGTACCATTTTCACCCTTGGTTCTGTTAAGTGGGTTGTGTTTGCACCACAGCGCTATTCATATTATTGTATAGTTAATAAATAAAGAGACTCACGGAAACGCAGCTATCTAACTGGCAAGGCACGCTGTGGCTCTTGAGGTCACCGTGAAGGAGCTTGTGCAACTGTGAGCAAGCAGACCTGTCTTCCCTGCTTACTACTTTGAGCTGCTGCTCAAATCCCATCCAGCAGTGATTGATGTGGGCCTGGCGAGTAGGTTTGGGAGTATCACTCAAAGGGAAGACGAAGGAAAATTGCAGAATGTTGGCAGTTTATATAATAGGAGTTCTGCTGGGTAAAGGATGGCAGGGGGCATTCTTACCTGGGACTAAGCCTTGGAAGCTTTGCAAGAAATTCAATGCCTGGCAGCAGATGATTTAAATCCAAAGCATTTTTACACATGGGCATAAGTGGCGTATATGAGTGGTACTAATGTTTGTGTTAAATTGTCACTGTATCCTATATCCACAATCACCTGCTTTGCAGTTTAGATAGATGGACAGATAGACAGATAGATAGATAGATAGATAGATAGATAGATAGATAGATAGATAGATAGATAGATAGATAGACAGACAGATAGATAGACAGATAGACAGATAGATAGATAGATAGATAGATAGATATGTTTTCTTGCATGGTACATTGTGCCATCTCGTCCCAGCTTTCTGTCCTGTGTGCTTCCCCATTTAGTTCCTTTTTTTGAAATGCAACAGCACCTTATCTCTTGCCCTGCCTCATGACTGGCAGACCATAATGTTATTACCTCCCCTCAATGGTCATGCTCACTTAGCCCTCTGTCACTCTGCACTAGCCAGCGAAGACACATCTCTGGCGGTGTGAGCTGTCCTCACCCTCATTTGCGATTGCTTCCCCTTGGCATAGCTTGCCACAACACACTGAGGCACACAAAGTTTTCCGCTCATTATGTTGCCTTTTAAAGTCTTTTCACTTGTTCTTTTTTTTTAGGGGAAGCAAGTATGACTGCATATCATGGGTAATTGGTTATATACGAATCACTTGTCAGTGGTAGAATGAAACACTCTGAACAAAGAAGCAAGGTTGTAGAAATCATGGATATTGGTAACTTCCAAAAATAGCGGGAGGTGATGGAGGGGCACAAACATGGGCCTGTGCTGACATGATACTGCGCATGATCCGGGGTCGATCATCTTTCAAATCTGACATCAAAAGCTGTCAGATAACAGCAGCAAAATGGGCAAACTGGGTGAGTCACAGCCCACCCACCGTCTACATCACCTGAGTCAGGAGCCCTGTCCCGCGCGCGCACGCACGCACACACACACGCGCGCGCGCGCATATTTTCAGAGCCAGTCAAAGAAAAAACGCACTCGCTCGCTGGAATCAAACATTTAACCAAACTTTCTCAACAAGTCCCGCAACCGAAGCACATATCGCACAACTGAGAACTGCCTGCAGTGCTCGTCTGTCCGCTGAGCACCGAGAGGGGCGGATCGTCGTCTCGGGCTTAGATGGCTCTTGTCTTGTGAGCACAGTGTGTTATAAATGATGACGACTGAATAAATAAAATAAAAACGTGTAAATATCTCGCCGCCATCTGGAGTGTGGCGGCGAGCAGCGGAGTGGAGCGCGTTGCGCGCTACATTATCCATAACGCAGCCCCGAGATATGCAGAAATATGCGCCCCGGGCACCTGCTCACATCGCAGCACGACACAGAACTTGGAGTGGAAACCAAACCGCCACTTCATTCCAAACACACACACACAGAGAGAGAGAGAGAGAGTGAGAGGAAAAAACACAAGACAAACTGCTCCAGCTGCAGCGCACACATTCAGAAGATGCAGAAAAAGTCTGTCCACTTACTATGCACCCCGGCGGTAGAACGCAAAGCCCCGATAACTGTAATTAAAATGGAAGAATGGAAAAATGAAGGATACGCTTATTTGATTTCTCCTCAGACATGAACTCTCAGAGGCGAACAAACGCGTGCATTGCAAATGTGTAAGCTTCCTGAGGTCTAAGCGTCCACTTACCGGAGCTGTCCGAATACAGTCTTTAGGAAATTCCAGAGGAGTCCCTTCTTTCTTCCTTCAAAGTCTGAAAACAGCAATGCTTCTCTTATTCCAAAAACAGGCCCCTGGCTGAACTGAAAGAGAGAAGAGACCAGAACAGCCACAAACAAATTCCATTAGAAGCGGGCGTCCCCCACCACCACCCCAAAAAAAAGTGTTGACATAACATCTGTGAAGAGCAGCAAACCAAAAAAATGGCAACTCGTAATACATTGGCGGAATGGACAGATGGTACCTGCTCTCTTTATCACTGTCGAGTGAGACAATAAGAGCGGCAATAAGACGGGCAGGAAAACTGAGAGAGCTGAGATTTTCTTAGGAAACGCAGCCCCAGCGTGCTGTCACATTATACCACACACACACACACGCGCGCGCACACACACACACGCACACTCTCTCTCTGCTCCCGGCGACGGCTGGAGAGAGAGAGAGAGAGAGAGAGAGAGAGAGAGAGAGGGAGGGAGGAGAGAAGAGACCGGAGACATGGGATGCTGCGCTCCAAGCTGCGTTTTCCAGTCCTGCCGCTTGATGGCCGGCAAGAGGAGCAGCTGACGCTGGGATGTTTCCCACAGCTAAGCTGGTTTTCAATAAGATGCTCGTTATCATTTTAAAAGTCTTAATATTAATGTTGTATATATCCTAACTGTCTATTGTATATATATATACTGTCTATTACAGTTTGTATTACCATTACCATTTTGTATTGTTGGCAACATCTGGCAGCTTGCACATTAGGAAGTTTCAAATTGCAGCTCATTTATAGCTTCAATCTGTAACCAATACTGTGCTCCATACTTTTGAGTATTTGTATATATATTAACATAATTATGACAACTTATTGATGAATTATTATTATGAGGACTTTGCTTGTCATTACAGGAAATAACACAGGCAATAACATATCTCAGTCTGGTTTTATGAAACTTTATAAAAAGTGTAATTCTTTTCACAGTAGGAATCGCACAGATGAAAATAATGATAACAATCACATGATTTTCAGGGTCCTGATATTAAAAATGGTGGCCCACCGTCATACTGTGGTAATTCAATGATAATAGGGACACCTGTGCTGACTAAGTATAAATACTTCCTGTTTAAACAAATACAACAAATATGTCTGCGGGGTAAATAATTGTAACTGGATTATGTTTTCAACATCACAATCAGAGTATATTAACTATTATAAATAGCGAGTTGCAAATCCTAGATAAATTCACAAATTTAAAAGTACAGAGAGTCTGGAAAGACTGCCAAAATATCCCAGCAACACTTTTCTTTTCTGCCTAAATATCAGGTCTTGCAGTGTGACATCGTGGACTCACCATTATTAGTTTTGCTATGGTTGGGTTCAGGCAGTTGGTTTCGCTCAGGGTAAGACCAGGGGCTGTCTTAATAAAGAAAAATGTAACATTTCACACACAATGTCTTCATTAATCAAAACCACAATCTTTGTCTGACTCTAACAAAAGTGCTTTTCTCACCTGAACTCACCATGACACTAGACTCAAACTGTGGTCTGTTAGTACTGCAGTGACTGGTATACACCCTCCACCCAGCCCGCCTTGTGACTTTCCTTTAATAAATGTAGCGCCTTGTTCATTCACAAAATCTTTCACATTACAAAAGAGTAATAATGTGACTGCCTTTGCAATTGTAGACAGGGTCATAAGAGTTTGTTCACTGGTTGAGGTTTATATCAAGCAACAACCAACAGTATGATAAAGTAATGTCAGTGTCACTGTGATGGTCGTCTGGATTTGAGTACGGCCCTGGTGTGGCAAAGGAGGTGGCAGAGGGTGGAGCCACCTTGAATACATAGATGTAGAAAATGGGCCTAAACCACAAGCTCAGTCTGAACAGGGGGGATGGGAACTGTCTGTTTGTAGTGGTTATTTCTCCTGGTTATATCATGTGTTTATTTTAGTTTGTCTTTTGATTTTGAATTAGATTTAGGTTTGTGAACTGTTAGCTCACACATTTAGTTCCATTGGTATTTATTGTTTTACTAGTACTTAGTTTCTGTCATCCCCCTTTTTGTTTCAATGGTTTGTTCAGTCAGCATATAAACTTAACTTAAGTCTAGTTCTATTCTTTTGACCTCTTTTAAGGGCCCATTATTTTAAGTATGTTTTTGTGTACTTTTTTGGGTGAATAAAAACCCTTACTTGTTACCAAGATAGAAGTTCAACATAGTTAAAAAAACATTTTTATTTGTATTGTATTTTTTACTAAAACCCTGTTTAGTGTAGACTCACTTAGTTTTATTAACTTGATCATTTACATTAGATGTACCTGTCATTTTCAATAGCTTACTGTAGTCATTGTTTTCCTGACCTCGTCCTCACATCTCTGTTGTCTTGCACACTGTCCCTCTTTTCAACCTGAGTCAATTTACTGCAGAGCAATTAGTGTTTAAAGAGACTGACATTTTCCATTTTACAATTTTACACTATGTATGCATCTTTGGAGTCAAGCTGTTTGACCAACTCTGTTTCAAAGCATTTTCATTTTTTGTATTATTGACTAAGTAATGTGCCCAGTAAGCAAAATATCAAGGTAGAGGGATGAATAGATATAAATTAGTTTTACAAATTGCTGTGCAGAAGTAAAGTGAGATTTGTGTGTATCACTTGATCACAGATGATCCGTTTGCTTAGGGCAGCTAACCTTTCCACGGATCATCCAAGGTTGTGCTTGGCATATGGGGAGAGCCGCATTCCAAAACTGCTCTTGACCTTTAGTGGATGTGTTGTGACTTGTGATCCTTTCATTACCTGAGCATCCCTATAGTCGCGTGCTGATTAACCACTGTGGGATTTCAACAGGCATTACTTATTCAAGGGAGTGGGCATGAGATCATAAGAAAAAATATCACGCATATTGTATTTTGCAAACTGCATTCACTAGTTGAGATATACGTCAAAGTGCTAATATCATAATTGTGTAATACATAAGCTAATACTTTATTGGAGATTATTGCAGAAACATGGTGTGTATCTTTTTTACACAGTAAAAATGCGCTTGGAATATTTTCACGACTTTGTTTTAATGCTCAAACATAATTAATAGATTTCACTCATTATCTGTTATAAAGAGGCACTGAAGGCACGGCACCGAAAAACTAGTGAAATATACCATGACTTAACGAAACGGGATTCCACAATTCAAGTCTTACTTTGAGTCAATATTAGTTCAGGCAAAAATATATTTAGATGGAATTCTGCCAAGTATGCAATATAAATAAAAGTTAAGTGGGTGAAGCTATGCTTGGTGCTTTGTATCTGATATTCACACTGAAGTAAGGTGATATTTATGAGTCATTGTATTATTCTTGGAGATGAATTATTTGGAACATTCTTTTGCTCATACCTGTTCGAAGAGGTGCCGCTCCGTGACTCCACAGGTCTTTAGTACTTCTTGTGATAACTACTGGATTGCAGGAAAAAGCAGCCTATTTCCCCAGTGTCCGCCTATTTCCATGCTTTCATTCAACCATTATTAATATAACGCGCAGTGTGCTCTCAACATTTGCTGGTGTAAATATATTATGGAAGGAATTAGTTAATGTACAATAAAAGGAGGACTGTTAGGGATGAAAGAAGAGATGGGGGGGCGTAAACTCACCCCTGTGATGCTATCATTAGCTCTCTTTAGATTAGAGAGCTAACCTCACGCTGGCCTTGCCTGAGGTAAGAATGATGAGAGAAACTGAGAGATCAGTTGGCAGTGTGCCATGTTGAAGAAGCAGCACAACTCCCTGCATTTTCTCTGTTTTTGCAAACAACATGTTCAGTCCAACAAGAAAAAAATGTACTGCTAGTAGCTGAGCTCGGAGGGTGGGGGGCAAGCACCAATTTGAACTTGCCTGTCACAAACAATTATATTGGACTAATGTTCTCTTGTCCTTAGAGATCACATCTCCTGAGGCTCGGGCTGAAAGTGATGGAGAACCGTGACAAAATCATTCGAACGCCCAGGTCCCCGAGCTCGAACATCAGCTTCCTGTTGGCCTAATCAGAGCTTTAGAGCCTTCAAGGCAACCACACTACAGTTGCAGCTATGAAAGGCAGTCTGCAAGCTTAAGTCATGCTTGGAACATTAAGAATGAGGTTGTTTGAACATGTCGTTGTGGTGGTGAATTTTAAATAAACATAAAGATGCAAGACACACGAAGATACCAAACAAAATGTTGTTTTCATTACTAGAAGCCAAAATCATAATTAAAAAAAACATTTATTAATCAAACCCAGACCTAACAGAAGTGTGTTCTTTCTCTCTCTCTCTCTCTCTCTCTCTCTCTTTATATATATATATATATATATATATATATATATAGCTCGAACATCTATATATAGAGAGAGAGAGAAAGAGAGAGAGACAGGCCATGGAGTTCATTGGCATACTAATAATCTCACACAAAAGGAACGATTTAGGACTGCGATTGATTCTAATTGGAATGATATTTAGAGGTCAATCCCCTATGGTTCCCTGAAGAACCTCTCCTCCAGGATACTGTACACCTGTCAGAATATTCCTCGCAAACACAGTAGGAGCCGCGATGAGCCCGGCGATATTGACATCCTGAAGACATTGTCAGTTGAAGTACAAATTACACAAAGTTTCACTGTAGGGCTGCACATATCTACGCCAATTAGCTAACCAGCGTTTGAGCTGCTGTCACACTTTTAAACAAGTCCATGTACTGATAAGCTTCCTTTTGTATTTTTGTCCCATTAGGACACTCTTGATGCACATTTGGAGAAATGTCCAGCGTCATATGAGCTTACCAAGAAAAACTGTTTTCCAACCCAGTTATTTCCCTTTCATTCATTTGCACATTCAGATGTCACAGTTGACCAAATAGTGTTAGCGGTGGCTTAATAAAATGCGATTACTTATATGCCTCACCACAAAATGTTTACATGCCGTGTAATCTCATTCAAGCTGCACCATACACGGAATTCCCAAACCCAGAAACATAAGCAACAAACAGTACAGTTGTTTTTTCTGTTCTGAGATTAAATCATTTATGCACCTTGTGCATTAAAAGAAGTACACTCAGTTCTCACATGTGTACAGTGCAGCAGGATTATATTTTAAAATCTGAAGGGTATGCCTGGTAAGAACTTTTTCGCTCATATTTTTCTTCAGGGACAAAAAAAAACAACAACAATAAACAGCATTCGATGTTGTCATACAGCTACAGCGAGGCTTACTTTGTTAACCCTGCACCGTTTGCCACTGTCAGCCCACACCAGCAGTGCCTCATCTGTTTTCGAATGAACCGCTCCAATATTTGCTTCTACTGTCAGACGGCCAGCTTCCACTGAATAGCTTGTCCTTCATTTTTCTCTTTGTGATACTGTATTTTGTAGACAGCAAGTCACAGTTTGTTGGTGAAGCACTACTTTTTTTTCTCTGTCTAGACAAACTGCAGTCGTTTACGCCTCTGTAGGACAATAATGGTTATCTGCTTTTCAGCAGCGCACGTCATGTCTTCATTCTTCATTGAGTTGGTGTCCATCACATCCACCATGTCAAAGAGGAGTCATAACTGTGCACTCGATGAACTCTCCTCCCACTGGACGGTATTTTGGCTGCCCACTTCAACATTGGCTATACGAGCTGGTCTGGGAGTGGAGATTCTGTAACGTGCTTCTGACCAAGATACTGGCAGCCTAGCTAGCTGAAATGGTCAGCAGCCAAGCTCTCTGTGTGTCCAGAGAGAAGAAGTCCTTACATCTTGCGGAATGGGACAGATAAAAACTACCATGAAGTGTGTTAGTACTGCCAAGGCTCTTTTTGAGTAGGCATGACCACCCTCAAATGACAGGGAAGAGAAGTTTGCATATGAACAATCGTATTTTAGGGTTGCATTTTCCTGCTGAGTGGGAGGTGGAGCACATAAAGTAGCGCCTTTTACTTAAGCTTACATCCACCCTCTATATCACTGCAATGTCACCAGAGTGCTGTGGTTGACACCTGCCTTGCACAAGCATTAAGGTCCGGGACACTATGGCTAACTTGTTGAATCACAGAGACCAACTCAGTGAGAGAAGAAGCATGACTCAGTGCTGGAGTAGCTGACCTATGAAACCCAGATGGCAGTCCTAGCCTTGTGACTAACTGCATGACTTCATACTCTCCCACCCTTGCAACTAATTAAATGGCCAGGCAAAGAAAGGCACATATATGCATTACTAAATAATTACACCAGTATTTAGCAATGTTGTTAGCCTGATACATGCGCATGTTATGTATGATGATCGAATGAACTAGCATGCTTTAGTTAGGTCATCGCCTCGAATAACCTCGCTGTGAAGAGACATGTGCATCTATTTTCAAAACCTCGGTGAGGCTGACATTAGCACTGCATCAAAATAACTCAGCCTGCTCAATTATTTAAATGTGACAATTATGTTGAGGTACGCACACAGGGGGTCTGGACGCAAAGTTGAACCTGACTCAACTTTTGCAGCAGTGCAATGCAACATCATCAAGATAGTCCCAGTTAGAGACTCCCGTTGGTGTTGTTGTTCTAGTCATTTCAATATAAATAATGCTATGATGTTCCACACAATCCTCTCTCAGTATTAAACAATCGCAAAGGCGTAAACGGTGATATATTTGTGATATAGTAAAAGTAAAGAAATGACAGCATGAAAATAAGTGGCCTAGACGGAATTAAAATTAGAACAGCGCTTGCATATGTGGGGCTGTTGGGACGGTTTTTCCATATTATTTTGCATTTACCTATTTTTGTAAGGTCTTAAACCCTACGATGTAAAGTGCCTTGAGATAACGCCTGGTGTGAATTGGCGCTCTATAAATCAAACTGAATTGAATTGAATTCAACGGCAGCTTAAAGCCTATTTAAGTTTCTTAAAGGCATTTTCATGACATTCATTTTCTATCCATTATCTGTCCACGTAATCTACAATTACGACTATAACAGTAAACGCTCAAAAGTTGAAATCCCTTCTACTTTGCCTGCAAAACGAGCGCCTGGGCAGCCTGAGTTGCATTAGGAATTCTCCTTTACCTCCGGAAGAATTATTATCAGCCGGTCACGTGCCAGTCATCTGTGGACATGCAAATGAGGTCAACCTCGGCTGTATCTACAAATGTATAGCAGGTTTTTTTTTTAAGGCATGTTTCCCTTCCTGTCACCTTGTTGAAAATAGAAAGTGATTTTATTTCCCCCCCTGCAATCAGACTAGTGCCTAAAGTGTTGGAGAGAGATAAGAGCATCTGCATATTGAATCTTTTCCAGCCGTTCGTAGCCTCCTTGAAGCTGCTAGTTTTTGAGGCAATTCACCTGTTGAGATCAGTTTAAAAAAGCATTTTCATTTGACAATTTAACAGCTATAGGAACAGAGTTGCTACTTTAAAATAGCTTTGTTCAAGTTGAAGTTAATTCGTACGCAAAGGAGAACTTTTCAAGAGGAGATCTCAAATACGGATCAATCATTTACGATTCCTGCAGGAAGACAAATCACCAGAGAGACTGTTATTTGACTTAAAAGCATATGACAAGCAACTCGTTGGAAAATACATCAGAGCAACAGCACGGCTGGGTGAGTCCAGAAATAATCAGAACCACTTCAGCTTATAAAATAAGTGAACCGGAGTGGGGCGACAATTAGTTAGACGCGGTAGAAATGGAATAACTGAGCTGCCTGTCAACACATAATCAGGACATTTAACAGGAACGTGCTGTGCAACCCGCATGTTCGCGTGTTTGTGTCACAGCCCTATACAATGCGATTGTGGCTCTGGTTCTTGAACATTTTGGCATCTTTAAGTCATAACTTCGATTAGTGTTTTGATTAGTGATGCGCGTCCTCTTCCCTTCACTGAGAGTAGCACCGCCCCACGAGGTGGTTCAGTGTACTTACAGCTGGGCCGCACCCAGAACGAGTGGATCCATTTGTTCACACAGCTCATCACCACTGCAGCTGTATTCTTCCTAGTGTATCTGAACACAGATTGATGTAAATAATATTCAAAGACAGCTTCACACAGTCTGGTGTCTGTTAGTTAGTTTGCCTTTGTAAATTAAAATGTTCTTTTATAAGCACCGTGTGTAATGGAACAACTCAATCACTCGAGAAGACCGTTTCGCCCTGGTATATAGCTGGAGTATGTGGCTTCCCTGATCTTTTTTTTTCACACACAATCTGGTTTAATGTTTATGATCAGCTGAAATAGTTTGGGCATGTGAAGTGGAAGATGAGGTAGAGCTGTTGGTGTCTATGACATGTTTTCTATGAGAGGTTTATGGTATCAAAATGCACAATGCACCTAGCAATAATGAAGCTCTTTCCTTTTGTCTGTCTCACTACATTGCTATGATTTTGTAACAATCCGTGTCGTATTTTTCATTCATCATAGCCCAGGCTTTGCCCGGTGCTTCAGTTAACTTCACCTGTGGTCCCTCAGACTTTAGACTATTGTTACCATGCGATGTCTACTAGTCTTTTATTGGCTAAACAGAGGATCCTTAGTATCACACTAACATTTTCCGTTTAAACATGAAACACGTACTTAAATCAAAGTGTTGGCAAACTAGAAGAGAGAGCTTCATATTTTATGGTGTTTGGTTGAATAAACCTCAGATCTCTGAAATCACATCAGCTCAAATATGGACAGTAGCCTTATATCTCACCTACTCCCACTAACTCCTTGAATAAACTTGAATAATGCTCCCATCTGCAAAGAGAGAGCGAGAAGCGGAGTTGTTTTTGATCCCACGCACAAGCTAAGAGAAATTATTTAGGAGGATTACTAGCTGTGGATGGCTAGAGGATGCCCCATGGTGCTTGAGTTGCCTATATTGCCTAAGCTCTGTAAAACTGGCTGCCACTGTCCAAAATCTTTACACATCTTTATCATGCTGCAGAGCAGCCATATCCATAAACCACGACAAGGCTCACTTTTCAAAACTCTAGCAGCTGCTCAGCACAACAGCTCTTCATTGCAGATGTCTCGTGTCTCCTTGTGGTGGGCACATAAATCCAGCTGGAGAGCTGAACTGTCTCAAGATCTCTTCAGTGCAATCACTCTCACACCAATGTCCAAAGTTCCTCTGCAGATCTGGAGTTGATTGACTTCTTCCAGCTATAGTCTATAACCGTGCACTGACATTTATACCTGGCACATGGATAAATCTGGCACGAGTGCCACATTGCTTCATTTTATTCAGCACGTCGTCAGCGGTAAATTGATGTCTTCAACATACTCACACACCACTGTGCTGGCTGACAGACGCTTATCCCTGTAAACAAGTGAGTGCAAACTTGAGCCTTAAGCAGACCAACAGCTGACAATTCAAGTGCAACAAGCCTGGTAGCTCAATAGGTTAAGCGTCAGAGGGTTGTGGGTTTGAAACCCTATCTGACTCCAAGTCCATCCCCTATCAGGTGTGTCCAGCACTAGCTCCCTGTAAGTTCCTTTAGATTAAAAGTGTCTGCAAATTATAGTAACAACTTACCATGGTTCAAATTTAGACAAGCCTGGCCCAGAACTAAGGATATTAGATGATGGTGATGTTTCTCTTTGGCTTCACTAGCATGACATGTTGTATTAACATTAACAGTCAAACCACATTAATGACATGAATTCCGTGATGTATCTTACTTTACTTTGTCATCTACAAGGGTTGGGTGGATTTACTTGGATGTGCAACAATAAAATCATGCTGGATAATTTGTTTCTGTTCAGTCCAGTTAATGAAAACGCCAGACAAACTGGCGTCATCAAAGCGACATATGTCACAGAGGTTCCCCACCACAGCTAGAGGCTCTCTTATTAATTGCCTGTCAGATGTGGTTCTCAGGTGGAGCCGTGGCAGATGGCCTAAAAGTCTTACTGAAACGGCTCCTTGCCTCACAATCGTGTCATCTTTCAGATACACAGAGATAATTATGTTTGAGAATTCAAATTTTGCATTTGCATGCCTAAAAACTCATAATTAAAGTGACGATGATGTCTTGTTTAAAATAAAAGCCTAATTAATTCTTAAGAGAACTCATTATGCTTTTTCATGCTGTGAAACAACATTTAAACCCTCCTGTTTTTATTGTCCTTTTTTTGTGCCTGTTTCAGATATTTAAAAAGTGTAGACAAATCATCTTCACACCTCACCTCGGAGATGGATGTGCATTGAAAAAGTTTGGAGCGAAAAGGTTTCTTCACTGCAAATATGTCAGTGTGTTCCAGTCTTTTCTGCGTTCTCATGATCCAGCTGCAAGTTGATGCATTACTTTGTACCAGAGAATTCAGAGGCCTTGCCTTGGTTTATTGTTAAGATGTTAGGATTTAGTTTGAAGACCTGAAATGGTTTAGTATGATGTACAGTGCCCACTTAAAGGGGAGAAATCAACCCATAGTGGTTATAGTTAAACACTATAGTATATGTGACATGTTTAATCCACATGATTTCCAGGCGTGTCGATGGAGTATCATCAACTCCTGTGAAATATTTACTGAATGTGCTGATAATAAATGTTAGATAGACAGATCAATTCACAGAAAAGACAGTGAAACACTATACATAATTGACTCTGTGTGTCAATAGAAATGTTCACGTTTAAGACTGAATAATTCATAAGTTTTTCAGCTGGAAACGCAGAATGGATTCCGGGAACAGTCTTTTTGAAAAGGTGATATTAGAGCTTAACGTGATGTTCAGAAGTTTCGGGTGCAGCCAGTAATTACCGATCAGCAATTTGTTTAAGTCTGAAAATGTTATGATTTCGAAATATGTTGAATATTTCACAATTGCGCAAATCATATAGGTGATATCTGGTTAATGCTAGTTCAAGAAAACAGTGGACTAAGCTTATAAAAAAGACAGTACTGCTGTATCAGGCCATTTAGTGGTTTTATAGAAAAGGCTTGGACTCGCATGGCTTAGAATCTCGCTTATAGGCAGTTTGAGGATTTACTTTAATAATAGGCATTTATTGCCTTTAGTGATGCATTATATTATTCTCAGAAACCATGACCACATCACACAATCAAAGGAAAAACTGCCCATGAGAGAATCTAAAATACAATTTCCCTAAGAATAATGTCTGGTTTGGGTAAAAATGATGTGGAAAAATAACTGAAATGACACTGTGCCGTCTCTCAGTCACAAAGGCAAACAATGAGCAACACCTCTCACAGCTGATTTATTGTGTCCTGCTCGCTGAAAAGATTTTTAAATGATTCTGGGAAAAATAAACTCAGGGACAGTGAGCTAAGTAAGTGGTTTAGAGCTCTGTTAACTAATTTAAATAACTTTTCTGGTAAAGCTTATAATGAGAGATGCAGATTGAGAAATAATAATAAAAAGTAAAATATGTTTTATTTTAATTTATGTTCTTTTAGAACCAGCACTATTCCTATAATAAAAAACACTGCACAGTACTAATACCACTTAGGACATATTTAGTATTAAGATATGTTAATGTGTTTTATATAAGTCCATCCATTTATATACCTTCTGCACAAGTATTTTCTTGTTAATAGTATTGTATTTTTATTTTGAGCGCTCTTTAATTTTGTCAAATTGTCTTTTTGGGCCTCTGAACTTTTGATGATGTAATTTCCTGTAAATTTGCGCTGCTTTCGTCAGTCGTTCTGGGGTAAGTTAGGTTATGTGGGCAAGACTGGAGTTGGACGGTAGAAAATGGCGGAAGCATCGGCGGAAAAGTCCCGGAGTACCGTTGAGCGTGAGTATGGAAGATGTTATGAACATCCTGGAGGTGGGTACCTTAGTAAACGCCAACGACTGATGACTAGTACACGAGCTGTTTCTGTTAAAGGTGCACGTGAACTCCATTTAATCAGCGGCTGTACTGCTTATTTTTATTTCACACAGGTATGTTAGCTCCCTCATTATTCTGTTGTTTATCTTGGTTTGTTATTTTGATAGAATAGACTTGTGTTGTCAATATGGTTTTACTTATTTTTATAGGAGATGACCAGAATTTTGATGGAATTGTATTGATATGATCAGCCTGTGTTTTATTTTGTTAAATACATGGGTTAATTCACTTGGCCAGTGGCCGTTCTGAGGTGCTTGTGAACTCCAGTAAACCAAAGCTGCTGTACTGATTATTTTTATTTTTAATTCACACAGATAATAAGTGACACTCCTGGTTGGCAAGAGGATGGTTGTCTTTGCTTCTCTACCCTGGTTTTAATCATCACAACACAATACAGGTTTCATTCCAGCCAAAAGAGTAGTGACACTTCAGCCGTACATTTACTTCTTTGGCAACATAAGTGCCGTTTCATGATCTAGACGCTTCGCTTCTGTCTTCATGCTGATGCAGTAGAAAGCACTGCTCCACCCATGGCATGTCTCTGGGTGTTCTCTGCTTTGTCACCAATCAGAGCACGACAGGAGAGCAAAGATCCATCTGTCTCGCACATGACAAGATTAAGATAAAGACCCTTTCATGTTCCCTGTCAAAATAACCAGAGGCGTTAGAAATCATATGTGACATATATTTTCAGAATTAAGGTTATTACTCTGTGAAATTTATATCTGACTGTCAGCATCAGCTGTGGGCAGGCTGGAAAAGAAAAAGTCATGTTATAAATTGAATATTAACCTTCTTCGTAGCATTGTGTACGACCCCCACTTAACCAATGCAGATGTGAGCGAACACTTAGAAAACAGCCATCTTACCACATCTATGAACAGTGCACAGCCATCCACACCCAGTTACTCCGCTACACCTGGGAAGCTCTTATTTCCTCTGAAACGAAAGCCCTGCGAATGTCTGCTCAAGGTCAGATGCACCATGCCACAAAAAAAAAAAAACAAACACTCGATGACTGATAGTGACATTGAATCCTCATAACCAGTCTCACACAGCAGTCGCATCACTGAGGCCCACGAAGAGTCGTTAGCTTTCTAAACGGACCACCCATGACCGTCGCTTATAATCTGATATTTCCACTGAAAGCAGACGTCTGGTGGTTTACTAAGGGCTACGAAGCACAACACAATGTGGCTACATAAAATGAAAAGGGAAACGTGTTAGTGTGAATGCTGTTAAAATACCTCACACCGAGTCGTTTTATTTATATATATATATATATATATATATATATATATATTTCATTCTGTCAACAAGCAAAGGTAATAGATGTTGTGCTTTCTTGCCTTTGTTCACTCTTCCTCCACCGCTCTTCAAAGGGAGCGATTTTGCCCCATGTTTAATATCTGATGATATTGGTTTGTGTTTAGAGTTGGTGGAAAAACTTGAGCAATATCTTTTCCCGCTCGCCCTCTACCCCACTCACCC
>JAUMTR010000010.1:3852329-3865845 GCA_032270685.1 Microctenopoma stevenorrisi
CCACCCCCTGCCAATGTCAGAAATTCGATAAAATCCCACTAAGTTGGATCTTTGAAGTGACTATATCAACTGGCAGAAGCTTGAGGAAAAAGTTGAATGATGTGGAAAAGGCTTATACAGTTTCCTCCATGAGCAATTATATCAAAGGAATTTGTCAAATATCATGTCAGAAGATCACGCATACAACTCCTCTCTGGGCCCGGTGCTATAACTCATCAAACTGCGAGAGTTTATTTCTGCTTCATATTTAGTGCAGTATTTTATTTTTTATTTTTGACTTTGCAATCCGTTTTTTTTTCATATGAATATCAAAACGAAAAAGTAATAATTTGTCATGCACATATAGTTCATTATTCAAGGTTGTGTTTTGTGCCGGGGACTTTACGGTGCCACTAGCAGTGTGATCGGCCGAGGAAATTAAAATCCCCCCCCCCCCTCTCACTCTATCATTCCCCTTAGTTGTTCGCTCCCTCTGTGTGTATGTGTCTCTCTTTCTCTCACCAAACATTTACTCTGCTGGGCACACTTTCTGAAGTGTGAACTGAATTATAGATTTCTAATTTCATCTAAACTTGAGGCCAGTAGGCCTTTGGTGAATAGCATGGATATTTTATCACAAATGAAAAAGTAAATAAAATACAGAAGCCTGAGGGCCCATGGAAAACCATACTTTTCGAGGGGATAAATGAAGGGAATTTTGACAGTAACAAAGTTTCACTCATTTCCTCTGGGTTTAGCACAGAAATAATACAAGCAGTAAGGTGCCACATTTGGTTCTGATGTACAAACATCAGGTTGTGACTTACACTTTGTTACGAAAGGCTTTAACCATTTTGTGCCACACAGGCCTACATAACGGCGCGAAGGGGAAACGTTGCTCTACTTCCTGGCTTAGACAAACTGATGCATGACTAATTAACTTACCTGTAATCCCATTAGGAGGCAGGCTTAAAGCAATTCAAAGGCAACCAATCGGGCAGGACTTTGTTTTACACAAGTGTGAAGTCTGTGGGGAAAAGGTTTGAACAACTACACGGAGCAGCAGTGTTTATGGATTGTTGTGCTCATTTCTTTGCCCACTGAGAACACTTCATGGCTCGTTAGCTAGCCTATGTCACACAACCAGCCTTAATTAGAGCAGCATTCGAAAACATGCATTACCATACAAATATTTGTAGATGATCTGGCTAAGTATGCATAATGATTCTACGGGGCTTTACAGTGGGAGGGAAAAAAAAGGAAGGGTGGTGGGGGACGTAGGAGTGGAGTTTAGTTTACTTTGCTTGACAGACGCTTTTATACAACGCAACGTACGGGAAGCCAGTGCCAGTGTCTGGCTTACGGACACACCTGGTGAAGGATGGGCTGACGCCTAACCTGTTGAGCTACCCGGCCGTGAGTGTAGTGAAGTAGGAGTAAAGCGTCTTCTTTCTGACACAGGTGTTTTATCAGTTTAATGATGGCACAGTGTGGATTCAGTGTTGGATTGTGCTGTAAACTCAGAATTAAAGCTTATTTCTAGGGATCATCAAAGCGTTGCTGAGAAATTAGGAAAGACAAATGAGGTGGGACTGTCTGTTCACGTCTTAGTCTTAAGGACACCTGGTATGATGACGTCTCCCATTTCATTTTATAATAACGTAATATAATAACTTCAAAGGACTAGAAAGACAATCTGGATAACCAATTACAGGCACAACCTGTTTATGGTAATATTGCTGGTCTTTTATCATGTCTGAACAACCTCAGAGTCACTAGGTCAGGCCGAACGACATTTCTGTTTCCATTTCAACAGGGCGTTACGTGACAATAATATAAAGGTGCGGAAAAAACAAGCTTATGTTTATGGATACAGGGCTGCTGACATTGAGTTGAAGTAATAATTTCTTATGTGTTGAGCTTTCTACAGTCTCCACAGAAGGTGGCTTTCTTTACCATCTACACACAGGTGGAAAAGCCAATAGCATTTTCATTCAAGGAGAGCGATAAGGGAGAATGTACTGATGTGCGTCTTCGCTGATCAAAAACGCAGAGGGCATTGTATTTCACATCCCACAAACACCAGATAAAGATGCCACCAGTGAAATGCACTGCACTTTGCTGCAACTAATATCAGGAAAGAAAATGGTCTGTCTGCATTTTTTATTCCTTATGATTGTGTTGCAAAGTGATTCCTCTGAAGCTCTTTTTCTTTTATTCTGAAAGGCTGACATCGAAACCTGACATTCATTGTTGATGTTTTCAGTAAATAAATGCAACAATTTCCCACTGTCAAGGTTCATAGTATTCTTAGATGCTAAATATCTGTTTGTGGCATCATGTTGTATATTTTCACCACATACCTGTAGGAAAAAAAATGCCCCAGATATTGGAATGGATGTGCACAATAAATGTGTGTAGTTGTTTTCATGACTAATCTCCTAAAATGTATGTTTCTATACAGCCAAACTCCACACCACAGATACATTTAGGCAAAAGTTGTTTTACTTGGATGGCTGAATGGATTACCACCATCCGTAGACTGCTCCTCTTTAGGTTTCTCACTTCCCCACTCCACCAGTAGGCTGAAAAATGACTAGAAACTGGGGAAGAGCGAAGCACCAAGCTCAAATTTCACATTTCAAATGGTCTTTTGTAAACCCACATTTGTGCTTCAAAGTTTTGTCACGCGCCACTTGTGCTTAACGAGTCTCAAGATGTGTGGTTCAGAAAAAACAAAACTGTAAAAACATAATTAAAATAATTTAATAAAAAATATTTTTATTTAATTGGCTTTTACGCATTTGTACAATCTGTACCTGTTTCGTCACCTACCACCTCATAATGCTTTATTCCTTTATTTTCAGCAACTCCCAGATTGATGACCTTTTGTCCACTTGGCAATTATTGCATAATGAAAAATCCACCCCCACTCAAGATTACTGTTGCTACTTGCTTGGGTTACACATCATTTTATCATCCAATGCTTTCTTTGGGAGTCCTGATCAAGCTGCTGTTTAGCATCCCTGGGAGGAGGGGGGGGAGGCAGGGGATCGCATTATCTCACACAGAAATAAAGTGAGCAGAATAGGTTCAGTTAGATGTTAGCCAAAGTAAAACGAGTTCAGTCGTTCAGTAATGCTGCAAAGTTGCATAATAATGAGCTCAGTTCCTTTTTTACTCCCTTAAGAATAAAAGAAATGTGTAATTTGCATAAGGACAAAACCATTTTTCAGGGTCAATGTGCTCTCAAAGGCCATAAATTCAGACAGAAACAACTTTATTATGATTAAAATCATTAATATCTTTTTGTTTTGTTGTTTTCTCTTGGACACAAGCACACATCTGAGCGGCGTGCTGCTAAATGCATGTTTTTAACACTGACTCACATAAATACCAAATGCCCACTGTTTGCACCGATGACTTTGTCCACCCACTATTTGCTATGATCAATACCTCAGGGATTCCTGAATGCTAGACAGCTCCCCGCCCTGCCCTGCCCCGCTTCTATATCAACGTATAAATGCATCTATTTTAATGCTTCTCCATAATATTGATTAAATAATCCACTCGGAAGCTTGGCTCTCCATTTCCCTGGCTCACTCAGTATCACAACTTAATAGATCCCTTTGGGAATAGGATGCACTGAACTGTGAAACAAAATGTCAGGCTGCGATTGGCCCTGTGAAGACCTGCGGAAATGAGAGGGGCATCTGCGTTTGGATGTATATCCCTGCGTTTTTTGAGTAAGTGGGAGGTGAAATGAGAAGGAAGGCACGACGAGAGAGAGAGAGGATGATTAAGCATGGAAAGTAAGTCAAAGAAACGGACTGAGGAAGAGATTTCAGAGGCTGATGAGACCTATTGAGAATGGAAGCGCTGAGCCAGGAGCAATGAGCCGTGATTCGACATAGCTGTTCAACCATTTGAATTCTGACCTCCCTCCGTCTCTCTTTTTCACTCTGAATCTCTCCCACCACCATCTGAAGGACTTCTGACTAGCTCAGATTCTACTGTACACTGCTAAAACGGAGGTGCATTTAGAGAAGCCTGTGAAAATGCGCTGCTCCCACGCCAAACCTGTTGTTTACATGAGCTGAAGGTAATGGACGTTCCGATGTGATTTTTGTTTTAGACTTCCATGGCACCTGCTGGTGAATTTGTGAGTTCCATTAGATGTTTAGAAAAATTGGCTCTGACATCAGAAGCAACTTGGACATGGATGTCCATATTATTATACTAGCCTTGAAACAGACAGAAAATAAAACCTGAAAGGTTCTTGAAAGTCCTTGGAGGAACATGTTCAATGGAAATTGAACATAATTATAGAGATATATTACCTGCACCAGGCCAGACAAGGACTCCCCCAATCAGCTCATCATAGGTGCACATATAGGAAAAGACACAGCTGATCCTCAGAGCCCCACAGTTCTTTTCCCTTACCACCTTCTCGCTGGTTGGTCCATCTCAGTGTTACCTCCCCGTGAGGCCACATGCGGATCATCTAAAACTGGAAAAAATAGGCAGGAAGGAATCTTAAGTCATTGCTAGAAAGCTCCTGTGTCATAAGAGATGCCTATATGACCTTTCTGTCAAAATTTTTAAATTCTTTATACTCTAAATAAATTAACAGAAAACCAATATAAATACCAAAAATACATTCACCTTGTGTGTCCTTTTTTAAAGCTAGCTAGACCTTACACTTCTCATAATTTTTCTCTTAGAAGATTAGAAAGTGCCTTGTGGCTGCAGTTAACTTGGCAGCAAAATGAGTTTAATCTGTGACTCCGCTCTGTGAGTGTATCTTGACTCTTGAGGTGAAAACGGAGAGCCACGGACCGCTCAGGCTACTGTGCTAATTAAACGTATCGGTTACGAGAGTTGTGTGTCAGTCTATAAGGCAGACACGGGCAGGGGTCTCATTTATCACTGAACAGATTTATGTCCAATAAGAATTCAGCTGCTTGGCATAAATGCACGGTTTGCTGCGTGTGTGTGTGTGTGTGTGTGAGAGAGAGAGAGAAAGAAAGAATGAGGGGGAGGGGAGAGTGGAGAAGAGAGCCAGGAACAGCTGAGTGGTAAAACATGACAGGATCTCCCATCTTTTTCTCTCTTTCTTATTCTCACCTACAGACACATGTGCCGAGTACTTAAACCAGCTCACAGCACATTTATTCTGTCAATTGAAATGACGCCTTCACACCAATATCTGGACCATGAAAGAGAAGTGTGTTGTCAGACAAACGGAGGAACATCTACATCTACCACTGAACCCGTCGTTGTCGCGGACCGAAAGCCAAACGCATCATTTGCCTTGTTGTTACAATTTGACACAAGCGGCGCGTCTGCCATCGCTTCGTATCGGGATGAATCTCGTGGCCTCTCTTGTGCCACAGAGATGCAGTTGCTGATAGCCTAGGTAAACACCTGTTATTTTCTGTGTCTCACATGGCCATCTGCCAAACAGTCATCTGACGAGGTGATGGCAGTTTAGACTGCGTGGGCTGTGCTGCTGAACACTATCTCAATTTCTTGTTTCCTTTCAAGTCAAAAACTCTTGTTTTTCTCTTGTCTCCTTTTTTTCTCTTTACTGTACTTTGCTTTGTTGCTTGTTGTGAATAGAATTCACGCACAGCTGCAAGCGCAACATCTTCATGAATTCCTGAGACGGAGAGAAATGGTAATACATTAATATTGGAGTTTAATGTAAATGACTTTACAGCTTGAAAGACAAAATCGTTTATTGTGCAGAATGAATAAAGAGGAAATTATTTCTGTAATAACTTTGTTTTGATTTATAGAAACTATGTATTAAGGGCAAAACTCAGCTAAGTGAGGATGTACTTCAGATAAAGTGTATGTATCTGTAGCTTCATTTTTAATCACACTACCAGGATGGCTGTGGTCAGTTGGTCAGTCCTTCATCCAGAATTAAATATCTCAGCGACTATCAGACGCATTGTGGTGAAATGTTGGGCAAATGTTCATAGACCCCAGAGGATGAATCCTACTTACTCTGGTTATCCTGTGACCTTATCTTCTAGCACCACCATGACATTGACATTTCTGGTTCAGACTGAAGTATCTTACCAGATATTAGACGGAACCGCTGTGACATTTAGAGGATCCATTATAAAAATATTGATGCTCTTCTCACTTTTCCAGCAGGTGAATATTTGACTGTTGACCAGAACAAGTGGCAGAAGATTCATACATTCATGGTTCCCACGGGCTGAATGACTTGATTCTCCAACTTTTCCTTTAGTGCGTGCCCATCTTACCATGTCGTTCAGTACCACTGTACCTAAGTAGAGCTGCACGCTGTAGATATTTAGTTCGTTCTAATGTACTTTGTTAGATGCATTGCTGAAAGTGTTTTGTTTTTCTCATGACTCTGTTTTTCTGTGAGGCTTCTCTCCGTCAACAGATCTAAAGAGCGTGTGTTATATCTCATCTCGGAACAGGCAACGTCTTAAATGCGTAGCGTCAGGGACAGCAGTTCTATACAGAATACATGTCTTAACTTTGTAAAAAAAAATTGTTTCATGAGGATTTTAGGCTCTTAGTGGCACAAGCACCCCTAATATACCCAGTATTCTTTATAAATCCATGATGAGCTATGACAACCAATGAAATCAATTGCAGCCACTAACCACTTCAACAGTTCAAGCTGCTAATATAATGGCTCGAGTCCCACAATGCGTAGATGCAAATGAGGAGAAAATGAAGGTTACTGCTAATTAAGAAGCTCAAATTGAAACCCAAAGACAGTAAGATCAGAACAGCAATATGGTTTCATGTAGATCTTATAAGATTAGAAATTCTCTGTTTGGTTGTTAGGTTGCGTTTTGGTTGACAGCACAGAGAAGGAGAGAGAGGGCAGGGTGGAGTAAGGGTAACAGGCCTGTACTATACTAAAGGCATACTTGCTGCACGAGTAACGGATGAGCAGAGAGCAGTGGTGGGAGAACAGGATAACTGGAGCAGGGTTGAAATGACAGGAAGTTAGTGCACACGTAGAGACAAATAGAATGAATTACTGACTGACGGCATTATAACCAACATTTTAAATTGTTAAACACACTTGAGTTGAGTGGGTTTTCTGTGACCGGTAATTTTCGCAGAATGTTTTTATGTTGGACTGCTACTCTATGCTAATATGTCTTATTTTAATTGGATTCTGGAGTCTTTTGTTGTTACATGACCACAAAAACTTGACTGTGTGTGTGAAAGTACACCACACACACACACACACACACATTGCGGCAGTTTAACCAGCTTCTCCCGATGTCCTCGCTGACTTGATGCAATCAGGAGAAAATCATGAGGAAACTCTGCCTACAGTTTTTCACCCACAAACGTTGATTCAAATGACGGGTGTTGATTTCCCCATGGCTGCCACAGTTTTGTTCAAATATAGGCTCAGGTGTATCTTTCTCTCTCTCTATCTCTCTCTGTGCAATATTCACCCGCTCGTGCTCTTCTAGGGTCTTTGGGTGTCCGTGGAGGGATCACCAGTTCTTCTCTTCCACACAAACCCCGGTGTTGATTTCTGTTGAGCTGACTACAGCAGTCATTGTAGATCCAGAGGCTAATGGACGGTGCCCAGGGTGTGAGGCGAGTGCTCATAGTTTGAAGCGGTAACGGCAAGAGTAACGGTGACGGAGCAGCAGTCGGTGCTCCCACACTTAATCAACATGTGAACAGTATGTGGGAAATCGAGGACTATGTCTTGGATGACTGGGTGAAGAAAATAACTCCAGTCACATTGACAGACCTATTTGACTCAAACCTTTTGCAGCAATGGTATGCTCTTCTTCTGTTATTTGAACGGCAGTTAAGCATCTCTCGTTAGTTTTCCTCTTCACTCAGCTGCCCTCCCAACGTGGACCCTCATTTGTCTTTTGTCGAACAATTGCCATTGTTTTGATAATCTTTACCTCCCTCGTTTTAAAAGAAAGCCACCTTATAATTAGCATTTTTTTTCCATTTCTTTTGGTTTGTTTTTCTTGTCTTCTGGTTTCAGATGACAGATAAGAAGTGCAACCAGGAGAGAAAGATCAGGAAATTTAATGACTAGGCAGATTTACTTGGTGGCCCTGGGGGTACAATTGCATACTTTTCCCTTGCACCTTGTGGATTTTGTGTGAAATCTTTGCCAAACTAGGCAGCACAAACCTCCGAATGGAGCCAGACGCAGCAGTGTACTACACCACAAAGACAAACGCGGATAGCAATACTGCATGACTACCAGTGCAGGTTGAGAATATATTTGTCTGAACAAAGGTACTTTATGTTTTTCTAGGTTGTATGTCATGGCGCGTTTTTGGTGTGAGGTAAGTAGGAGGAAACTTGTGTGCTCAGCTTGTGGCTATTTTTAACAGCAGCTCCCCCGCCAGCGGAAAGTTAGATAGAAGCCTGCACACTCTGCCTCTACCTTAGCTTTGTTCTTTTTGAGTCTCTAGCAGAGACACACATGCACATGCACTAGTGCTGGTATAAAAAGTAAATTATTTAGCCAATCAATAAAAATGATCCCTTTATTTATGTTTATAATCCTTTTTTTTATAATTATTTTAATCAGTGTATGTGAATTTAACAGCTTATAAGCAGCTGAATTTAAAGATTAAACATTGCCTATGTGATGGGCATAAGTCATGTGATTTGGGGCAACACGAAATCACACTACTATCAATTACTTTCATTCCAAAGTCTATTATTTACCTCTGGGTAAAATGTAGGTGCATCAGTGCACCATATTTGGGGAAGGCATCAAACTCGGGCCTTAAGAAAGTTGCTTGGGAATTGTTAGCATTTAGCACCAAATTTTCCATAAAGCTCCTCAAAGTCTGTTATTATAGACTTAATATAGGATTCTGTAGAATTGTTATCTAACACTTATCATATTTGTTGTGTGTCCTTTGAAGATCTCTACATTACTGGAGATCACCACAGGATGTTGGTGATCTGATTATTTTTTTGTGTGTGGAGGGTTTTAAACGTGTGACTATGTTCCAGTATAAAGTTTAGCAAAACCTTAGAGCAATGAGCGAATAGGGAGTGTCAGAGGCAGCCTTTTCATTATGTGGAAACGGCTCCAAGATGCTACCAAATACAATGTTAGAGGCGAGACCCCTTTTTTCAAAATTGTATTCCATTTTTATTGCGCACTGGTTGCATACATCGCTGTAAATTGTTTGATGGAATAAAGTGCCGTTTCATATGACTGCTGTTGTCACAATCAATTTGTGCATTTACAATTCAGAAGGCTTTGTAAGATGAAATTCTATAAAGGTAACATGATTTACAAAGAGATCTGTCAGTGCGTTTGGAAGTATTGATGCTTCAGAGATAAATGTATGGTGGTAATCAAATCCTACTGTAGGTTGCTTGGTCTTTCTGATCCCTGTGTCAGGATTCAAGCTTTCACTTTCTCTGAATGGTAAATTGGATTAGGTTTATTGTTGCTCTCTGACCTCTTTTACTGGCTCCTTTTGACCTTAAACTCCAGACAGTCAATGGACATGGTGCACCCACATTACCTGACTGTGTTGAGGTAACATTTTACTATACAATGAAGTCTTTTTTGTGGAAATTATGTACAGGATATAATTAATTATAATTTGTAAATATTTTTGTGCCATGGTTAAAGGTTGCTTTCAGCATACTCAAGAATCACTGTCAACCCAGTCTCCTAAAATGTTATGCTTTCTTTTTCAACGATAATTTGCAACCTAAGTTGTATGATTGCAGTCTTGTTCTATATGTTTGGGTTCAGGCACTCAAAGTACTCGGTTAAGGTTGGAGACTATATTCTCACTAACCTTTAAAAAATGCACAATCTGATCTCTGACTTAAAATACAAAAGGCAAACAAAATACATTGTAATTAAGGGAAACTTTACAATTGTGTTTTACATCTGTTTGTGATAGACAAAAGTATGCACTGTCTTCATCTACACTAAACAAGGGGCTATTAGCCCACTGGAAAAGACAAAAAAATGGAAGAACTACTTTACAGTAGTAGTTCAGCTCAAAATAACTTGAGATCCTGGCAGAATATTTTAAAATGAATCAACTAATGGGTCTAAAGTTGATCAAATCTAATGAGAGAGTAAATAAGTTGGCAACTATGACAACTCGAGCAGACAGTCTGGCTAAGATTGTCGCTCTGCCAGCCAAGACAGTCCAAAAGTGTTTTGTTTTTTTTGGCATTGACATTTTGTAAAATAAATAAATATATATATACATATATATATACAATATGTGTTGTCCAAATAAATAAATACACATACGAATAAAGTTACTTACAATATGTGTTGTCCAAATCAGATTTTACGTTGTAAATTGAAATGGGGGTAATGCAGAAGTTGTGTCTGTTCCGCCAGTCGTCACACACCTCAGACATTTCCCTCCCACTGTGGTTTGGAGTATTATCAAAACAAGCCCTAACAACCTCAGCCTGGTAAGCTTGTGAATTATTCACAAGTCTATGGGCATTTATTTTGTTCTCCCGTAGTGTGCATCAGTGCAGTCTCACACATACAGACAGAGCTCATCTCCTGCTCCTCTCTAAATTTCAGTGCCTGGAAATAGAATTCCCTCTGTGTACTTTACTTTACTTTACTTTGCTTGGCAGAGTAAAGTAAAGTACAGACAGAGCTCATCTCCTGCTCCTCTCTAAATTTCAGTGCCTGGAAATAGAATTCCCTCTGTGTACTTTACTTTACTTTACTTTGCTTGGCAGAGTAAAGTAAAGTACAGACAGAGCTCATCTCCTGCTCCTCTCTAAATTTCAGTGCCTGGAAATAGAATTCCCTCTGTGTAGTTAACTCAAGTTTGACAGTTGTGTTTAAAAAAACAACTACATTGTTTTGTCATTGCGCCTGCTGACGTCACACTTCAGACTTGCCCCAAATAGAAGTCCATTACATAATTAAGTTTTACACCCCCTAAAATATGTATCCGTCTGTGTCAGTAGCCTCATCCAATGTGTTTTGATTTGGTACCTCTTTTTCTGTAAAACTAACTTTGTTCACTACTAATATTTTCTTTCTCCCACTCTTATAAGTATTACACTTATTTCTTATTATATACTTTACTTTGTAGATGCTTGGCAGATGCTTTTACCAAAGCGATTTACAAGGAGCTAGCGCTGGGTGTCTGGCTCAGGGACACACCTGGTAGGGGGATGGACTATGATGCTTAACCCATTGAGCTACCAGGCTGTATAACTGAAAAAAAGGCAAGTAATAAAAACAGCCTAGAAGTATATTTTGACTTATGCTCATATTGAAAGACACAAAACTAAATTCTGTGACTCAAATTAATGAATTAGGTACTGTTTGTAAATAAATATGCCTGCTTGAGCGCGTGCAGCTGTGCAGTGGTCAGTTGCTGGAGCATTTAGAAGCACAAGAAGAAGCTTGACTTGTTAATCTGTATGATGTGTTATGCCCCAATTAGCAAATGTGAATGGGTTGGCACATGTCAACAAGCAGACCCTTGTTGGTGGCTAATTTTGGTCGACGGCTAAAGGATGGGGATTTTAAGATGTGTAAAAGATAACTTATAGGGCAGCGGTCGAAACAACTGTAGAGCAACAGATGCAGACTGAAGTTTCCGTGACAGGTGACGATGATGGACAGTCAAGTAGTTTAAGTGAATTATTACAGCATGCAAACCATCTGTATTTCATAGTTCCATGTCATAGATTGCTTGCATTTCATCTATATAAAAGTGATTGTTGTGATCTTCGTTACTAGCACCTTTCCACTGTACGTACTGTATGTGGTTGCTTCTCTCTACTGTACAGTCATCATTTTTCAGCCAGCTGAGGCCCTGCAAACTTTTTTACATCTGAAAAGTATCAGTGGTCTATTTGTATTTATGCTCAATTTGTTATTGCACCAGAACATAGTAAATATATTTTAGTACACCTATTATACAGTCACAGTGCAACCAGTACAATTAAGGACTTGGGCACAGCACATAACTATAAATACTTGCAGCAAGGGAAATGGCATAACACTCATTAATGCATAAAAAAACAACATAGTTATTTGGTGCCCTACATAGAAATATCAGAACATTTCTTAATAATTTCTGTTATGGCCCCAGGCCCTATTGTGTTTAAGAGTCTTTCACTGTGTTCCTAGACATAGCCAGTGGAAAAGTCATGCCCAGGTTAGAGGTACTGGACACACCTGCTATTCCTTTATCATCTGAAACTGATTCCATTCTGTATCCCTCCTGTGTGCTAACTCGTGAACAATCGAAGTAAGAATCTGAGCTCATGATTTCAGATACCCTTGTTAGTTCCACTCTTGCAGGTGACCAAGGCCCTTATTCTGAACCGGAACCTGAGAAAACCAGAGTAGGATCCACTGCTGAGGCGTTGAAGAGTCCAAAACCTATGGTCTCAGGCCCCAACGACGCACTCCCAATCACATCGCAGCAGCTCCTAGATGCACAGAAAGAGGATCCAACATTACGCCCCTGTTTTAGGTGCTCAAACAAATACAGCTAAGAGTGGTACATATGTCATAGAGCATGACATTTTGGTGCGTATTTGGTCACCCTCAATTACAAAATGTTTAGGCTGGGGTATGCTAAAACAAATGGTTATCCCGTTACCGTACCGCCAAGAAGTTTTAACCTTAGCACACGAAAGCCAATGGGCCGGTCACCTTGGCATAAACAAAACGTATCAGCTTGTATCGCAACACTTCTTCTGGCCAAGTTTAAAAGGGGACGTCTGTCGTAGTTGTCACATCTGCCAGTTATTGGGGAAGCCTAACCAACCGCCTCCCTCTGCTCCATTACATCCCAGTCGCTGTATTTGCTGACAATTTTATGTGCCGCAACTCTGGCTCTATTGTTGGCACTACAACACTTTGTTGATTTGATTTGATTTATGTTGCTTCTTCTTCCTCTGCTGTTATTGTGTACACCGACCACAACCCCCTAACCTTTCTCTCCTGTACGTACAACCCCAACCAGCGCCTCATGAGGTGGCCTTTGCTGGTTCAGAATTTCAATCTAGACATTCTTTACAAGAGAGGTACTGAAAACGTTATGGCTAATGCCTTGTAGCTTAAGTAAGTAGCACCGACTTTGTATATGTGTAAACCATGCTGGTTTGTGTTTTAAGGGGTGGGGTGTTACGGCCCCAGGCCTTATTGTGTTTAAGAGTCTGTATCACAACCTTCACTATCATGATTGTATTTTATGTTATGCCATACTAACGAGCCAGGGTCATAACAATTTCTTAATCACTAAATGTGATGTTACTAAGTAATATAAAAACACTCCAATCTGCAGCCCCATGCTGTGTGGGGCTCATTCTTTTCATTGTAATAGGGTGGCTGGTCTTAAAAATTAGACATTAGTTTATAAAAACACAGTTAAAGGTTAAAAAAAAAAGAAATTGTACTGTACTGAATTTTGAGACTTTTGGATGTTTAACTCCTATCTATCTGATAGATCCCAGTTTGTTCATGTTAATGGTGAATCTTCCATGCATATGCAGGTTAAAT
>JAUMTR010000010.1:3865945-3898920 GCA_032270685.1 Microctenopoma stevenorrisi
TGCCTTGAGATAACTTTTGTTGTAAAATGGCGCTATATAAATAAAACTGAATTGAATTGAATTGAATTGAATTGAATGTTTTTAATGTGCCTGATCAGTACCTGGAGAGGCAGATGGACGATAATCATCGTATTTGTACAATAATTGTTGTGTTTACACGATCATTTCACCGTCTTTATGATATACGATCAATAATTCTAAATACCACAAAATTTGCAATAATAAAAAACTTCCTTTTATGGCTAAAGTTATTTAATTGGTACAACAGATGTTTGCTACTGTGCAGCTTGTTTATGTGCAATTGTGTGTCTTTACAGCCAATCAATGCACAATGTTAAACGCAGTGACGCACAGCGTATGATGAGTGGTTTGAGTGCGGCGGGATCTATCCACACAGATAGAGGCCCTGTTGTGCCCACAGGTGTTTCCTGTAGGTAAAAAATGTGTTATTGAAAATACTTTGCACAGTCTATGATGTGTCAATAAAGCAGACTGTCTGAGCCACGCGAGAATGCTAATTGCATAAGCACAACAATTTTTATAAAAATACAATAATTTTAACATTTATTATTGGTAGCTTAATAGAATAAGTGTACGGCTAGGAAGCAGAAGGTTGCCGTTTGGTGGGCTAAATTGCCCTGCCCAATTCAACTGGCTGAGAGTATCGCCACCAAACATTTAAAAACTCACTTGTTTAAAATTTATTTCAAGTGAGTCTACCACACATACACGCATTCACATAACTGTCTGCCACTTAACAATTCACAAGCATCTTCTTTGTTTTGACGAGGCAGGTCTTATCAGGGCTCTATGTTGTAGTAACTCAGAATTTACGCACACCAAACGGTAATTGCTTGTGCCATCTCCTTGTAAATCGCTTTGGATAAAAGCGTTAAGTAAAAGTAATATCAGGCAACACAGGAGTTTACAGCGTTTCAGTTGCCCTCCTTAAGCACACGACTTTTATTTCAGTTTCAATATTTGTGTAAAAAAGTTTGTGTGTGTAGGTGTGTGTGTGTGTGGCTGTCTCTCCCTCCTGCAGAGCAAAAAGTCTCTGAATACTGATATAAAAGTGACAAAACACCCATTTGCGGTTTCAAAGTCTTCCCAGCAAGAAGATATTTAAGTGAGAAAATGACTGGTTTCTCCTTCCTTAATTGCAGTCCTGCTGTGCTGTTGTAAGCGCATAGAGAGCTACTTTATTCAACACTACTGACAGTTACATTTCAGGGAGGAGGGGTAAAAAAAAGAGCGATAAGAAATTGTCTTCCTCCATTTGTACGTCTATAACAGCACGTGAAAGTTGATCACGTTGCGACACAGGAAGAGTGCGTCGTTTGTCTGTCTGTTCATCCGTAACACTTCATTTTGCTGACAGAAGGTTTAGTGTTTTGCTGTGAGGCCTCAACCTGTGTGGTTTCACTGAAATAAAGATAGGATGTCAGGCTGGAAGTCAAACACAACAATTTTGCCGATAGTGAGAAGCCGGTGAGCCGTTATGAAGCACTACACATCCTTAAAGGGGAATATGACCCACAAACGGTCTGGTTACCCTGCAAAATGGTTTCCACCACTGTGTGTCACTCACCCGTGTAAACGCGCTCCCTCCTCCGTGTGTCAATACACCGGCTGTTGACAGGTGAAATGAGTTGCGGTAGCTGTACCTTGTCTGCTGTGATAACTTGGACATCTGACTTTAATTCAACTTACATTCTTACTGTTAGCAGAAGATGGCTCCTTTCTCTGGATGAATGATTTCTTTTTTCTGTCACCATGCATCCCATCAAAAGACCTATTACCCAAGTGTCTTGGGTAAAACTGACAATCGCTTGGCTTTAGGGAACTTGCCGAAGTGATAATGTGAAAAGGATAACGCTGGCAGGGATGAGGCTGCACTTACATTTTGTGTGTGAGCGAATGTGTTTCCATTAATGTTCAAAAGAAAGTAATGAGAGAATTTCAGCCACAAAGGGCGGAAAGAGGAAGGAGGTATATAGCAATTTAATATCAACGTGATACAATGACAACATACAGTATATATATCTGGATTGTGTGTGTGTGTGTGTGTGTGTGTGTGTACACTTTCTCTGAAAACTAAAACCTAGACAGATCACAGAATCATTGAAGTAGGGATGAATCATACAGAACATAACTCTCTTGCTTAATGATCAGTGATGCAGCCGAGACAGGTAACTTGGCTTTATTGTAAGTTGCACTCCTGAATAAAGTTTTCGAATATCATTAGGGAAAGAAACTTTAAAAAACAATAGTGTTGATTCGTCCCATCAAGGTGCGCAAGCTCTGTGCTGCTGTGGTAATCAAAACCGTCGTGTCAAAGAACAAACGGCAGCAAGGCTGGGAAGTTGTAGGCTGGACTCCTAATCCTGCCAAAACAAGCTTTCATCCAATAATCAAACAAAGGCTGGATCGATGGTGGCAGAGATCAACGTGTCAGTGGCGAGCCTCTCCGATACCAACCACTAGTCCAACATTGAAATTGACCGATGCTGCCCTCGGGTTGTCAGTATCCGACGGTGAAACGTACGAGTTGCCACGAGAAAAACAAACATTTGTTTGAGGACCAATGTTACGTAAAACTATGCAATATAAGCAAAATCAGAAAGTGTATACGCAGCTTTGAGAGTGCATCAATTTGTCCTCACTTTCGTTCTACGGAGAGATGCCATTTGCTTGTTTTCCACAAACCAGGGGCCATAAGCATTTATTTCATCCAGCTTCAGATGATGGAAAAGAAAACTAAGTGAAAACATAATTTATTTGTCTCATTACGCTCAAATCTTTCAGAGTAAGCAGCAACTTTTAAATAGAGTTCTTCGTACCTATTGCGATCCTATTTGATATTGATTAAACCAGTGTGCAGCAGCTGCAGGTGCAACACACACACACACACACACAATATTCTTAGACATTCTACATTCTCATAAACAGACATCTCGGCCCGGCAGCATTGTCAGAAGAAATGCTATTTCTGTCCCATCGGGCTAAAGTGGGAGCCAGACAGTACAGGACCTTATAATCACTATCAGAGAACGGCACGGAAACCGGACCCTTCCGATGTCACTGATCCAAAGATGTGTGGGATCGCTCGGGGTCATTATATCCCACTGGAAAGTTAATCTCACACCAATTAGTTCCAGCCCAGGAGCTACCACTGGGCACTGTACTATGAAATGGTGGTTTCCTTTGGGAACCCTCCTCCCACCTATCTCCCTCTCTCTCTCTCTCTCTCTCTCTCTCTCTCACCTTTTTCTCTTTCCACAGATCGACTTCTACACAACGAACCACGGCATTGCTCCCTTTCTCACACACACACACACACTTTCCCTCTAACGTTTTTCGTATTGATCCAGCCATCATTCTATTTTAGCTCTGCATTTATGTCTAGTGATATTACCGGGAGTGTTACATGACTCTCCTAATTGGTGTGTCAATATGACGTCAGTGCTTTCGCTGCTCTCCGATTTAAACCAGCACTTAAGTGCATCTGACGTAGTATTTACAGTAATTTCTTCCCTGATCATTTTTTTTAGATGAAGAATGATCTCATGTTATTTATGTGAAGTATGGTTTTAACACACACTCTGACCTCCTAACTTTCTGAACATGTATTGTTATAAAATTAATTGGGAATAGATTAAGTTACTAATCAGACGATGCTCAATAATGCAACGGATAACTTCAAAATCAAATAAAGACATTTTTCACATTTACACCCTTTTTATGTGGCCTACTAGTTTAGGTGCATCCTCTTCGCTTTAATTTCTCTGTGAATTGAAGCAACACAATTAGGGCTGCATATTTTTGGAATCGAGTATTCTGTCGATTTTCTCATCGATTATTCTAGTAATCGAATAGAACGTATTTTGCGTTATAAACAATATTTATAGTGCATTATATCACATGAAAGACCTGTTATTGATAAACCAATAATCACAAATACTGTGCGTTATAACTAGCTATAGATAGCTAACTATAGCTAGTGTTTAATTTAGTTAGCAATGCTAATTAAACATCCCTAAGGTTTGCTGGAGCGGATTAGCGAAGCAAAGCATGTGAAAACCTGACAATATAGCGATATATGACGTAAACGAAGCCTAGATTTTAAAAAAAGTCCTCAATGATTTTTTATAAATCGAGTTATTTTAATAATTCAAGGAATCGTTGCAGCCCAAAACACAATTTCCAATGGATGGCAGCACAAATACTGAGCTATGATGTCAGGCCTCCAAGATAATTATTTTCTTACAAGGCGTAGTGGTGTGGAGTGCATGTAAAGAAACGTCTGTGGACAGATGGCAGTCTAATGGAGCTGTAAGCAACAACTGGATAAACAACCCAAATCCACAGACGGAGCTTGAGGAGACTCACTCAAAAAGACTCAAAGCTGCAGTTATTTTTCAAACAATGACTTAAGCATCTGGATACGGTGGTCAATGAGAGATTGCAACCTTAAATTTGTAATAAGTAAACGTTATTAGATTTCTTTTCTCGTGGCCGGCTTTGCTCAAGCTAAGCAGCCACACGTACAATTTTAACCCATTTGGGAAAATGGTTAAAGTTAACATTCTTTGTATGGTCAAATATCTAAATCACATTTCAGACAGGACGTTTGCACACTAAATAGGAGCTTTGTGGTGTAGCTATTGAGGCTTTTCATCAAGTCGACTCAATGATTTTCTCTCCGCTCTCAAAAGTGTTGTTTTCACTTTTCTGATTTCTTTATTTTTTTCTTTTGTTTATCCCACTTCATCATTGCTTGATTTCTCTTTTCCAGCTCCTGTTCCCTCCTTCTCCCCCACTTTCTGCTTTTCTCTCAGCTATTTTCACACGCCTTCGTGACATGACCGCGGGGCCTGTAAACAGAGAGTGTGACAGATGCAGATGAGTGTGTGACAGGGAGTAGTTCGGCGCCGCTCTCTTTCACGTTGCTCTCCAACTCGCAGGTTTGTCATATACTTAGCAGTGCTATCGTAGTGCCAGGACATTTTGACTTTGAAACCACAGACCATGATTCACAGCTCCAACGCCTGCTGAATTGTACAGTATGTGTAAAGTACGTTGTGGTGAATTAATCTCCATCAGCTGGTACTGTACTGCAGGGGTGTGACGCTCGCACATGTACGTAAGGAAAATGTGTGCGTCAGCATTCACGAGTCCATTTGGTTCAATTTGGCCATCTGTGTTATAAGCTAACAACTCATTCACCTCAGAACTCCACAGCGCTCTCCACTGTTGTCTGCGTTTACCGGGTCAGTTTGCAGGTCTTGAGCTTCGTCATCTATGGACCCTGCAGCTAGTGGGTCGACATCCGGATTCCTCCTGGCCACACATCCACGTGTCCTTGAACAAGACACCAGAACCTCGATATAACACCGTCATCTACGTCATCTAATTTTCTCAAGGGGTCAATAAAGTATGTACTTATCAAGTGAGAATGCTCCAAAATTTACTAATCAAGCAGAAATAATAAAACTGCTCATTTGGACAATTTACTAAAAAGTTTCAGGAGGTAATATCTCTGCTGTGCTGGCAGAGTAGTTGTGACCTGTAGTCACAGGAGAATTGGCAGCACATCTTCACATTAAGATGAGTTTTAGAGTGTTTCAAGTAAAGGAAGGAAGAAAGAGTTCCTATTGTAATTTTTGACCAATAATTACATCTGCAGTATCAGTATATATGTAACATTGATATGTAGTTACTTTAAGAGATACATCATAGTTAAATTCTAATTACCAGCTAACTTCCAATTCCAGCAAATGTTACAAATAACACTCTGTGGGAACTAAGTGGCCACTGGAATGTGATATAAATTACCACTGACTGTGTGCTCATTCCTTAGAATTTATGAGACTTTGTTGTCCTTTTTTCAACATAATTTTCTCGGGAGGTAAGATGACCTCAGCAAATTTAACAGTAAGTGCTTTCTGAAGTAGGGCTACATCTATCAGCCTGGAAACAAATGTGTGATATATGGACCTAAAAATATAGGCTACATTTATTTCCCAACTCTATTCTTTTTTCTCCATTCCTATCTGCTTCTTCAGCCTAATGTTTGGGCTGGAACTCGATTGCTGCTGGCTGCGTTTTCTTTGAGGACATTGTACTTGGGTCGGGACCCTCTCTGGACAAAGAGATGTGCTTATGTAAATAATTTCTCATAGTTCACTGGAGAATTTGTCTGTCTTTGCACGCCAACCTACTCATGGCAGATTTATCTGCTCACCTATTGTGTCTAATTTCTTTTGCTGGCTAAGAGGCTGCCCAGCCTGCTTCGAGACCCCCTAAAGAGCCAGACTTTCCCAGAAGGCTTAGATGATGGTATTGTCATGTAAGGAGGCTACTTCTTTTGCCACTGAGAGAGGGTGAGAGAGGCACTTGCAGCTATTACCCTGTTTTTTATCTTGTTATATCATTGCCAGATGGAAGTGTGGGAACATGTCTGACACAACTGAGATACTTTCAGTAAGATTTCACTGTCAAAAGTGGTCTTATGCGACAGTCACTGTAGCAGTCATGTAATCATAAATATAGCATTAAAGGCTTGTGCAGTTTTTAGAATTTACAGGGAGAATGACGCATGTTTCCATAATAAACTGCACTGTAAGACAAAACAAGTTCTATTTCTTTACAAACTAAGTTGAGTTTTTTGTCATATACAAGTCTCATGTTGGCAGTAAATGGGAATGAGTCAGAAATGTAAAAATAACCTGCTTCCTCACTGATAACTTCTTTCCTCATGCTGACTCTCACACATTCACAGTTTTTTTCGTCTACCCTTAACATTTCAGTCTGACAAGCAGTATGGAGATTTTTCAATAAGTTAACTAAAGGATTGGGTTTTTTTGCACATTCGCCATGCTTAAATTATTAAGATCATTAAATATTTTTTTATAATACATAAAGATAACCCGAGTAAATAAAAAAGTTTTTTTTTTTTTTATCACTGTAGTCAATCATCATTTTATTTATTAAGGGAAAAAGCTTCCCAAACCTGCCAGGACCTATGTGGAAAAAGTAATTAACAAATATCTTAATTATCCCTAACACTTTTGGACAGATATTATGTGGACTGATGAACAAAACAACAAAAGTTAAACATTCCACGTGGCTTGAAACCAACATTGCATTTCATGACGACGACATCATACCAACAGTCAAACACAGTGGTGGTAGTGTGATGGTCTGGGGCTGCTTTGCTGTTTTGTTGCTTCAGGACCTGGACCACTTGCCATGCAAATCATGACACTTGGTTTTTCATTTAGAGACAGGCACGTTTGGACAGCTTTTTTCTCCTAATAAATCGAATTGTCATTTATGTTTTTGAAGTTTTAATATGTGTTTGATCTAAGTCATCTTTTTAGATATGAAAAATAAAAAGACCTTTTTAACCGTAACTGTCAGATAGTCTGTGCTGAAAAGGAGGACCCAAATGCAGACAAGAAAAAGAAACAAAAAACAACAAAAAAAACTTAATTAAACAACAGAAAATCACTTCCATAGGAGGCAAAACTACAAGACTGGAAAAAACACTAAGACAGGGGGTTGACCAGAGACGAACAGAGAGACCAAGAAGGTGTGAAAGGGCGAAGGGACAAAATGGAAACTTAATCCAAACCAATTTACAGAAATGACGAGCTGAGCGAAGGGCGAGATGAAGACCGGGTGACTGGCAGGAAAATAAGGTGACATGACGGTTTGAACTGACAAGGGCAGTGGCTTAAATAGTGAGTGGACTGATTGGAAATGAGCAGCTGGAAACAATCAGGGAGTGAAAGTGGAGAGAGAGGCGTGGCTAAAGTGAGGGAGAGAGAAAAGACATGGAAGGGCCAGAGGGGGACATGAAACAGACAGTAACTTTTATAACTTTATATAACTTATTTTATAACTTTTTTAGGTAATTTTTTTTATTAAATTTTTAGTAATATATATATATATATATATATATATATACACACACACACACGCGCACACACACACAGTGTGGCAAACTGGAAAGTCATGAAGTTATTGCAACAAGCACAAACAATAATACATTCATACTTGACCTGTGTTTTAAGTTGTCTTGTTTACCTCTGGTTTTACCTCTGTGAACTCACCACCACCTCATCCTCTATATACAAATGGATTGTTAAATGGACAGGCAGCAAATGTTTGAGTTGATTTTTGTCACCCGCAATCTGTCAGGCTGAACATTTGTCAGAGAACGTTTCGATTTAGCAATATGGGTGAGATTGGCTGGGAGTTAGGAAGCTGTGCATCAAACCACAAATCAAGAGTTCAGTGAACACTCAGGAACAGATAGTGCCGCACTGAATCGTGACTGAAAATGTAAGACTCCTTCAAAGATATTGTGACTGGATCAGTTTTAGAAAAGGCAAAGAAAAAAAAAGTCAAAGTTAATAATCATTTTTTTCATACTTTGAGGACCTTTTTAGGTTTGATTTATAGTGCTCCAGTGATCCAATCTCTTGTGCTTGGGACACATTCCTATTTCCACTATTTTAATATAACCTCTTATGTCAGGTTTTGTTGTTAACAGCAGCGCTGTTGAGTCACTCATTTCACGTTCGAACAGATAAGCACATCTTTCAAAGAAACCTGAGACGCTAGCAGAGCTTCAATCAGGCCAGCTCATCTGTACCCAAACTCCAGAAGCATTGGTCTTAAACTGCTAAATTAATTAAAATGCCAATGCAAACAGTGTGGAAAATTATGCTAAGTTGACATTTTCACTCTTTGTCAAGGGCATAGTTCGGCCAGATACTCACAGACTACATCAGTTCAGATATCACTTGTTCACTCGTAATAAAGTAAGTTTTTTTTTAAGTTTTATTGTCTTCTTTTTTGAGCAGTATAGGAATAATGTGCTTTTGTGTTACATGGCTGTATCTACTTGTACTTATGAGCTTTAAATGAGAACAGCATTTTCTGGTCCTAATTGGGTCGATTTGCTTTTGAACCTGCCACTGTGCTGCGGGCGGCACCTTCTTTGGATATATTTAAATCAAAGGAGACACCTACAAAGCGCAGGCACACACCTACGCAGGGAGCAAAACTTATACACAAACATGCTCATAGAGGAGCATAGACATATTCACAGGTTCGCGCTCACACACACGTGTGCGCACACACACACACAGGCGACGTTCATCTAAAGAGTCTGACTCCAACAGACTGTCAGCCTTTGCAGACGGAGACGTGTCAACATCACAGAACTCTCCCCTCAATGACAGGCGTCTCCATGGCACCCCTCAGATCACCGTGGCGCCACTACGGCAGCTCTTTACGTTTCAATCTCCCCTCACTTCTTCCCCCACATCTCAAGCACAAGGGTCTGGAAATATGTTTCAGAACAGAACAGGGCTTTGCTCTGACACACTCACACACACACAAACCTCTACTGTGCGCACTTAGAAACTTTGGGAAAAAAGGAAAAAGCACCATTCCGCATCTATGCCATGTTAAAATGGGACACAGCCAGGACAGGAGTACATTTCCACGTTGGCGTATCATTAGCTCACACTGGGTCACTCCACCACAGTTAAAATTGCTGACAGGCAAAACCTCTGTCTTCATTTCTTCCCCTAGTAGTAAGGAGCTGCTGTTTTTTTTTTAACTCAACATACATTGAATTACAATTATTATTACTTCTTTATATAAAAGGTGTAATCTGCAGGTGTTTGAACTGTTTGACCAGATTCTCCCTGCATTCCACAGGCCAGAGGCATATGAGGTAGTGGGCTCAAATCCTCTAAATGGCCCACAGGAATGAATAAGTGTGACTGATGGATCTCATCCCAGTGTCCGCCCTCACCGCGTCAGACACTTTGATGCTCCCTTCCGATAACTCCAGAAGGGCTCTCGGCTGTCCAACGCTGGAAATGGCGAGTGTGTGAAGTCTCTTCAGAAAGACTTTTATGCACATATTCTGTACGTTGTATGATGTAATTCATATTGGCAGAGAGAAAATTTACATTTGAAGTGTTCAACACCATTCCAGCACCCCTGTGTGTGGTCCTCCACGTAGCATGGCATGATGACAGCATCCTGTAATGTTTCATGTGGATCCAACCACTTTAGGAAATACCTACTGAACAGGTCTGAAGTCTCTTTAAGTAAACATGAAGGGAGCCTGCTTCACAGGCAGTTGATGTCCCAGTGCCCCTGGTGTCACAAAGTGTTTTCTCATTATTTCCAGTACAGTACTATCTGAGGACCTGACATCAGTCATTGTGCATACAAGTACTCAGGTAAAGGGTATGAGGGCTCAGCAGACTAGGTTAGAGATCTGCAGCAGTCACTCGGTTCCCAATGTCCACAACCTGATTTTGGAAATAGCCTAAGGTCAAATGTTGTTGATACTGTAGATAGATGATGACAAATTTTTAAGAACCACGGAGTGTGAATTGTGACATGGTTGGTTTCTTGTCTAATGTCTATTTTGGGTTGACCACACAGCAGATCAGATTTCGTCTATGGGTTGGGATGCTTTCGTGTCAGCGCCGCAATATGTTTACTTTCGCATACCTTTGCATAATGTGGACAGACAAAGTGGACTGTTTTCTAATGGCGTTAGCCTTGACATGCAACGTGCACAAACAAAATGTAATTGAGATAATTTATCACTGACAGCATGTCTGGCAGTCTAACTAGAGTATTATTAGTATTAAGGATGTGAAACTGCACGCTACCTTTTATGAAATCAAAGAAGTAGGTCCAAACTGTATGTGATAGATTTCATGTTCATTGCAGTGCAGTAAACATGTGGCATCATCCCCAGCTCTCTCGAGGTTTAAAAACATATTATTGATTTTACTGTTGCAGTTCGATGCAGGATTGTAGTGGCACATTTCTGTGAAGGCCACTGACATGGCCCCTTGTGTTTGTGGGAAATGAACCCAACTAGTAATCTGAAGAGCGCCAGTTTGAAATCCCTCGAGGGTCTAAACTCATATGTTGTGACCTTGAGCAGCCCCATTGCAGTCATACCTGCCTGGGTAAATATCACAGTAAATATCACACGCATAGGTGTTTGTGTAATCATTTTGTTTCAAAGAGGTTTGCAGACATTTGAGGTTTAGTTCAGTAGCGTGTACTACACACAGGATGGCTTCATTAGAAATAAAGTATGTTGGACTTACTCCACTGGATGACTATGTTTCTGTCGACACTACTAAATGCTACAGGTGTGCACACATTCAAAAGGAAGATAAATAATCATATCAAACCAGAAAAACCCAACTTCCGCACACCTCATTCACAGAGTTTTAATCATTTCAGGCTGTGAAGATTTGATTTCTATACATATTGTCACAGCTCAGGAAACACCGGAGTTGACTGCAGAGACACCGCGAAAAATGTCAAACAGTTCATCTTTATTCAAAGATAAAGGCAGGAAAGCGACGAATGCCGTGGGCCAGAGCCAGCAGGAGGATGTACTTTAAGTAAGAAGCAGGCAAAAACACTAAGCAAACACGGTAAAGGTGCAGGCAGAATGAAAAAAAGGCAACACACTAGAAATATGGATTTTGAAGTCTTAACTTAAATAGGCATTGGCAGTGTTTTACACATTGTGGTCATAATTGAGCGTGTGCTGGATGCATCTTCTTAGGTGTGTGTGTATGTTCGTTTACAGAGCTCATAATGCTGCTGAACTGTCCCTCAGAGTAATTAAGCCTTTTCTTACATTAACTAAACAATAGAATAACTAAATACATTTCACAGTGCTGTGAAATAATGTATGCCGCCAAGGCAAGTCCTTGTTCACATAGGGCCAGGCAGGTAATACATTAAATCCTCATTTAGCACTTTTAAAGTTTTATTTTTGCAATCTTAAAATTCATTTAATGAGCTGAATCACCTAATTGTGACTAATAATAGTAAATAAAATAAAAAACTGTACAAATGCATACAATGCATTGGACTGCCAATGGACATGCCAATGTGTTCTTAAAAAACGGCGACGCCCCTAACCCTAACCCCAACCTTTGTCTTAATGGGTTTTATTTTGTGTTTTCTTTGCCCTAATCTTTTTAATACTCTGATGCATTTTTTGCATATTTACAGACTTTGAAATGAGTTGTACTCTAATAAATAAACTTTGCCCTTGGTTAATAAACACTTTCTGCCTGAAGTGGCACAAATCTTTCTCATGTTGAAAGATCTTTTTGGTTTGTATGGAACTTTCTTTGTTTGCCAAAATGATGCTGCTGCAGAGCACTTTGCCACCTCTTGAAAATGTTTGGCTCCTCCAGGTGCAATAACAGTACGCTCTATTAGATATATGTCTCTTTTGGTAGCAATTTATACTTGAGCTTGGTACTTTTTGATTTTACTTGCAAGATGTCTAAAGATTTCTCTCCAGATCATTACAGATTTAAGATTTTGGCTTTTGAATGATTGCTTTCCTCCTGACTGGACATGGACAGACCTTCAAGATTCAGGTACAGAGGCCCACACATGCTTTTAATTACTTCAGTTACATTATTAGGACAAGCCTCCATTGGGTATTATTGCCATGTCATAAAGATTCACATGGATTAGTGTTTTTTCTCTTGGCCTTCCATTTTAGAGAGGTGGGGGTTTTAGGTTGAACTGCCTTTGGTCTTACAGGCATTATTAGCAGATTGCTTTGTTCTTGTATTCCTATCACGGAGGAACCTTTTTCATACATTTTTACCTCTTGAACCCTAGACCATTTTATAGGAAGTTGCTTGAAAAAGACGTACCCAAAATGAATTGAATATATCTCAGGAACTATAGGGTTTATTTGAGCTATCTTGGTACCAAAACAAAGGCAAGACTCCAGAGAATGCTCTAAAGTTCTGAGATGTAATATTTATGTCACTAAGTGAGAGTAAATGACTTCGGAACACAGAATGACTTTGTAACCGGAAGTCGGAAGTGGACCCGGTATCGGGTCCGTCGGGTTTAACAGGTTAATACTAATTCAGCTAAGGTTAAAATGCATACGATGTGATACTGCCAACATACCACTGTGACATCCTCTGTAGACACAAATGATGGATTTAAACAGTCTGTAGCTTGATTCTTAGTGGAGAATCGTTTTTCTGTTAACCTCAGATTTATAGTGGTTTGGAATAAATTTGAGTAATGACACAGTTTCAAGTCAAATGGTGGCCTTGTCTTAGAGAAACTCCCATACAACTCCCAGTGTCTGAAACCAGAGCCTGTGGATTGTAAGTTAATGACTGTGGTAAAGATGGATAGATCTTTGAATGTATCCAGTTGTTATGCCTTCATTAAACAGCACTTGTTATCAGCAACAAAGATCGAGGCAGGAACAGGCTTATGGCTGGTATGAATGCGTGGGTACATGTACACACACACACACACACACACACACAATCATACATCCTAACTGTCCCTTGAGCTCCCACCAATTTGAAACAGGCAAGGTTATTCATAAAGAGATGGATGTTGCTTTTTGTTTCTGCTGTCATTTGACAATCCATCTCAATGCATGATAATGTTGGGTTTTTCCCTGTGCCAGGCTCCGCACAAATGCACCCAGTTTGTCTGTTACAGAAGGATGATGATAAAGACAAAATACTGTTCATAGGTGGCTTACTGTACTTTCCGGTGGCCAGAGAGGTGAAACGAGGCCAAACTGTTTTCTACACAAGACGCTACATGTGAGATTTTCAGAGCGAAGTACCGAGGTAAAATAAAGCTATTGAATCTCTGCATTTGCTGTATATATAGCAGAGGCACAATTTAATTAATTTTAGCAAGTAGCCTGATATTTTTGTGACCTAAAAATTAACATTTATATATCAGGTATATTAATTTTGTTACACTATTGATTATATTGCACATATCTGCTTTTTGCACAGTAAGTAAGAGGATATATGAGAAACGACGTAATGGAAAGTTTATTGCTATTCCATTTTAAGCCAGCGCTCGTCGTCCTCCTCCATTTAGCGGGGACAATATATGAGAGACTAATGGAACAGTCAAGTGCAGCATGTTAAATATTTTGCAACCTATCAACGCCTGCTGCTGTATATGGGGAAACAGTTTGCCCCTTGATATCAAATCAATATGTTGACATGTGTAACAGAACATGCTTTGACCGTAATGCCCTCTTAATTAAATGTGATGCAGTATCTGCTAAAAGTGCAGTTGTGCTGTGTCCGTGGTAGCTTTACGTGGCTGGTGAAAATATTGATAGGCTATCTATAGCATCTCTCAACACACGGGGCTTCGCTGTCTAGTGTGTGACTTTCAACTCGACTGTTGACAAGGACAAATGATTTACAAGAGGGGGGCTCTGTATACCTTTGATCTTTGTTATACTTCTATAAGAAAGATAAATACTGTATTCAGATGTGACCCATACAAATAAAAAGGTTAGATTGCCCAATATTTTCCTGCAGAAAATTTCCCCTTGAATGCGACATAATTTTCCTATGTCATACTATAAAAATACCTTTTTAATCTACATGAGCAATAATAATTTCAAATAATTACAAGTGTACAAAAATACAATGAATTTTGAAACACTGAAAAAACACAAATACTGACACAGGTTTCATTATGCAAGCAGGGACGTTGTGCTGATGCCATTCATAAAGTAGGCAATTTTCTTTCCATTTGTCCTGCTAATGAGTGACATATTAGTGGCGGCTTGTAAAACTCGCATTGTCATAATAGGCAGACATGTCCCTGTTACTGTCTATGTACTGTATCGTCAGCACAGAATGTGCTTGTTGCCAGAGGATGGTATTATTCTGTCTGACTGTCATGTTCACTGCAGCAGAAACGCAGAATTAAGCACGCTCAAATGGAGCTAATTTAATAATGGACTGTCCCCCAAAAGCATAATTTGCAGTGCTGTGACATACATGGATAATTGTTTGACATGACTAATTGTTAAGCCAATATTACTCAGCGTGAACACTGGAGGCTCTGCATTACAATTATGCTCACTGCTCAGCATGGCTTTGATAGCATGTTCAAGCAACCAGAATGAGGTAGCAGAGTAGTATAAAGTCACTCTATATAAAATTAGCTATTTTTGCTCTGGATTGTGAAGATACATGCCGCTTTGACTTTGCAGCTTATGGCTGCCTTTAATAGTCGTGTCTCTAACTCTTCCCGTGCCTTGTTGACGGAATGGCGCTCTCCTCCATCCTAATCTCATTTTTATTTTATAGTGTGCATTTGTATATGTCAGGTCGCCAACCTGTATATCCCGTTTTCTAACACTGTGGTGCTAGATAAACACAATGCCATGGAGAATTTAGCACAACAGGTAACTCTTAAACATTATTTGAAGAGTAAACCACCATGAATTTAACCACCATGACTTTTTTTATTCTTAATGGTGTCCGTTGAAGTATTTAGCACTCTATTACTCAGGTCGTATAATTAGATCACATACTGAAAAACATTTCATATAGGAGCAAATGTGTGAATGATTGATCTAATCTTTATTTATGATGTGATGTGATTTTTCAGGTTAAGGTCTAATGTTAAAATGTGAAACAGAAAATTTATTCTGACAAGATTAGTTTCTGATTTTTTTTAATGCAATAACATTAAATCCTTATGTTATATGTGACCTAAAATACTAAAAACGTACAGCAGAAGTAGTAAACTAAATGTTTCTTGATCCTGTTATGTTAAAACTCTGTGTCACTATTCCACCATCAAGCAACAAATGCAACTGTGTTCCAGTATGTGTAGGCTCATTCTCCTCCTGTATCATCCAACTGTCTCCTATAAAATAAGTTTATATAGAACTAAACATCATTCCCAATTACCTTTTTCTACGAAACGTATTTGCGGCCCAAATACATTTATATAGAATGTAATTAGTTTGAAAGAAGATTGTGTTTTGGTGACAATAAAATGGCAATTTTGTCAAATGACCTCAGCCACAACCCACTGCTGTGATGGTCTTGACCATAAAGCACTTTGACATCACTATAATATGTTTTGTGTTACATGTGAAAATAATATTATTATGTACAGTGGGGTGCGAAAGTTTATTCAATGTAGGAAAAAAGAACACAGCATTCAAAGGAAAACACCTGCTACCTACAGTAAAACATGGTGGTGGTTCCATCATGCTGTGGGACTGTGTGGTCAGTGCAGGGACTGGAAATCTTGTCAAAGTCAAGGGAAGCATGAATTTCCCTTAAAAACCTCTTCAACCCCAAAGCCCCCTATACAGGGGGCCCCAATACAGGGGGCTTTTGGCCTGAAGTACATGGGGCTTTGGGGTTGAAGAGGTCAATATCAGCAGATTCTGGAGACCGATGTCCAGGATTCATTGACAAAGCTGAAGCTGCATCTTTCGACAAGACAACCACCCTAAACACTGCTCAAAATCTACTAAGGCGTTATGCAGAGGAACAAGTACAACGTTCTGGAACGGCCATCTAAGTCCCCAGACCTGAATATCATTAAAAATCTTTGGTGTGAGTTATACACTTCCTCTACAAAAAATAATCTGGAATGCAGTTTAGTTATATAGGACTGTCATTTTTAGAAGACAGGGCTGCTGTCGTCAATCAAGTCACACCGCACCACACACCCGTCAAAACTTACCCTACTTTTACTTGATATAGTAATGGCTTAGAATGAAAGATGGAGAAATTGACCCCCTCAGGTAGTTGCTCAATGTCAAGGTCAGTGGCAAGTTGTCAGACACTACAAGGGAAAATCCATTAACAAGGCGAAGGAAAGGTGTAATATTTGTCATTCTCAAATGAACAGCAGCTCTACCCTGCCCATTGCTTAGGTGTGCTGCCTTTGGGAGTTTGATCTGCCCATGGCAAACATAATGGCCCTCTCATTTTAAGAAAACAGGTGGTCTTGCGGTAGTCCTGATCTTTGGTTTGGTCTTTTTGTTTGTGGGGCTTATGGGTGGAGAAGTAGCGTTCCAACTAATGGTCTGTATAAACCTATAGCTTTTTAAACTTTTGCTAATGAAGAAGACAGAGTTTGGCAGTGTCTAATTTTAAGATGTGGAAATTTGTCATTTTTAAACTTAAACAGAAACCTTTGTAAATAGGTTTGAAACAAGTATAACAAACGGGTTTGTCTAACAGTAGTAAGTACAGTAACAATTAATTTTGAAAGGGGTTATTTTAATGACAGTGTAGGTTAAACGGCATGTTAATATGCAGATTACGTGTGGACCACATAGTAAAAACTCCACTGTCAAGCAAAGCATCTTAAAATACAAATAAAAGAATTTAGTGAACAGTTCGTGACCCTTTTTTTTATCACAGTTCTATTGTGTAATGAGATGTAATGATTGCACAAGAGAGAGACATTTAAAACTGGGTTACACTGACAGTTCCCTCTGAGAACTGCTTTGACAAACATTCAAAATTTAATCTGTTTATATTTAGCTCCTTCATGATTGAATAATGTACCCCTTTTACATGCAAAAACAACTGCAGGGTGTCAGCGATAATGAAAAATGAATACATTCAACTTAGTTCCACAAAAAAGTTCTCTTCTGCATTTCTCTTTTGCAAACTCCACCAACCAAATCCATCATTAACAACATTAAATCCATAAAACATCAACCAACCTGAGGAGGAATGAAGGGGAAAGCCAGCAGAATAGCTCCCGATTAATTCCATCAGTAGCTAAATCCATTTGTAAAGATTTATGGATTTGTAATTAGCATAAACATGAAGGAGATCAATAACAATGACATTATCTGTGCTGAACTAATCAGTTTATTCACACATCAAAACAAGCCAGAGTAAATCTTTTGTTTAAAGATGTATTATCCCTACACTTTATTTGGGTGTTAAGATACTTCTACAACAATAGCAGGAGCCCACAGAGATTTGGGATGCTTGTGTTCTTGTGTTAGTTTGATTTAGTGTAAAATCAAGACGGCAGTCTCAGTCAAATGCTTTCTGAAAATGAAGGATAGCGCCTTATAACTTTGGATCTCGGATGTTTCTGTGAAGATATACGTGAAACCACGTCAGCCGCAGCCATTTTGTAGGGTCCTCAACGTAACCCTTCTTAACAGACAGAGCAAGTCTAAAGGTGCAATTACTGTGCCACATTCAGGCTAGCTGAAAGAGCCAGGAATCATTGTGCCATCTTGTGGATTGCATCACCGTGCTGCGACAGCTTTAGAGAAAATCTCTGCACCATGTCTTGACTGACACGGTGTCATCTCGTCAAGCACAGAAATGGAGCTCAAGGGTTGGATTCCCTGACGGCTCTGAGCCTGCGGAGAAATGCCAGGAATCCAGCAGGCACTTGTGTTTTTAATAGAAACTGGTAAAAAGAAAAAAAAAAAGATCTGTCATTTCCTCATTCACTCTTTGGGTGACTTCTGGAGGTCATTAAGAGCAACTTTTCCCTCCCGTAACATGCTACCACAAAACTATCCAAGGCAGCCGCTGACAGGACTCTATGCACCTGCTTCGCAGAAGAGCTCCATTTTCAGATAGTTATTAATTTAAGGAATGACTTGCAAATGTTATGCAAGAGCATCTGTCCGCATTTACATATCACAGTGTGCACGGGTATGTGTACACGTAGATGCATGTAGCACCCAGACTGTGCAAGGGACCAGATAAATTATGTCTGTGGACTGTTGATTAATGAGCTTACCATGCTGCAGTTGTTTCACCGTGTTTTCATATATTTCATATTGTACTGTGTGATGAACACAAAGGAGAGATACAGCAGCGGCATGTGTGTGTGTGTGTGTGTGTGTGTAGGCATGAGGTTTCCGCCGACAGACGAAGTGAGAGAAAGAAGTGAGTGAGAATATGAGGCAGAAAATGAGACCTTTGATCATCAAGTACAGTACACGGAGGTACAGTATTTCAATTCTGAAATGTGAGCCACTCCATCCCCTCCTCTGCTACATAACAGTCTCTTTCACTACATAATGTTTGCAATTAGGTCTTTGGCCATGAATAATGTTTAATTTATTATTACAACAGTTGTCAATGTTTAAACAAGAAATGGCTCAGTTTGTCAAAGAGCTCATGTAAGGAGAACAACATATCTTGGTTCAGCGGAAGTGCCTTAATTATAAGTGTATGTAGTTAAAAGATGAGGGGCGTAGTGACTACTGTCAGAAAACAGTTATTTATACAGCACCTTTAAAAGGCTCGTTGAAGCTAGGTGGTATCTGTGTGTTTACTGCGATGGAGTCACAGACGTGTGCTGAACACCTGTGATGGATGCACACGGGGACAAACAGGTGCCCTTTTTTTTCACTCCAATGCAAACACGTGCAGCAGATCCCTGACTTGGTCCACTAACCGAAAAACCAGCGGGTGCTCTGCAGTGATTGCTGCTACATCAAGTGCATAAAAGTTGTCAAGTAGTTGTTGGTGGCTGCAATGCAGCTATCCAGAGATCCCTGCTCATGCCGTCAGCTACATCTTAAAGTACTACAGTTACTGTTACAGATATCATTTTGGGGACAAGCTGTACTTACCATCAAAGGCTACGTTAAATTCAAGAACCATGACTAACTCTTTTTTGCTTGAATCCAACTTTATCGGTGAACTTTGAAAGTTTAAAAATTGTTTGGGGTATTGTAAATATGTCTTACCTGAGCAGATGTTTTTAGCAGCTGGGCCCTGAACGTGTAGCTAGGGTGTGTCTTAGAAAAAAAATAGAAGCCTGCTACTGAGTTAAACCGAGAAAGAAATGGGAAAAACTAGCTTTTCCCGTTTCCCAAACTAACTACTTCTTGCAGTTGGACAACATCAATTTCAGCATAGCCTCTTGCAATCGTGTGCAAAAAATTCTTTCAAACAAAGCAAAAGTCTGTCTCTTCCTCCATGATGATCCCTCAGCTTGTCGTTGAGGACGACTCACAGAGGAAATAGCGAGCTGCAGTGGCCGACCATGAACCTGACTATGTTTGCTGAGTCAGAAGTGTGCATTAGCATATAGCTGCCATTAGCCAGGCTGCAGCTGCTATAGATGTCTTACTTAGTTTGCTAAAAAGAAGAAATACTATGTTGAGCTAAGTCATTGGTGTGACAGAGAGTTTTATGAGGCATGCACTCACAGTCCACAGAGACCTTTGCAGATGCCTTTTCTGTGTCCTGATGACTGATACTGCGTTGTTTTTGTGAAACACAGTGTGCAAAACTCAAGAATGGTGCGTCGTATGAATTATATTATGTATGGAACAAAAAAAAACTTGTGAATCCCTGCTATGTAAAAACAGAAACACCTCCCGCCATGCGCACTCCTTCAGACAAATACATACATTTACAGATTTCTGGTTCAGAAGTGAGGTCTCAGCAAATAATTTCCTTTAACAGTACTCTGTGAATTGATTTCTGCTCGTCCCCGATCCACTCTGAGAGCACCATCTTTTTACTGTCTAGTTGAAGCTGAATCACATTCTGTCAGGGTTGAGGTGATGTTGCAGGCAGATTGCTTATCCGTCAGGATCGCGGCAGACACAAACAGGTTGCTGATGCTGCTGCTTAAACCTGTCTCGGTCAGGCCTCAATCATCAAATCTATCCCCGTCTCCCATGATATATTGACAGCGCCGCATTTGTCTCTCCCTTTTCCTTCTATAGCTGAATTCCTGACCAATCCTGTGCCAGGTTATTGGGCCATCATTAAGAATGTATGACAGGACCTTAGCGCAGTGAGGGATGACTTTGGTGAAGCCGGTATGGCTGGTGAAGATGCAATAAGGCAGTGGGGCAGCTTGACATACGGCCTTGACTTCTTTCACAACCACCTTGAAATCTGCTGTTGAAGTTGTTGAAATAGGAAGTTTTGTTATCTGGTAGCTATTACAGGTGTAGTATTTGGTGAAGTATTTCATGTCCCCCCTGCGTCATTGTCTTGCAGGTTTTGCATATTAAATACCTTTGGATCCATCAAAATGGCTACTCAGGCACATTTTCTCAAGAACAATACTGATATATGATTTGAACGTCATCAACAAATCGTAAACCACCAAGGACATGGATGGGTTACATACACTTTGTACTTTTACCGGAGAGGTAGAATTCCCAGAAACCATTGATTAGTCATGGTTGGTAAACTTCGTCATCGTCTCTTTACAAATTGTGATCTCTAGAGATAAACCTCAGTCCCAGATCAATACAATCATCCTGGTGGTGACGTCAAAACTCATTAAGATTGCCTTTGTGGCACAATGGTACCAATCTGTGCTGGGTGGGCCCAGTGTCAGTATGGGCCAAAGCAAGGTTGTTTTTCTTCCATTGTATGAGGCTTAGAGAGAGACACCTCCAGAGGGAACCCTGCAGCCAAGACGGTATTATCTGACGACGTCTTGGGACAATCACACTGTCCCTCTCTCATTTCTTGTAAAGGTCTCTCTTCAATTAATCTCAGACCCAAATCTCTTTCTGCTCTCCTGTATGGGCCTTGTGAAAAGAGCCTTTTTTCAAAGAAGCTTGTGAGCAGGTTGGCTTTCTGTGTTTAAAGAGAACAAAGGGGGATTATGTCACACAGAGTAAACAGTGGCAGAGAAAATGTAGCTTGGTGACTCCGATTATGTCAGATAATGTGATGCTATCACATGTGACAGAGAAAATAGGGAGGAGTACTACGCTGATCTTTACATTTCAGTTTTTTCTGTAAATCATTTCTGCAGATTGTAACTATACATACATATACATAATTATTGCTCCAATGTGCAGGTTACATGAGTTTACAATACATAAAAGGCTTTTGGTACAGACATTAAATTGGAAGACATTCTTCTGATTACTGAAAATAAATTGTATTATCATTATATTGTTATGTATATTATCATACCAGTCTCTCTTAATTTGTTTTATAAAATATGTCTTCTAGCAAACCCACATAACAGGATTTGAAGGTATGACAAACAGATGGCTAGACATAAAATTCCATTAAACATAATTACGTTAAACAACTTTTTTTTCTAGGGGGGAGGGGGGGGGGTCACTTTTGGGTTTGTCACTAAATTAAGTGGCCATACTCTTTTTCTGCAATTTCCAGATTTTAAAAATATTAATATAAATGTTGATCATAGCCTTGAAACTTAGAAGTAAGCTGTTAAGTCAAAATGTCAACAACCAAACAAACAATCATATACTTAATTATTAGTTTAAAAGTGTATTATTCTTGTATTATTGTTATTGGTTATTTTTTTAGCAGTGTGAGGACTAAATGTTAATTCCTAAGTTACACACAGGCATTGTGCGGACGCAAAACATCTGCAAATTGAAACTAAATTGGAGTCTTTACCGGCTGTATTGCAAACTATAAATAAACCACTTCAACCATATAACACAACAAAACAAACAAAACAGTTTCTATTGACCAACCTCGCTTACATGTAATTAGGACACAATGACCTTGAAAACTGCAAATACGGTAATTGTGTTTGAGTGATTAATTCATTTCTCGTGGAACACGGTAAGAATAATTGTATAAATGTATGTATTTTGTAAGAGCGCTTTTGGTGTGCGAAAATTAATATTTATTTGGACAAAGGAGCCAAGGTATAATGTGACTTTCTCACCAAAGCAAGTGTTTGGTGCTGCACACACACATCGTCAAAGTTGTTTTAAAGTCAAATGGATTGCAATAGGATCCCAAGATGCACTCTCTTCCTTACTCTGAGGATTAGGTAATGTGTAGAACAAAAGAGGTATGAATAATTTATTGGCCACTGCATGCATTGCACTCATACACATACAAGTGTTAGTTTCCGAGGGCACTGTGTGAAACTCTAAACATGTCCACGAAGGAAGCTTTTAGGGTTTGTAAAACTTGTAAGGAGTTAAATTGTATGCAAGACGCACGCTGGATTAATCCATCACGCACTCCCTCCTTCACCAAAACCGAGTCTGTTACAAAAGTTTACCTGTTTTTACTGCAACGCTGAATACGCTCATTTACAGTTCTCCGCTGTTTCTGCTGCACTTTGCATACATTTAACTTTAAAATATTTTAGACACAGAACAATACATTTGACCTAATGTCAAACGAATTTTATCTCGTCGTCAGCTCAGGACTGAAGACTCAAGTGGCTGCAGGTTGCGTCATCGTAATGACTGCTCTACTCTTTTTATTATGAGATATGAGGAAAATGCAACTGTCCACACTTGCATCAGGTCAGAGATGCTGAGCAGCGAAAACAATTCAGGTGTTTGGTGTGATTAATTTTTTTAGTTGATTTGACAAAACATTTTTGCTGTTTGGAGAAAAGCTACATTATGACACGACTGTAGCTCCTGGGGCCACATTGAGAGCTTTTTTTTTTCCCTTGAAGAAGCGCTATAATGGGGACTTCATCCTTTTTTTCTCCTTTTGGGGCTATTCTATAAAAAGGTGCTAGTGTCTGAGGTCCCAATGGTACCTATTACAGCAGCCTAGTAGTCATTAATCACAGACAAGTAAGCATTTCAACACTGCATCCACCACAGAGTTTCCAATAGCCATTCATTAACAGTTTCCAGCACCATTTCTTTTCTTAGCATCAGCCCCATTCCTCTCCATCGTTCCTACCTGGACTCTATGGAGTTGGTCTTATTCTTGCTGACATACTGTTTTTTTTATTTCCTGTGTTATGTAGAAGCTGTAGAGGAAGGTGTGCTCACTGTCTTTTATAAAGTGTGCAAGAGGTCTTAAGCGCCCATCCCACTTTTTTCTTGTCCTTTTTTTTGAATTTCAAGTTTATTAGAACGCCTGCGACTGCTGGTGTTTAGATGAGGTGCACAGGCTGCTGGAAACTGACAACATGCTGTCTTTAATTGCATTCATCTATCTTGGGTTGTAACCAGGTCTACGTGCAACACCGAGTCAGACGTTTGTTCCTTCTGGATTAACATTAAAAACTTTGAAGTCATTCTCAAACAACTCGTGAGCTGCTTGAAAACTGTAAAAGAGTTTTGCTTCTTCCCACCTGTTAAAAAAAAACATTTGTGATCACACTGCTTCCATTTCATTTCGTTCGACATGGGAAAATAATCTGTCAAACATCATGCAATAGAGTGGCCAGTGGGGAAATTATAACCATTATTAATGGTCTTCTACATCTCTCAGGAGCTTTCCATTATAATTATTGACTTTTTCCCTTCTTGTCTCACACATTGTTGTTTTTATACTGAATTAGAGCAGGGTCAGCATCTGGAAAAGTAGCTGCAAAACAGAAAAACAAAGCATAAATAATTTTGTGGCTGTGATCAAGATACTGGGAAACGAAAGAAACTTTTTTAATGAGAATTTGTACTATATAATATAATTAAACCATCAAAGTTATCCAAGGCCTTCAAACTGTTAGCTTCCACAAATATGAGTTGTTTTCATAAACAAATCAAACTGGGCCATTTACAGAAAAGTAGGAAAAGATTAGTCTAAATTTAGTTTTCTTAAACACAAAAGAGCAACCAGTGTTATAAATGACCTGCTTGATTACCAAAGAGCGTGATTGTAGTACCTCTACTCACTGGGAGCACCAATTTACCATCAATTACAGGAGGTGGTGGAACACCTTTGACCTCTAATAGTGGTTTCATGTTGACTTTAAATTTACCTTTATCTCTATTATTTGTGAGGATGCCTTGTGACCCCTGGTTAGTTTAAAATCAATCATTTGAATATGTGCACTAAGTTGTTTTTTTGCATCAAGCATTTTATAGATGACCAAAAAGCTCAACTCAAGCCACAGTGATTTGGCTTACTGCACTAATTGATCATGCAGAGCTCAGCTTACTCATTGATATGCATCACAGAAGGAAGTAACTTTCCTCTCAAAATAATTTGGCTACAATTACAGTGAACCTCCCACCTTGGCAGCGCCTTGCTTAATATGAATCACCCAAAGAGGAATAACCCAAAGTGCTGATCAGCAAATAAGCAGAGAGATCCCTCCTCTGCAGCTTACCTCGTGTCATATAGGACATTAACCTCGAGAGTTAGATTTCCCTCGGCTGCAGCCTAAACAAAATGATTGCTAATCATTTGTCGTCTGAGCCCCAGAAGACTGTGGGTGTAAGCCTGCATTGATTAAACGGTAAGAGAGAGTGAGAATAAATCAATTGACTAATGCAGATGATGGAGGGGGGGGGGGCTGTGATAGACAGTAGAAATAGTCTGATATAAGGTCACCTGAGGATTGGGCTCCATAGCATGAATTCATATCTCGTGCTAAATGTGTATGTTGGGGTTTGAGGAGAGAGAAATGTCTCAGTTTTCTCTATAGAAATCAACTAATTTTTAAGTGTGACAACATTTAAATTGGATTGCTTTATTAGCTGATGTTTTTGAGGAGTCATGCGGCCTTGCTACCGATGTTAATATGTACTCCCTACACAAAGACAAAGTAAAGACGAATTAAATTATATGAACTTTAGAGTTTCTACATGATTAAGACATCAAAGGTAAATACCCCAATGGCCACATAAGGAATGGCAAAGCCATTACTCATATCCTGGAACAAAATTAATAGGCCAAAGTCTACCATACTGTGGGTGCATGAGTAATGCAGGGTCTTGGCTGCGGGTACGTTTCAGAACAGAAGCTAACAGAACTTGCCAATTCCGCGATAAATATCAAATAGTCTGGCAGCACATTTTAGAAACTGAGCTCCATGATGGAGTGGAAATTGCCATCCGGATGATGCATTGTTAAAGACAAGCGGGAACAGCTGGTGGCCTTTTCCAAGATAATCCAACTCGCAATGTTTTTGGACTGCGTGCTGGTGGTAAGAGTCTGCACCCTCCATTACTGAACTCAAGAATAAATGTCTTGTCTTTGGTTTAGAGATGAAAATACATTTTACTTCCACACACATGCTTACAACGCAGGATCCAAAGCCTGGAAACATTTGGACAAGGAGTCTGCATATATGCAGAATCTTAACTACTGCTCCATTAACTCACAGTAATGATGCATGCAGTCCGTCTGTTTGCCTGTTGGTGATTTTGGGACGGCACACTGTTGCATGCAGAATGCCCTCTCTCATTCTGTCCAGCATTTGAAACCTTCAGCATGGAAGGGAGGAGACGCGTCTAGAGTTGTAGCGAACAAAATGGTGCGCACAGCCAGGGCTTAGCTTCTGACTCAGAGAAAGGCAGAGAGATTGTGTGAGAAGCCCACTGTGGCTTTTTTTTTTCCCTACTGTGACATATATTTGTCTGCAGCCCCTTTGGAAAGCTCACAAAGCAGCTTGACAACCGAAGACATGTTTTCTTTATGTGAGAATCAGACCCTGTGATACACAAGGAAAATGCTATTTTCTACCCCCAACTGTTGTTTGTGGGAAGCAAGTGTCAAAACTACTCCAGTCTCCAAAGTAAAATTGATAAAAGTAACAATATGAAAAGTGCATACACTTATTTTCAATCACGCCGAGCTGTATGAGAATTCGAAATTTGCCTGTGTGATTCTGGAAGTCAACTTTCTGCTTTGAAGTGTGAATGTGTAAAACGTATTCAACACCCATCACAGGAAAGCAGATGGATTCCTCAGCTGAATTTGCCCATTATTAAATCAGCACAGTTAGTTGCGAGGTGCACTGTACTGCACTGCCTAATTACTATTCTTTTGAAAAACACTGGTGTTGTTCTAGATGCATACAAAATGGAGGATGATGCTGTGAATAAATTTGTCTCCTAAACTCTGAATCAGGAGAATACATAATGCATGCCAGCAGAACTTTGTGAGATTTGTAGGACAGTGACTGATGTATTGCTTAAATTATGACATTCACTTTGCAGTATACAACAGGCATTTCTCTCCTGAGCTAGATTCCAGTATTATCCTGTATTGGAAATGGCATTGCCATTATCCTATTAATTAATTAAAGTCCCACGAGAGCCTGGTCAGTGTGACTGCCCTCCTCGTGTTACTTTGGAACGTTGTCAAAGCCATTCTCTGCTGTTTGGTTTTGCATTTGAATGCTGTGGACCCATGAAGCAACACATGCTTCCTCTATCTACTGAGTGAGTGCTCCAGATCCAGTTTTCGCTGCTAAGATAAGGGTTGGACCATACGTTCATTGTGTCAGTCCCTGGAATTACCAGACCCTGATTTGTCTCTGACTGTGTATCTGGATTCTTTTCTGGATGGTGCTCAGTATCTCCTTCTATGCGATTAATCACCAGTGGACGTATACACTTATCTGATTCTTTTGCCTAATGTAGACAAAGGAATTACATTTTGCCCTTTTGGATGCCAAGTGGTTAATATAGGCTTGTATCACATAGATGGGAGCTATTTAATGCCAGGGCCCTCAAGGATTTCTAACATTAGGTTAAATGACTACATTTGTGAAGCATTACGACGTATCCAAACGTGCTGCTCCACAGAATGTCTTCTGCCTTATAAGTACATTACAAATGAGGTCTTGATATGTATTATTACTATTACAGAACAAAGTCACGTGAGTGTTTGTTCAATGTGAGAGCTCAGTGGTGACAATAACTGAGTGATTGATAATTGACTAGTTTTAAAGGAAACAAGTTGTGATTTTCTGTAGCTGTACTGTACTATTGCCTTTGATTCTGGAGAGAAAAATAAAGCAAAAACTCACATCTGCAGTTGCTTTTCTGTTAAGGACGGTGTCTTTTAGCCATCTTCAGTTCACTGTTTGGGTTTTACACCCTACCAATCTCCAGCAACCTGCAGTTTTTGAGGAATTTTATCATAATATGTTCAGTTATACCTGCTCATTATCAAATGGCCTAATAAAAAAGTTGGTGACCCCAACCTAATATTGAAATTATTAACAAATACATACAGTTCTATGTGCTCGTTTAGAGCCTTCTTCACTATCTCTACTCATAAAAAGAAATGAAAACATGACATGATGAATGTTGATTTTTGCCTCCCCTGTTAAATTTTCCCTTGACATAATTAGGAATATTGCTAGTACTCACTGTGACGATGCAGCTGCCAGCATCCCATAATGGCAACCAATAGTAGTGTACTTAATTAATATAATATAAATATATAATCTTAAAAAACAAAGTCACGTTGTACTTCATGCCATAAGTATTGTGGACCATCACTCATCTGAAACATCTAATTATCAGGACATCTGAAGTTTACTGAATTAGTCAGCGTAATGTTCAGTGTTTGTACCCTGACAAGCGATTGATGTAATGTGCCACCTTCCCTCCGAATAAACACTCCATACGATTCCTCCCTCTTAAGTAAAGGGACAAATTGAATGAAGACACTTTTACACAGTGTAGTGTAAATTTCCTCTGTTTCCATAGGAAAAATGCGAACATTGTCATACTTACAGGTCTTACTGGCTTCTTTCTTTTTTCCATCAGTAAACGTCCCGTTATTTTTGAATATATTCTTCCAAAGTTGTAAACTGACACTGAAAGCAGACAAATCAACCCCCCACCCCTGACCTAACACTCTAGAAATCTCTCCAACTACCACTGTGTGTAACCTGAGGAAACACTCACTCGCAGATTGTTGTTACATTATTGGAACATCTTGGAGCCTGTCAGAGCTGCTTCTCTAATGACTACTTTCCCTATTGCGTTTGATGTGTAACTTCACACTTCACACTGTATCTATCGTCTAAATTAGAAAACCAGAATGTTTTGATGCAGTTGGAACAGAAAAAAAAAGGAGAAGACTCCAAAATGGCTTGTTTTTTTGGTTGGTTTTTTTTATGCAACACCTTAAAATCCTGGTGGCTTCTGGGTGAAAAAATTCACTAGCGCCATATCAGTGTTGAGAATAACTTGCACTAGGAGACAAGAGAGACACTGCATCAGGGACCAATTTACATCATGACAAGATGGAGCCTCAGAGGCGTTAAATCTGCAGGAGACTTGCACTGAGCAACCTGAAATTATGTTCACATATATTTGAATATTATCATCAAGTTCATTCTGTGCTGATCTCAGGAAGTATGAAAATCCTCGGGAACATGCGAATCCCTCAAAACGGAAGAGAGGTCGGTGCTTTTTATTACGACGATAAGTCCCTTGAAATTGCAGTATTTCAAAAGAGTGGTAAAGTACACTGTGGTGGTATTATGTTAGAGTATCATCACACTGCAACATGTGTAACTGATTAATCCTCGCGGAACAGACAGTACTTGTGTTCACTTGCTTCTGAAAGGCAAATCTGTTCATATGATGAAATGATCATGAAATCATTAAATGAGAAGAAATCTCTGTTACCTTCATTGTACCTTTTTTTTTTAGATAACATCAAGCCTCCGTTTGAGGCTTCGCTTCTCTTTTCTTGATTCAACAGCCGATTTAACATTCGACCCAGTTTCAGCGCGGCTCTCTACTGGGACACAACCCAGAAGTGTCACACAGCAGAACCAGAATAACAGGGCCTCACACTCTGAAAATGAAATATACCAGGTTTATGCACTATAGATTAAAATCCAAGCGCATCTCGCTGTACGAGCGCTATTATCTGAGGAGAGTGGTATGCTTGGATTATTGCAATCAATATGGATGAACAAGGAGGCACAGGGAAACCGACACGATAAGTACAGTGTAATCTAGCGCACGCGCGGCTTATTTTGAAAGCTAATTATGCACACCCTGCCCCTTACAAGTTATTTTGCTATGGAAATGACAGCCAACAATTTGATGCAACCCTTAGGAACGTAATTAGTATTATAATAAAATAGAATTAGTCCCACTATGCAGTGTAATCGCACAAGACTTGGTATATCAATAGTTAATGTACAAACTGGATCACAAACAACCTGATTAAAATTTCTAACTTACATTCAAAGAACTAGTAGCAGTCTGCCAGCAGCTCTCACAGGGAATTTCATGTTTTTACTGGAGTTAGTGAAGTACATATTGTCTCTGAGGTGAACTTGAGGCTTGCACAATTAGCACTAGTCTAAATATGGGAACGCCAATAATGTAGTCTTCACTTTTTTTAAGCTGGAGACGTCAAGAAATCATTTTTAGCTGTGCTGTGCAGCTATTATAGCTACCACTGTCCGACACAGCTCTCTCCAACATACTTCCACAGTCCTGTGAGATCATTTTTGTTTGTATTTTGAATCCGGGGCTCAGCTGAGACAGTTTTTGATGATTACACTTCCTAAAACTACCCAATTGTATTTGAATGGGCTACTGGGTCAAAGGTGCCACGGCAGCAGGTGGTCATCTATATTCATCATTTATAAAGCAAACAAAAAGAAAACAGTCTGGCACTGCAGATATACAAACCATAAACATAGCATTTGCCATTTGCTTAGTAGTTTCACACCACACTCACGAACCACAAAAGTTTACAGCTTCTTCTAATGTCTGAAAAGAACTTGTCCATTTTTCAGATCAGCGTATTTTGTTTCAGCATGATTTCTTCAGCATGAGGTGATTTTGAAACTTTGGAATGTCTTAACATGAACACAAATCATCTCAACAATTGCTTTAAGACTAAAAAGCCTAAGTAATATGACCCCTATAATTTTATAATATTTTATAACTTATAATTTAGCCATAGAGTTCAACCACATCTACCTGTATATCTAACTGTAGCTGTTTCCACTATGCTTTACTCTACAATATAAATAGTTTCTTTTGTGCATAAAGCATAATAAAAAAACTACCTCTTGATGTTTATGTTATGTTATGATGTTTATAGTGTTCTTATTTTTGTGATATAATGGCATTGCTTTATATAAGAGTCTAAATGTTTTCTTTAATTTAATACAAACATTGCATTTCGTCATTAATGACTATGAAATGATCATTATTTTTTACCCAGACTTGTTTTAAGAATGAAGTCAAAAGTCATAGGTGCAAAGCAAACAGTGGATATAAAACCCACATATGAGCATAAACAAACTTCTCTGTTATCAAGGGCAACTTGCAGTAAATTACACTGCTTCTGTAGTCGTTTTGAGTGTCTTTGAGAGTGTTCCTCTCTCCAAGCATGTTTCCGCTATCCAGTTTCCAAAGTGTGACAGCCATAATTAGCCCAGATTAATGAGGAGGCCACTTCAAAATGAAACGTATGAATATTAAAGGTGCTGTTATACAAACACTGTTTCATCTTTCATTGTAATCATACGCAGTATTCATGTGGGACGGTAAATAAGCATGTTATCAAATTTATTAAGGCCATGCTGACTATTTCTGCCTCTGAATATTGATGAACGGGAAAACTGCACTTTTTATGTCTTCTATGATTACTGAGCGTTTATAGACAGCAGACTATATTAATATACATTCGTATCAATTTGAATTCCCCTCTTCATTGCTTTGCCTTTTCATGGAAACACAAAAAGATGTTGTTGAAGCATCGTGCTTTTACAGTGCGCCTATCTGAATAGCACTATGAATTGCCTAGGTAGTGGTCGCAGTGCATTACGACTGCCCTCATTCTACCATCCTCGACACGTTCTTATAATTAAACCCATGGGAAGAAGATTGTGAGTTTGCTGAGAGGTCAGAAGTACAAGAATAAAGCTCGTACAGTAGCTCTGTGAAATGTTCATAGTGTGAACACTGGCTCCTTCTTTTTATTTAGGCAACACAACCTTAAACGTCTTCATATAAACTAAGTATATGACGTATTTGTAAGTAGAGCTAGTGTCTCCATACAGTCTGAATGACTTCTGGCAGAAACTAATTTAAGTGATCTGTTCATTGAAGTTTTGTATATATCCATTAGCCACTTTTATGAGCATCTGAATAAGGATATTTATATTTAATATTGCCACAGAAACCTGCTAATAGGGAAACCTACAGCAAACGGAATGAATGAGCAGCGGTCGCTTCAGATTTCTGAATGAAAGAGCCTACATTTTCCCCTTGTTTCTACATCCTGAGATACAGTAAGTCACTTAATGAGCGAGCGCTGCAGAAATTACTTGAAATGTCTGCTCGAAAAGAGAATTTCGTATGTCTTTTGTTTGGATGTTGTCTCTGTGTGAGGCTTCCTGAAACTAGAAGCATTCAGCTCTCTCCCCAAACAAGGTTGCTTTGTACTATGGTAAATTTAGCATGACGGGATGAAAGTTAATTTCCACATTAAACAAATGTGCTGATCTCTGATTTTGGAGCAACAAACACAGAAGCACAGTGAGACCAGTGAAAAGTGGAGAAAAAGTGGAACAAACTTTTCCTCAGTATCCAGGCCAGTGCTTTACTCCTCTGCCAAGTGCTGTTTTTTTATTTTCATTACGCCAGTGATGTTCTATGCTTAGTTCTTTGTTTGAACTGAAAGAAGCCCACACACAAATACTTTTCTCTTAATTGGGGGTTTTTAAAGGATGAGAGTGGGAAGGAAGAAGACCGAAAGCTTCAAAACTGAGGGAAGAAAGCTAAATTTGATCCTCGGCGAAGGCGCTGCGTGTGTCTTCAAGGCACTCCTAATCTTACTCACTGGTGATCAAGTTTAGCCTTCTCCCTAACTTCATCCACTGTGTGATGCTTTTCAATATTTGTGTCTTAGAAGAGTGAGTAAAATCACAATCTCGGGAGTTGTTGATAGCTGACTGGCAGGAATTAACAAAGTCGGGTCATGCGTTTGGCAGCATGGAGCCTCGGGGCCTTGGCAAATCAGGACTGGGCCTGTTTGATCTATAGAAAACACACCGTGGATGTCAGCACCAGGAATTGTTATTTCCCTTGGGATGCAGCCAGTGGGCACAGCAAAAATCCTGGAGGCTAAAAATATATATGAGAGGCGATTACAGGTATAAAGTTGAATGTGAACAGTGGAAAGGCTTTGAAATGCTAAATAAGTGCCCGCTCCCTGGCTGTCACTGATACTACATTCAAAAAGGATGACTGTCATGTTGGGCATTTTGCCCCATTTCACTTTCTTAAACAGAATATTAATTTATAATATCGTGTGTGTATATTATTGTGTTGATGTGTCCTTTACATAATTAGATGGAGAAGTCCTAAGTATCTGTAACACGGCACCAAGAATATAATGCTATGATTAATGACATAGTGCTACAAGTATCACGTTGGCAATAAGACTATTATCATG